>CM057810.1:17408030-17900530 GCA_030067965.1 Latrodectus elegans | reverse complement strand
AATACTACTGCAATAATTTCCAAAATTTGGTAAAAACAAAACAATAATGAATCTTAAAATTGCAGTGCATAAACATATATAATGAATCTTACCAAGTCAACAATGACAAGCCATAAACTTCCATCACTCTCCCAAATGTTGTTAAAACATTGCTTATGTCACCAAACGCACCATGCTCTACATACACTAGAGTTAAAGCTTAATATTAGTGTCAACATTTGGAATCATAAGATAGCATGTTTTATTACTCACTGCAATGTAATTCATGAAATGCACACATTAATATGAAGTGTGAATGTATAGTTTTTATGTTAACTTGATTTACCTAGTATTTTAATCTTCCTCAAAACTAAAAGTTGCATAGATTGGGATTTAATAACTTAGGGTACAGATCATGAAAGTGGTAGATGTTGCCCTATTCTTTTGTAAAGTGATTTTTTAGGGTGTCTAGCACTATGGTTGTGTGGAGCAGCTTTATCTTATAAAAGTTTTGCCTGAAGAGTGTTGATATATTGTAGATCCATCAATTTCTCTAACAGCTATGTATTTCAGTCTGATGATATGCTAAAGCTTGTTACTGGACTAAAGATGCTTAATTTTTCAAATAAAGACAAGCTTAGAATAATTTTGATGCAGTCAGTCCGTGTCACACTGTACTATTGGTGAGTACAATAAAACCTAGAAGATTGAAGATTTTTTGTGGAGGTAGAGGTTGTAGTGGTCTGAAAATAGTGAGTTTGAATCCTGGGCTAACTGAAGATTTATCATGTTCACTGATGACAGTTGGCCCATGTTAGATATATCATGGTCATAATACTTTTCATGTGAAGGAATACCTATCAAGATCTGCTTAATCCTTGCATCTAAATTGAAAAGACCTACCCACTTTCTCAGAGGCCTAATGGCACAATATGCAAAGTGCAATTACTTCAGTCATTCGTTATGGTTTAAGGTAAAAAACAGATTAGCTAGTTATTACCTAAAAAAATATTTTTTCATTCCTAAATTTTTTTGACAGTTAAGTATATTTAAAAATCTCCTCAAAATTAAACTGATTTATCTGTTCAAGGATATTCCATGGCCATTTTGAATTAAAATTAAAGGGAACTAGAACTTTAAGTGTCAATTGGTGTGGAGTCTTAAAACCATGTGGAAGCAATTTCTGCACAAAATAAACTTTGTAATAATAAAACCATAGGATATGCATACAATATTCTGGACATTGAGATATATTTATTGCTATGACAATTGGACTATATCTATTACTTTTTCCATGTGACTTACAGTACTATTACAGGGCATCCAGAAAAGGACCTAATTTCAAAAATAAATATCTTGAAAACATAGATCGATAGAGGAATGCAGTAAACAGTATGTTTGTAGTGAAAGCTGTAAGAATTTTATACAGCAGTTTGAAATAATAGTTACAAAAGCTGCAAATTGATGGTGCTGTAATTGCCATACACAATGCCTAGTATTAATAGTGATCCGAAGCCCAGATCGATCGGTTCCACTATTATAGCGTGAAAGGAGGTTGGCGTATTGAAGGGAGAGATTAAAATCATGTATTCCATTGAACAACGTGTTTTTCTGGTGCTAGAATACCACAGATTAAAATGGTCCTATAGCAACAAGGTGCAGTTTTCATGCATAATTTAATGTTCCAAACGGACCCGATTTGAAAACCGTTTGTATGTTCTTCGCCAAATTTCAACAAACAGACAGTGTAACTGATCTAGTGGGGAATGTTGGCCACAAGCAAACAGCAGTTATGCCTGAAAATGTTACCACAGTTTCTGAAACTATTCCGCAATATCCAATGTTATCTGTCCATAGAATTGCATTTGACTCTGGTTAGAAGCGTTCCAGCATGCAGGAAATACTGAGAAAGACCCTACACATGTTTCTATTCAAAATTCAAACTTACCAGGCCATATCCATACAAGCTGTGCAACAAAGGGTTGATTTTGCTAATCAGATACTCGCAATGATTGATAGTGAAGGATTTGATGTTGGTTGCATCTGGTTTACAGATAAAGCACACTTCCACCTGAATGGATTCGTGAATAAACAGAACTGGAGACTTTGTAATTCCAAAAAATCCATATTGGTGTGAAGCGAAACCCCTGTATTCTCCTAAAGTTATTGTGGGCTTCAATATGTAGCAGAGGCATTGTTGGCCATTTTTTCCTTTGAGAAACGGTCACTGGTGAACGTTGCTTTGCGATTTTGGAACAATTTATCGACATACAGCAAGTATTAGAGGATCGACCATGTACTGAATGGTTTATGCAAGATGGATCCCGACCACATCAACTGAACAAATGTTTCGCTTTCTTGATACCTCGGAAATTGAGTCATTGCTTTGGAATAGCCCAAATTTTTACTGGTGTAGGCATGGATTGGCCTCCATATTCACTGAATTTGATTCTTTGTGACTATTTTTTGTGGGGCATATTAAAAGACATTGTCTACCCGAAGCATCCTGCCATGCTTGATGAGCTTGAATTGGCGATCTGTGTGACATGTGAATCCATTTCTGTTGAGACACTACGAAATGTGATGGCGAATTTCATTTTTTGTTTGCGCCACCTCTGTAGTACCAAAGGCGAACATTTTGAAAACATTGTGATGTGATTCTTTGCAAAGAATGTTTTCATGCGATTTCATTTATGTATGCTGATATGAGCTGTACAGCACCATCTGTTAGCAGCTTTTGTAACTATTACTTCAAACTGTTGTATTAAATTCTTACAGCTTTCACAATAAACATACCTTTTACTGCATTCTTCTATCGATATTTGTTTTCGAGATAATGTTGAAATCGAGGAATCCTTTTCTGGACACCCTGTATGTACTACATTGAAAGTTTTGTCTTCTTTTAACCTGAAGTTACAACCTTCTCTATCCTTTCTATAAGTGTACATTTTCTTTTTTATACAAGGCTTTAACAGACTTTTTTTTTATCCATGGATAAAAACGTGTTGAAATCTCTTTTAAACATTAATCATTAGTATGTAATTAAAAAAACACTTTGTGGTTGTGGAAATTTGGATTAATTTTTCTTTGTGCAAGCACATTCCTATATTAACATTTCTACCCAACATAATTATGACCTTCACAGAATAACATGACTCTAAACAGTAGTTTCATCTAGTTAATTTTAAAATAAGTTCATTTAATTTCAGACACCTTATATTAATGAAATGTTAAACTTGAGGTTGTTTTCTGTGAATAACTTAATATTTTCAGATTTTTCTGAATGTTAATATAAAAGTGCTTTCAATATTTTAAAATGAACTTAAAAATTTAATAGCATTTTTATGTGTGACACTTAATATTGTAAATCCTTTATTTAATTTCTTGCATAAGAAGTTAAATATGATCTACTTAGAAATTGCCTGTATGTAAGAATGGAAAAATTTAGGTTAAATAAAAGTAAAGGTTTAATTTTTATGGCATTTGGTTATAGCATATGATATTTTTAGTTATAAGTAAACTATTAATTTAATATTGTAAATATTGCATCTTTTGTCTTGTTAGAGAATTTGAAAAATGAGAAATTTAAATATAATTTATTATATCTGCAGTCTGCGTTGAATAAAAAAACTGCAAATTGAGTAACTGTGACTTTTAATAGAGTATAGTGTCATAGTTATTTTGATAATGATTCTATGACAATAAAAAAATATATTAGTTTTTCACTGTAAGGAATTCTTTACATCTTGCAGTTTTCATTAAATAAAAAATAAAAATTGATATCCAAGTCAATTGTTATCTAAGTCTTTAATGTGCCTCAAATCATATCATTAATCATTCAAATGTGTATATATGTACATAAATTTTACACGTCAAGTGGTAAATTATATGAAATACAGCACTTTTCTGCTTACTGTTTCCGTAATTCTTTTTATTTTACATGGTATAAAAATTCTTATTTTATGACATATCTGGATAAAATCATATTTTAAAAACTGACATTGGCTGACAAAATTGAATATTTTGGGTTTCTCAGTATAATTATATAAAAACTTATTTTTTTTATTGCTACCATTAGAAATTGATTTTAACTATTACTCTTAGTATTGTAAAAATAATGCAGCTTGATTAGTTTAATTTGAATCAAAATTAATCTTATTTTAGGGAAATAATCAATATTTTTGCTTTTATGTTTCAATGATTAATGCAGAAATCTTATTTCCATCGCATATTTTTAGGGGCTTGAGCTCAGATTTTTGTTCAGAAAACAGATAATTAATCCTCATATGTCAAATGAATATTGAGACAATAACTGGATACTTGTTTACTTGAAATACTACATTAAATGCTAAAATAAGAACTGTAATTTGGAACCAAAGTGTAAAATTAAAATAGTTAAAAAAATAAATAATTAAAAAAAAGTATTCAAATATTTCATTTTTTTAGTATTATTAATCATGTTTCTTTCCTCAAACAAAAATTGTTCAATGTTATTTTTTATTTAGATACTTTTAAATTCTTTTTATTTTCAGCTGCATTCCTTACACAGACAGTATGCCTCGATGACACTACAGTAAAATTTGAAATATGGGACACTGCTGGTCAAGAACGATATCACAGTTTGGCACCTATGTATTACAGAGGAGCCCAAGCTGCCATTGTTGTATATGATATAACCAATCAGGTAAGGGTTATGTTGTGTCACTGAAATTTCTTTTAAGTTTGAGTGCAAAATATTTTTCTGTTGGTTAAACATCTTTTGAGTTTATTTACTTGAAATTGAAACTTATTCTTCTATAATTTCTAAGGTAAGTGAAGGTGGGAGGGATCAGGAATTGCATGTAAGAAATAATTGTTGGAAACCTGAAATGTATTATATAATAAAATCATTAAGTAAATTTTTATTTTCACTAAAATTGTGCAAGGGTTGGATTGATAAAAAGCAGTTTTTTTATAATTTGATGAAGTAAAATAAGTTTTGCTATTTATGGTTAATTATTCATTGAAGCAAGATCTATTTCATTAAAAATACATTTTTTACTTTTGGTCTGCAATCTGCTTAGAAACTCAGAAAGAAAATTTTGATTTTGGTGATGAGTAAATTGTTCTTGACAAATGATAGAAATTTATAACATTTGATTCAGTTACCTTTTTAATAATTTTTAAGTAAAGTAACAAATTAATATAGCACATTTATTTTGATTTAAATTTGTTTACTTGATGTAATCTTAATAAAGCAGTATTTAATTACAATTTGCAAACTTTTTCCCTAATGCTTTTTTATTTATGCATTTTTTATTTTGATGAAAGATAATGTTTCAATATTTAAAAATTCATTAATCTTGGTTTAAAAAAATTATATATAAAGCCTGCCTTTTGATATTTTTTTTTCCTTGTCAGTTAATGAAATTAATTTTTGCAAACTCAATATTTGAAAACATTAGCATATTTTATATTAATTATAGTCTTGCTTGTAATATTGTTTAATCAAAAATTATTACAATTATTTATTTGTACCTTGAATTAACTATTCAGAGGATTATCTTCATGAAAAATGGTTAATTATGTAGTTATTGCAAAATTATTACATGAGAATATTTTTATAAAATATATTTTCAAATTTCCTTCATTTTTAGCATGTGTATTTTGTGAATAAGAAAGTAAATGCTTTGTGATAAATATCTAATATTGTTTTTCAGGATACATTTAGCAGGGCTAAAACTTGGGTCAAAGAACTTCAACGTCAAGCAAGTCCAAATATTGTTATTGCATTAGCTGGAAATAAAGCTGATTTAGCAGCAAAGAGAGCAGTCGAACATGAAGTAAGTTTATTAATCTTTGATCTATCAACTAAAAAAATTAGACATTTAGGTGATATATGATGCATCAAGTTGTCTAATATAATCCTAGTGAATTTTGATAATGTTAAAGTAAATATTTTTTAAAAAATGACCTTGTAGTGAAGTTTTTGCTAAGGTCTATGTCGGAAAAGGCTTTGAGGTACCATATTATAGTGGCCAGTGCTTTCAATTTGGGAGTTGAGCTTAATCTGTTTCATAAATCCTATTACGATAGATGTTTTGTATTAATTTCTAATATTTTAGTGACTAGTCTCTAACATGGTTCCATGGGCACAGTTTGAATTCCAATTTACAAATCAAAATTTTAAAACTTGAAAATTTGTTTTCTTGCATCTTTCGTCTGCTTTTACCTTTTTATTTTAAATTTTATGACAGGAACATATCATCTTTTATTGGAAAAGCAAAAATCCTTTAAAATATAATTGCTTTATTAGAGTATTAAAATTCCCTTTTTTTTTTAAGCAGCTGTGAAATTTGCATTTTACAACACATGTATTAGAATATAATCTCTAGCTTCAAGTACAAGTATCGTTTTGCTTTGTAAAAGTGGCAGTTTAGGCATGATGCATTTATAAATATATCCGTGAGATAGTGTTGGGGGGGGGAGGGAACTTTGTCATTTTGATATGGATGTTTTGTTAATAGACCTACTATGTGAGATAGGGATAGTGTGTTAGTTACTCATCCATTAATTTCAACAAAGAAATTTACTGCTGTCTAGATTAACTCTGGTGAAATTTGTGGGTAAGATGTAATGATTGAGAACATAATGAGAATGAAAAGGAACTTTTAGATACCAAACAAAAAAGATTTAGTCTGAAGTAATGTGTTAAATTATTAAAATGCACTTGTAATAATTACTTTAAGTAATTATAAGTGCTTTGTTAAACTTTAAGAATTTAATGAATGAATTTAAGAACAATTAGGATTTCCATGTCTGTATTAAAGTATACTATAAATATATTTATGCATTACAGATAAAACTTAAAGAAAAAATGCAAAAGATTTTTTGTAGTGAAATGTCAGTTCAAATTAATTTGCTCAAATTATTCAATAGATTAAAATTTTATCAGAAAGTAATCTTAAACGAAATATGTGATAAGCAAAGAGTATTAAATCCAGTTTTTTTAGTTATTAACTTTTTCTTATTTTGGATCCTTTAATGAGTCAAATATCTATATCTACCTTGATCAATTTGTTTTATAAATTGGCATACTTCTGGCTGGCATTCTTTTTCATATTGATTTTACAATTTAAATTAATTCAAAGAAAATTCTGTATACAGACAGTATTGAACATTGATTGACACAACAGTAAAATGTTTTCCTACATGAAATCATGGCAAATTTAGATTTGTAATAAAATGATCGTTTTTGCTTATTTTTCATTAATAAAATCAAAGTGAGAATGCATTTGATGTTTTACATGTTTGTTATGGATATATAATAAACAATTTTTTATAATACTTTGGTTATATAAAGAGCAATTTTCTAAAAAGAAATTACTGGTTTTAAGATTAAATTTATATTTTTCCTGCTGTCTGAACTTCCAATTTTACGAACCATTTTACCACTTAAGAGTATGTAAAAATCAGCTTATGCTGTGTTAGAAATGCTAAACAAAGTAGTGCCAGTTTGTTGATAGTAGTCATATTGTAACTAAGAAATTTAGAGTTTGACCAGACCATATGCAGTGGAGATTCGTTTTAATTAGCTTGGTTTGGCTCATATATTTGTAAGAATAAGGATTTTAGAAAAATGTTTTACTGGATATCTTGGAATCAAAAATCCCCCTCCCTGCCCCTAAAATATTTATACAAAAATGTAAGTCTTAAAAAAAAAAAATGCCAGTAAAAATGTAACTTAAAATGGGAAGTTTAGAACCTTGTGCAGCAAACAAATTCCTCTACACTAATTGTAGCCAAATGGTTAGCACTCTTGCCTTCGGTTCAACAGTTCGTGGGTTCGAATCCCACCTTGGGCGTGGATGTTTGTAGTGGTTCGGAATCCACTTTAAGCCGTAGGTCCTAATCTAATCAGCCCTCGTGTGCCAATAGCAAATATGAGATCTTTGAAGAATTAAATTATTCTTTGAACATAATTTATATATAATTGATTATGGCTGAAATAAGTCTTCTGAGTCATGGTCCTGAGTCATTCGATTACATTCCTGATTTTCTAATGATATCATGGGAAGGTGAAAACATTTGTTGATTGATATCACAAGGCACCAACCTTTTATTCTTTAACTAAGAGCTTGATAGATGAACATGCTTTTCTTTGTGTTTGGAAAACTGAAATTGTTGAAATTTCAAAAACTAAGTGCAATTTAGCAAATTTTTTTGTGTCCAAATTTGAAGGATTTGTTAGTACCCATGACTAAAATATCATTACAAAATTTCCAGATAATTGGTTTTCCACTGATTGTAAAGACAAAGTAATGATATCAGATTGATATAAAGTCTGCATGTATGATAAATCTTCTGCTGTCTGTTCTTTATATTTTGCTATATTTTTCCTATATACTTTACTTTTTTAGACTAAAAAAATACCCACTAATACACTGCTTAGTATGCAAAATGAGTTGGTAAGAAATATCTAATAATTTTAAAAATTCATTCATATCATTGATTTGACTTTATTTGCATTCTGCTAGAAACATTGTGTAGATTTTTTCATGTGCATACCATTGGCATACCTGCCAACTTTTATAATGTAACTATTCAAAGTACAGTTTTTAGATGAACTGCCAGCTCCTATGACAGAGTGGTAAATATTGTACAGTTTATCAAGTTTCTAGGCTGTGATTGATTCGCTATCATGAAATTTACTCTGTGTAATATAGTCTTAAAGACGTGACAAAAGTGATTTATGCCTGTTATATTTTAAAAACTAAGTGTTTATTTAAATGAAATCAAATTCTTTAATTTTATGTTATCATCTAATTTCATTTAGTTTTTTTTTATTATAAATATTAATAAAGGGGTATAATCTTTTAAAGAGTATTTGCAAATATATTTCCTTTTAAAAAAACATAAGTATCCTTAAGTTTTAAAAATTTAATAAATTTTCATTTGTGATGTATAAATTCTTGAAGTTTTATTTTGTTTAAATATTTTTATTATAAATTGGTAAACATTATTTATAATCACTACTGTAAATATGTACTGGTATCAAAATGTGATTGTTTTTCCATTTCTAAATAAAAATTTTATTCTAAATGGTTGTTTTATGTACATCAATATAAAATCTAAGAAGTTATATACTAATTTACTATTGTACAGTTTGCTATTATGTTATTATACAATTTGCTGCTATGCATGTCATATAAATTTTAATGAAATAGTATAAAATTATTTCTGATTTCTCAGGAATATATAAAAAAACATTTTTTCATATTTTTTTTAATAAGTATAAAATGTGTTAGATTTTATTTCTATCATATTGCTTTAAAACATTGCCTTGGTAGAAAACAGAATGAAATATTTAGTAGGCCAATATTCAACTCGAAAATTACATTAAATCATTAGTTTGTGAGAATATTTATTTGTCCCATTTGTTATTAAGTGATATTTGAAAGTAAGATTTTGTCATTATTTATGTTCATGAGTTTTTTGGCAAGTTAAAACAAATTTTATATAGTTAGAACTTCAAATTTATTAAATTTTCTTTCTAAATATTTGCTTTTTGTTTTAGGAAGCTCAAGCCTATGCAGATGAAAATGGACTACTTTTCATGGAAACTTCTGCAAAGACAGCTATGAATGTTAATGACATTTTTCTGGCAATTGGTAAGTTTTTTAAATAATAGTTGAAAATTTATAATCGTTGTAAAATTCAATGTTTTGCTTAGTTAAATTAGTGAAATTAAAAAAAACAACTTAATCTAATAAAAATGCAAAAATTATTGATGTGTGATTACTGAAACTGCTAAAAGAATTACTATTAGCATTAATTGAACATTTAAATACGTATTATCTTGGTTTTGAAGAAACAAAAATTATAACTTTGTTAATCGTAAAATTTTTCAGTGGTGCAAATTTTGGAGTATATGTATATATAACCCAGAAATATGAAAATCCATTGAATAGTTAAAAACTTGTTTATACAGTTAATTAAATTTTTAAGTATTTTTGTTTTAGTGTAAAAAACGTGAAATGTTTCTACAAAGTTATTCCCCTTTTTTTAATGCATTTTAGATCATAATTTTAAATTAAACAATTTTCAGTTTTAGAAGTATTTTTCTGTTTGAAAAAATATATATGTAGATAATAAAGGATGTATGCTATTTAAAATAACAATATTTTCAATAAATAGGCACCTCATGTAAAAACTAATGCAATCTGTTACTGACAATATATATGAACCCTAAGAGTATGTTTTAAGATTTCCATTTTTTTCCTAATTAGGACAATGCACTATTGTCTAAAACTGGTAGCAAACAAAAGCAAATTCACTGTGACATAGATGTGATATTATGCTGTTAAACTAATGTAATCTTATTTACATCATGTTGAATTCTTATTTTCATTTTGACTGTTGGGCAATATCATTTCTGTGAAATTATGTTTTCATGATTTATCAAAACATTTTATTTACTTATATTCTTTAATTTATATTGCAAATCAGAATGTGTTTATTTTATTAAAATTTAATATTTTTAACTCAAACTCATTACTTCATTCTTTGAATGTAATATCATTCATATAACTTAATAATCATTAACAAACATATTTTATATTTTCTATAAATTCTATCACTTTTTTTAAATAAATATTTGTGAGAATTTTTATGGAAACTATAAATTTTTAATTAAAAAGTGAGCAAACTATCAACACAATTCAAAAAGTAGTCTTAAAATAATTTTCAAATAAATTATTTCATGGAAAACAAATATAATAATTTCTTGAATTTTTAAAATCTAAATTCTGCATTAACTATTTTATAAATTTCTTGTATGTGTACATATATGTGTATGTACATATATAATATAAAAAATTTTTAAACTAATCATTTCTAAGCATTAAAGTTTGTTTTGAATAAATTTATCTCAAAATATAATAATCATTAACTGGAGCCTATTTTATATATTCTGTGAACATTATCACTTTAGTAAACATTTTTCAGAGATATCAATAAATCTCAATTTATTCTATTCTTGTTTTGGTGGAGAAAGTTAATATGCATTCTATAAATTTTTGATAACGATTTATAAGAGATCATTTATCTACAAAATTAAAAAAAGATGACATTCCAATAAATTAAAATAAATCTACAGCAAGCATGAAAAATCTTAATGATTTTAAAATATTAATTATTAAATCAAGTATTCATTGTGTATATTAAAAATAGGTGAAAGTCAGTATTCCTGGCAGTATCAGATTGTATTTAATATAAAATTTGGTTTAGTTACACACATAATTAAAAGTAAAAATCACATACAGACTTTAATAAATGCTTTATACAGCTTTAATCCTCAATAAAAAAAATTTATGCTATTGTATAATTAAACCTATAACATTTGTCTCAGCAATACAGACATGAATTGTTAATAAATGATTTGATTATTTTCAAAAAGTCCTTTTTTAATTTTAAAATATAGGATTGAAATTATTTTATTTGGCTATAAAATGTTATTTTATGCGTAATATAAAATATTACGCATAAAATAATGATAGTTAATACACATTGCTAAACAACCTCAGCAACAAGCAATGGGTAAATAAATTTTTAATAAAGTATATTTAAATGTAAGAAAAGTAAGATTTTGAGAATTTTAATTTTATCTCTGTAAAAATTTTTTTATAGATTACAATTTATATTATTAAAATATCTCGGTTTTCTCAAATGTTTTAAAACGCTTCTTTCCTTAAAATGTGCATTTCTTTATTTATAAAAATAATTTCTACTTTTTGAGTCCAATAGATATCTTCAAACTGTATACTTTCTTAAAATATAAAAAAAAAAACTTATAAATTTTTAAGAATTATTTTAATCACTCTTGTTTAATTTATCATGAATTAATCATTATCACTGAATATTTCAGTTAATTACAAGCATATTTCCAAGGAATAAACTACTGAAAAGTAAATAATTTGCTTTGTCATCCACACCTGGCAAATGTTTCCAACTTTCTTGAGTATTTAATTGTTACTTGGAACATTTTTTTTTCCATCACTTTATTTCCAGAAAATTCACTCTTATTTGTTGCCGGCCCAAGATACTTATCAGACACCATACGACTGTAAGGGGCAGGAACATCCCATAATTAACCCTGACTTAAATGTAGAAATAACACAAAATACTTTTAGTTTCAATGTTATTCGTTTTAATATTTTGGTAGTGATATAAACTCATATAAAAATTTGTGCAATTGATAAATAATTTTTAAGAGTACTTTCAATTTATTAAAAAGTGATAATGATGTGCATAAAAAAAATAAAATGCACTGTGTTTTATCTGAATCATTGGAATTATCACTTTTCTATCTTAAAATTGAATCCTCACTATCATTTATATAAATATTATACTGGAATACTCTTAAAAGAGCCATTTTGTAATGAAAATAAATATTTAAAAAGCTATTTCTAAAGAAAAATGAGAATATTTACATTACATGGTATGTGAACTGAATTCTATTTAAAATTTCCTAATCTACTTGACCATAATGTGCTCTAAAAAAAGAGTGAAAAGAAAGACTAAGCAACAACCAAACCCATCTCCCAATATTTTCATTTAATTTTAAAATCATGATTCCTAAGGTTAATCAAAAATTTACTTTATTGCAAAATTTTAAAATTAAAGATTTGAACAAATATACAAATTTTTTTTAATGATATAATTCTGCTCAAACTTTCAATTATGTTAGGCTGCTTATAAATCTGCAATGATTATGAATTAGCCTATTTTCTGTAATGTTAGGATTATAATTGTCTAAATAAAGGGAACATATTCATAAAACAGAAAACTAAATTATTGTATCGTTATTTGTTTGAGAAACAATCTGAAATTAAGTTTTGACACAATTTAAATTTCTAGTGTTCTTGTGAGAAGTTTTAAATCAGTGATCAAAGATCTACAATTAGGTAGTTCATTTCAGAAATAAAATTGGTGGAATCATTACAGTTTTTATATAGGACATACCCAAATACAGAAATTCTTAGTTATTAAAAATATTTTTATATGGAATTAGGTTTTCTTTACCTACTAATTGTTTTACTTATTCAAACTGTTAACTTAAATCATTTCAATTCACTTCCTTAACTCCTTTAATCTTGTAATTTCATTCTGTTTAATTCATAGCAAAAAAATTACCAAAAAGTGACCAAAATACTGGAAATGGTGGTGCAAGTGATGGAAGAAGAGGTGTTGACCTAAGTGAGAACCAACAACAATCTGGTGGTGGTTGCTGCAAGTCTTAGGCTGGTCTGATATTTGTGCAGCAAAAACTACCATTATCTTCATTTTTTGAAAGAAAAAAAAATTCAAAAGTAATGTACATTTGGACAATTTGTATATATATATAACACTTACTGAAGTTTTTTGGCCATTGATAAAGCATTCTAAAGGTTATAACTGAGACTGATTCTTTCATAGCATCTTGTGTGTTGACATGTTCTTATTCTAGAAAATATAGTGAATGAGAACAATAAGCTGAACATGCCCACACACTTCTTGTGTATGTGAATAAGTATATATATGTATGAAAGCTTGTAATCTCAGTTGACAGGAATGAATTTCTTCCCTTTTCTTTTTTTTTTAATTGAATTGTCACCAACAGGAATATATGTTCTATTAAGTGTTGTGGAAATTTTTACAAATATTTATGTTCTTGTAAACATATTTTATTTGAGTAGTTATATTTTTCTATAAATGTTTTTTTGGAATCTAAAAAATGTAGCAAAAAATTCTAGTTCAGACAAATTGGCAGCATGCTTAATGAACATGTTTGTTTAGAAACAAATGATTTCCTAATGTGTGATGCAATTTTTATCACAATTAAAAATTTATGTGGGGTCCATGTTGGCTTTTATATGTGAAATTTTGCTAACGGTACTGTTAATTGTGAAGCTCATTGATTTAGTTATGAATTTTTGTTACATGTATAAAATGTTCACCTGCTTGGATGCATTACAATTTTGTCTGTAGAAAATAAGAAATTTTTCAGTTTTTAAAAACTAAGTTTGGCTGGTTCCAATCATCTATGGAATGCAGATTATTGTGAAATTTAGAAGCAACATGTTCATCTTTTATTTAAGAAATTGTGATGCTGTCTCAACCTTTGTTCTAATATACATTCCATAGATAAAATCTTAAAAATATCACATATGAAGCAGTCAGTCAATGAGATTTATTATTTTCACATGCATCGACTTTGTACAAGGAAATTATCTATTTTAAATTTCTCAAAAGCATTCTTTAAATTACTTCTATCAGATCAAACATAGAACCCAAAAAGAATTAGTATAGTCCTGTTGTCATTAGAAATTTTAAAAAACAAAATACATTGAATACTTCAAATTTAAAGGGGAAACTTTTAATTTACATGCTGTTTATTCTATCTGCTTATTAATTCTTCAACTTGTATTTAATGGTTATTAAAGAATTATTAAATTTGTAGCATAAAAATGCATGAAAGTTCTCTTGAAACAGATTTGTTTATAATTTTAATGATTTCTATTTTAGCTCTACTTATGAAGTTAGTTCAATTATTATGAAGAATGTTTTTGGGTTTTATTTATGTACTTCTTCATGTTGTATGAAAGTATTAAAAGCTATGAAATATTTCCATTGTAGAAGTAATTACTTGTATATGTGCAATTTATATATTCACACATTAAATTTACACTTATACTTATATACTGGTGAGCATGCTCCTTAAATGTGTCTTGATTATTTTTTTGTAAATTAGTGTGAATTATTTTGCAGTTCAAATGCTTCTGTTATTACAGCTCATCTGTAATTTTAATCAAAACAGAATATGCAAGATGTTTTACTTGTTGAGTGCAAAATTGTTGACCATTAAAAATGCTACTCTTTGAGTTATATCATTTAATATTGTTTTACATCGCCATGTTCTTAAAATAGGATAAAATACAAAATTCCTCAGAAGTCATAATCAAATTACATGCAAAAAAATTTATATATTTACTACCATGAGTTATTATGAACCACATAAATATAAAATTTTTCACAAGTTTCAAATTATATAAAAATATTTAAAAGAAAACAAAACTAAATCAGTGTTTTTGTATAAACTTTAATATTTTTAATTTATCAGTGTAGAAATATAAAATTATAAATGCCATTATTCCTCTAACATAGATTTATAACCCATGTAATTTATTTACAAAATTTCACTACTCAAGTGAACCAAACTTATTACTAATTATGATTCCACTATTCAAGTCATTTAAATTTTAGGTCAGATTCAGGTTAATCATTTTTTCTCACTTTTCAAATAATTGGTGTTAATAAACTGTTACTATACACTACTTCATTAGTTAAATTCAAGTTAGTACTGAAAAAGTTAATACTTTTTATTTTTTTCTTCTAGAAGATATTCATAAGTAAAAGATAAGTCGTCAGACATAATAATTTTCTCTTAGTGTGAGAAATTTCCCTGTATAATGTGTAAGGTAAACAAATAAATGGTTTAATAATGCTGGGATTATTATGACTTTATACTGATGTGTTTGTAATTTGTTACTGTTTTCAGTTGATTCTCTTAACATTTGACATCAAACTGGTTATTTCAAATGTTGTGTATATTGATTATAAATAGCACACCTTTATTTCAGTTAGAATATTTATCTAAGCTTCCCAAAGTTTTCTTAAGTTTTTCTTCCTAAATCATATGCCATTTTTATTTTAACAAAACTTCAAATAGGTATAGTAAAAAAAAAAAGCTCAATAAAAATTTTCTCAAAAGTGACTTTATAATTTTATTTTAGCATTTGTGAAATGTAGTTGGCAAGTAAAATATTTCGCACCTGCCATCAGGAGTTCCCCAATAAAATCAGTAGAGTTGGTAACTATAGTATTTGAAAGCAGCATACCTCAAAACAAACGTCAGTTTCGTCTATCAAATTAAGTGGCTTGTGAATTTTATATAAAATCTCCAGACCAATGATTTAATATTGTATAATAAGAACCAATGATTTAATATTGATATTTAGTAACATGTCCCAGAGAAATCTTTATGTAGTTTACATTTTATGGCTTTTAATAAAATTATCAGTTAATAAGGCTGTGTTCACACATGAACAAGGGGAAAAAAATGGTGTGGATATAAGCACATGTGTGTGCTATTTCATGAGAATTAGGAAGCATTAATCTAATGCATTCATCTAGATCCTTTGTTTTCCACTGTATTTCACATTCACTGAGATTTTTCCAACTAAGAACTATTTTTACTATTCTTTACTTACTAGAAAACATTGAGGCATTTGCTTTTTAATATTTCCGCTTTTAAAAAATTAAATAGTAAATTGAAGTGTATAAATTTATTGAAAATTTTAGATTATATTTGAAACTTTTGTTTTACAGCTGATGTTATTATTTCTTAGTTTACAATCTATGTATTCTGATTACCAATATAGTTCATCTATCAGGACTGTTTTAGTTTTGAAATTTTTGCTGGAAAGTGCCATAGAATGGACAAGAGTCAGAGGAAATGAGGAAATTTAACGAGACCCCATTTTGAAAATCAAAAGTTTGATTAATTGGATTTTTTTTAAAAAAAGTCATTTTAATTACTGCATGCTGAAAATGGGAGGAAAACCATTTAATTTAAGGAAAAGACAACACTTTAACATGTTAAAGCGCTGTAAAATAAATGAAAGTCATTGCTTGCTGAATATCTAGATCAGAATAAGCTGTTTTACTGCTTTCATATGTTTTCAGTCAATCAAGTTACGCTTCCGTTTAAAGATAAGAATTTGCATGTGGTGACACTCTGGCAGATGCTCCATCCATTTCAAAATTAGCGAATGATTAACTCTCTGATGATCCTATTCTTGGACATTAAAATAATCTTCTTTGACACTTTCAATCAGTTGTCCATTTGCAATTTGAATCCAGTGTCAGACTTGTAATCCATTCTTCTATATATTCAGTACAAACTTGTAAAGAACCAAGGATTTTCTAAAGAATGTTTCTGTATTCCTAAAGTGACTCATCTTTTTCTTTTCCTCTATTACCTTTTTATTCTGTCCCTTAAGTCTTATTTATTTTCCCGAAATCCACTCTGAAAATAAGCTATTTGACATAGTTTGGATAATTGGAGCTCTGTTATTGTACTTCATTTATTGGAAATAACTGCATTAGATCTAATAAAATTCCTTTGTTTTTAAAGTGATCTATTTTTTTTTTAATATCTTTGACTAGAATATTAAACTTGTAAATGCATTTCATATAAACTTTTTTTTAAAGTTATATTGTTAATAGTATCACAAAATTAATTACATTTTATACTTTTTAATTGGCATGTTATGATGATTTTAAATGATGGAGAATATTGTTTTAAATGAGACTGGGTATAAATGTAATTGCAAATAAAGATCTAAATTATTTTTACATGAATTATTTTATGTTGAAATTTTATAAATATTTCCATAATTTATGAATAGAAAATTAAAATAGAAATTTAATGCAAGTGTAAAATTTTAACCCGTTAAGCTTTTTAAATGAGTGTAAACAAATTCTAATTTTTTATAAACGATTATTTTTCATAACAAAGGGAACTTATCTTTTTCAATATAAATCAGACATTTGTATCAGCACTTTTAAAGAAATTTTAAATGAACTCTTAAAATTGAATTTTAAAAAAAGGTATTCCTTTTTAAATGCTGATTTTGATATTTGTGATTCATCACTATCTTCAATTAAATATAAGCATTTAATAAGTAATATTTATGAAAAATTAGTGCTTTTCCATAGTACCTTTACACTGAGAAGCAAAAATAGAACGTAGATATGATTTTATTTTCCCAAAATTTTATTTCAAATTTAATATAAACTAAATTAATTTTTTTAGTGCAAAAATTGATTTAAAAGTGAAACAATAGCAAACAAGCTAAATGCTAAACAAATATAAAGCTAGTTGTGCAAAGGACTGCTTGCTGGTAATTGTGTCGATTAAAAGAAGCATTATGGTAACGAATGACCGAGGGCAAAAAGACAACTAAGTACAGCAAAATTTAATTTTCTCTCTTTGAAGAAAAGTTACTATTACATTATACTTACACAATCGATCACCGATGCGATTGCTAAGCCGGCGTTTAAATAAGTTTAATCAATAAGTGATAATTGTTTTGTTTATAAAATGTTTCTATTATTTTTTACTAGTTTCTGAAAACGTAAACATTTTTAAACAGTATATGATGCAAATGGAATATTCATGTCATTAATTTACGATTTCTCCCTCATTACGGCAATTATCTAAAGTGGAAACATAATGGAAAAGTGGAAAAAATCGCATAATTTAGAGTACATTTATAAGATTTTTTGTTTATTGCTTTAAATTTGATAAAAATTGCAACAGCATTTCTCACAAATACAAAACAAATGTATATTAGATGGAGTCTCGCATGTTAATAACTGCTTAAATCAATTACTTGAAGGAAAGCAAGAAAAATAAAATCTTCTAAACTTCCGATTTTCTACCAATGAATTAGAACAAACAGATTTTCTACAAACGAAGAATTAGGATGAAAATTGTCAATAATAAGGGTAATGAATCAAAAAGTCATTTAAAATTTCTTTCTCATATTGTAACTCAATTGCCACACATACTCTTAAAAAATTATAGAAAATATTTTTATCATATAGAAATATATATTTTAAAAGCTATAAAAAAATTTTCTCCATCGTAATGGCCTTTCGTTAGATGACAAATTTTTGTCTCTAATGTGTTCCAATTCCCTTAATTATAAAGTGACTAATACTATCGTGGTTTATTAGCTTACATAATTAAATATGAATAAATGTGTTAATGAAAAAAGCATTAAATGTTTTAGGTGGGCACACTTTCATGTGAACAGAATTTTTTTTTTTTTTTTTTTTGATTAAAAGATCAAATGTGCCATCTCGTGAGATGTTACTAGAATGTAATTTTTTATTAATATTGAACATTATTTAATACTCCTCGATAAACTCCGATTAATATAATATTACCTCTTTAATAGTAAAAAATTATCAACACAAATTATACTGTAAATTTCACCACTAATTTAAAAATTGAGCTTTAATTTAAGCATCAACTTTTAGAACTTTACTGTAGTTACTTATTGCATCATATGAACTGAACATTTTAATACAAACTACATTAAATTTAAGAACGAAATGCATTGTTCAAGTTAAAGAACATAGAAAAAATTGTCTTATGCTTATAACTTCAGAATGCAAAGTAAACAAGCCATAAAGTAGACCAAGTTGCTCATGCATATCAGCGAAAACAACTTTGTTCTGATTACGCCATCAAAATAGAATAAAAAAAAACTTGGGATTTGCACCAAAATAAAAAATTATTGTAAAATATTATATTGGTAAACTGTTGTATTGAATTTTCTTGTTAGAAAACTTGGATTTATGTATGTTTAGCATTAGGGAGGTACTCAAGTTTTAAGGTAATTGATTTTGCTAAAATATAAGCACTGCACTTTTTAAATCAATTTAAAGTCTTAATCTAATTCATATTCTCAAAACTGATTTAAGAAATGTTAGCTTTTGTACAAAACCTTTTTACTTATTTGATATTTTGGAAATTTTATAATAGAGAATGCCTATTATAAATTGTATGCACTCTTATAGAACTAAGTGATGTTATATTTCAAAAAGGGAGTATAAAAACGGTCATTGACACAAATCTTTTCAAATTTTTTTTCTGTACTTTTATAAATAATTTTATTATTTTTCAGATATTGTTTCTCTTTTATTTATTTTGATCGGTTTCAAATTGTTCAACAAACTATGATAACAGTGTAACTGAAAACAAGATTGTGCTAAATCAGTTCTCCAAACTGGGTTTAAGATAAATTAGTTCAAACTTACTTAAATCAACTGTCACCACCATGAGAAGGTTCAGTTGAAATTTAAACATGTTTACATAAAAATGCAGTGCGAACTTAATATAAATGAAAATGTTGATTAGATAGAACCATGATCATTTTCTCATTCCTTTTTCTGCCTTCGTTGGGTAAGCATCAAGCTCTTTCATTGAAGACCTCCGAATAGATATGGAAATCTATTCTCCCTCTCCTCCGGGAGACGGGACTGAAACATGAAACACAGGCGCCTGTCGTCAGACTGATGGTTTGCCCTTTTCAGGGTTGCCTTTGTCAGCTGACAATGGTGCGGGGGACTGCACTCCTGCCCCCACCGCGGTTAGGGCCATGACAGAACTCGACCTGGAATCGAACTTCAAGCAATCAGTAGTAAAATTAGGATAACTACGGACTACATTCACAAAATTAGCAACTCTCAAATGTCTCCTAATGACATAGAGCTTCTTCTCATACATAGCCTCGAGCTGACAGAGAAACTTGCGAAATATCAAAATAGGACCGAAACAACAACAAACATGATTAAATCACCGACTAAAACATTAAATAGACCTCCGGCATTCACCGTACCAACACTAAGTAGATTTGAAACACTAATGCAAATAGAAGAGGAAAACACTGAAAATCCCAACATAGAATTCCCCCCACTACCACAACAGAACTATAAACCGCAAAGAATATCATCAATAATAAAAGAAAAAACAACGAAAACATTAACACTACAAACAAAAAACCAAATGAAACAAACAGTTCACAAGAAGAAAACCAGGACAGCACCAAAACGAATTTTACTACTGCCAAAAAGAATAATAGGGTTCCCCCTATAGTCATTAAAGATAAAAACCTTAATTGGAAATCAATTCAAGAAATTTTCAAGAGTAATAACATCACAGGATATACTGGAAAAATGATCGGAACCGAGGTTCTAACCCTAAAACTAGAGACGTCTGAAACTCATCGCCAGATTACTAAACTACTCGACAATAATCTCTTACCACACCTTCCTACTTCCTGAGGAACTTAAAAATTGTCATCAGAAATCTTCCTCCTATATACACTCCAGAAGAAATCTCTGAACTCATAAATGAGGGGTTTACAGTTATAAATACCACCCAAATGTCTAAAAAAGTTGAAGGAAACAAAATTAATCTACCTTTATACATAATCACTCTCCCAAAAAATGAAAAGGCTAAGGAAATTTACAACCTAACACATCTATTCAATTTAGTAATAAAAGTAGAAACCTACAGAGGTCGCAAAGGGACCACTCAATACTTCCGATGCCAGGGCTTTCATCACGCACAAACCTCCTGTCACCATACATTTAAATGTTCTGGAGAACACCATACAAAATGTACAAAACCCAAAACTCTCCCTGCTATTTGTGCAAGCTGCGGAGAAAATCACCCTGCAAGCTAGAGGATGTAGTAAATTTCCTAAAAATAAAAACAAGATATCAAATACAAAGCAAAATTGTTCCAAATACAAACCCAAATTTAACATATGCTAATGCACTAGTAAATAACTACAAAACTTTAAATAAAACCAAAAATATAATAACAGAAACTAACACAGTAGTGGGAGAACTACAAACCCTAATCAACTATGTAAAAGGCTCTGGAATATTCGAACTCAGATAAAGCAACTAAACGAGGCAATAGCCAAAAACCAGGAAACCAAAATAATGAGTAACAACTCAAGAAATTTCACACCAATACAAATTGCAACATGGAATGCAAATGGAATAAACAATAAAATCTCTGAATTTGCAGAATTTATTGACAGACACAATATAGATATTTTTTTATTGGCTGAAACACATTTGACTCCCCAATCAAATTTTAAAATTCCTAATTATAACATCTACCGAACTGATAGTCTTCACCACAATGGAGGAGGAACTGCTGTAATCATCAAAAACTCTTTTAATTCAACAGCATTCAGCTCTACTATTGGCACAGGATTTGAAGAAACATTAATTATTGTCAACCTTCCCAACAATCTGAACATTAAATTTACCAGTTACTACAATAGACCTCAAAGTGAACCCAGCGAAAAAGACATCATTAATATTAATGACAAATTTCCTACTATTCTTGGAGATCTGAACAGCAAAAATGAACTGTGGGGATGCAGAGTTACAAATACTAATGGAAAAATTCTTAGAAATATCCTGCAAAATCATAGCTCCCATTGAACCAACACACTTCAGCCCACATAATACTCATGGAGATATCTTGGACTTTTTTCTTACCAACAGTAATATTCCTATCTCTGCTAATACTTTAATTGAACTCTCATCAGACCACCTGCCTGTCACAGGTTGCATTGGCCTCCATAAAAACAGCAAAACCAACAAGATTATCTCTCACACCAACTGGCAACTTTATTACAATATTTTACAAGATAAAATCAATAGAGAACAAAATAAAATCGAAGAAATCATTCTACCAGGTCAACCAATGTTAATAAATAAGCAAGAAATTGAAAATCTCATCACAGAAAACATTAACAATTTCACTGAAGACATTCTAGAAGCAAAGAAAATGGCCATTAACCACAGAAAACTTGAAGAAAATTATCTCAAATTACCAACAGATATCAGAAACCTCATCAAAGAAAGAAACCGCATTCGAAAAAAATATCAAAAAACCCCGAATCCAAGCTTCAAAACTAAAACCAATCAGTTAAATAAAATAATTAAAAAATGTTATGCAGAACATAGACATGAAAATGGAAATAATAAAATTATTAATCTCAGCACAGAAAACAACTCAGTCTGGATTTTAGCAAAACAGCTAAGTAATAAAAAGGAAATTAATTCATACATTGAAGGACCAAATGGACCAGCCTACTCTATTCATGAAAAGTTAGATATCTTTGCCAAATCTCTTTACAACCAACCAAACAAAAATATTATTTTATATAAAACTTAAATTTTACAAAAAATATAGAACATACAGTTAACAATTTCCTTAATCACACCAGTATTGAACCCACAACCCTCAGTGAACTTACACAAATTATCAAGAAAATTAAAACTAAAAAAGAGGATGGAGATGACAACATCAACAATAATGATTAAAAAACTTCCCATGGATTACATCAAGAAACTCATGATCATATACAACTGCTTGAAATTTACAATCTTCCCATCAATTTGGAAAACTGCTTCTATCATTCTCTTTTCGAAACCAGGAAAAGATCCAAGAAAACCTGAAAATTACCGTCCTATCAGCTTGCTTCCTACATTAGGAAAAATCTTTGAAAAAATAATCCTTAATAGAATTAACCAATACATCAAATTACTTCCTGATCAACAATATGGATTTAGATGTAACCTTTCTACCACAAAGCAGCTACCACAAACTGAAATTATTGGCAAAAATATGCATAAAAATTTATATACAGCAATGACCATGCTCGATGTTTCCAAAGCATTTGATAAAGTCTGGCATGAAGGCCTAATATATAAATTAATTAAACTTAACCTAAATTCAGATATCATCCATATTTTATATAATTATATTAAAAATAGATTTTTTCACATAAAGCAAAATGATGTAACTTCCATCACCCTGCAAATTAATGCTGGAGTTCCACAAGGTGGCATCCTGGGGCCCATTCTTTGTTTTACACATACGATTTCCCAATTCCCGAAGACACAACAATTAACATCGCCTTTTATGCAGATGATACAGCATTGATAGCTGAATCAACCAATCCAAATCATGCCATCTTGAAATTACAAAAGGAACTATATAAAATTGAAAACTGGTGCCAGGACTGGAGAGTACTTATCAACGCTGAAAAATCCCAAGCCCTACTTTTCCGTAGAAAGAAAAGAGCCAAAATGAAACACAGAAACAATCTCATCCTGTTCAATAAAATCATCCCACAAGTCAAAGCTGCCAAATATCTCGGACTGACCCTCACTTCAAATTTCACTTGGATTCAACACATCAATAACGTTACTAAAAAAGCATACTCAGCATTTGGCTGTAATAAACATTTAATAGGAAAGAAATCAAAACTTAATCGCTAACCAAAAAGACTACTATAGACTATCTCCATGATTCACCCAATTGTTACATATGCCTCCCAAGTGTGGAACATAGGAAAAAATGAAAGAAAACTAAGATATTTTCAAAACAAAATTTTAAGAATTATTGCAGGAGTACCCTACTACATCAGAAACAAAAATATTGAAAAAGACCAAGATAGAAGATATTGTCCTCATTCAAAAATTAAAGAAATTTTATGATAACGTAATTAATTGCAATACTGCAAATATCAACGAGATTTTCAATTACAAATATATCCCAGAATGGAGCCATCACAGGCCTATAGCCACACAGCTCTTCTTAAGTGTAAAAGAAATTTCGTAAGTGTATATATCCCATTTAGTGTATATATTATTTTCTCATATTTTGTTTACTATTATTTAGCCCTGAAACTTCATATATTTTGTATATTAGCCCAGAAAAAACATTTTGTAGAATTTATTATTCACACTCGAAAGTATTTTACTGAGGAAACAACTTAAAGTGATAATGTGCTCTAACCATGCCCACCACAAGACAGCTCTCCGCTGATTGGTCCAAAGGAAGACATCCTTCTCCTACTCCGCTGAAACTAAGCGCTAAAAGTGAATACAGTCAGTGTTATTCCTAAACGGAAGAAAATCAGATGAAAGAGTAAAGGCCTGCTTCACAGGCCGACACTCTGTAAAACCACAGATCCATGAAATGGATCGCAAAACTTGTCAATAAGTGGTCTTTGGAAAAGAAAAAAGTTTCTTGTGATCTAGAGATTGACAATGGTTTCAGTAGTTTTCTTTCTTGTCGTGAAAGTCAATATATTGATTTTGCGACGATTTCAAGTGAAGACTAACTAGTTGATAATGTAATCGGATAAAAAAAAAAGTTTTAAGTAAGATTGGGAAACCTTTTACGAATTATGTGCCACTGCAGACACACGTGTGTGCGTGCATGCATGCAGTAATACTTAAAACTTTCTCAATATACTACACAATATGAAAAAGAATATTACCGATAGGCTAATTATAGAATATTTACAGGAATAGCACATTTTTCTGACAAATCTGAGTAGTAAATTTTATATAATAAAACGAGAACAAAAAAACTTGGGAAAACAAATATTTTTAAGGATTAAGTCAGGTTATTTATGTATAATAAAAATGAAGAATTTAATACTAGACAATTACAAAGCAACCAATATATAATTAACGAGGTTTTCAAATTTGATATTTTAACGAAGATATGAAGACTAAAATGTACTTGTTCAGCTGCTTTCTACTTAAATTATTTTACAATTGGTTCAATTAATATATAGGTGATACCTGACATACTACATACTTTAGATTCTACCAGGGAATGTGTATAAATGGATCTCGGGCTCTTTGATGTATTAACAAAAAATACATTTCAAGGTATACACTTTTTTCCATCCATCAGTCGGCTCATTCACTTTGTTGCTGATATACTACTCATCACAATTAGTGTTACATCATGCTTAACTGCAAATTCTAAATTTCTAAGCAATATACACTTTTTATTAGATGTAAGTAAAAACAGAGACATCTAATAAAAGTGTTCAATAGTTCAGAGAATCTATTGAAAAAACACACAAGCCAGAGACTACTTTGATTGACAGATATAAAAATACTAAACTTGAGAAGGTTATCTGCTGCAAGTATATAGAATAGCTGATGTTATATCAGGCATTTGAAATAAAAAAGTGAACTATTTTCTAAATAAAATGTTGAGGGAACTACATTATACTAGCAGAAAAATTAAGATTTCACGATTACAATATGACAGACTTATTGCACCAGCAAACTTCTTAGTACCTCACCAAATATTTTCACTAATGGCTCTGAGAAATGATTGAAGTATGTAGACAGAAATCTTTTAATTTAACTTTACACCTAACTAAAAGGTGGAGAAACTGGTGTGACATTTGAAGAGATACAAATTAAGGTAATCCAGGTTAGTATAACTTAGATTGCCAGGAATGAATCATGTTCAGTTTTTTATCTGATGTTTATTATATAAGTAAAACAAGATTTGTACATATTATAAACATTCCATTCTCTTGAATTTGTCATAATACAAGAACATAACATTTATTCATTTTCAAGGATGGATAGCATATAACAATTTCATGCTTTGAAATGCAAAATTATTGTGTGAAATTTTTCTTTATAATACAAGATACTTTCTTTACAACTGAACAAGCCTATTTCTGGATAGAGTTGACTTTTGCTATTTACCCCAAATTTAAATATATAGGTAACAGATTTTCTAAACCAGGAAATAATTAGAAATAAAAAATTTTCCAAGAAATTTAAAACTTTAAGTATATGTGGAATATTTCTACAATATCAAAAGGAAGCATACAAATATGAATACTGATACGAGGTTGGAACACTGTGGAATATATACCAAATATCTTTTTACCCAGCACTACAAGCACTATGTTCTGTGGCCATCAATGCTTTATTTCTTCACTTTAATAACCAACAGCTTGAAATTTAAGTAGGTTCAACTTCTTAAAAATTCATGTGTGTTAATGTAAAATAAAACTAAATTCTGGTCTTTTACATATTTTAATACAACTGTCCAGACAGACAATTCCAGCAGTTACACGACATGAAGAATTCCAACAATTTTTTCATTCCAAAACATTTTGGATAGTTCATGTATTAAAAAAAAATCAGGAATCAAACTACACATCCAACTTAGTAGTCTTCATTCTGTAGTTCAGGATTCACCAATTCTGATTCCTAAAATATGAATATCCATATGAAAGTAACAAATAAAATTTATTAAAAATTGTATTTAACACTCATAGCCCATTTCAATTTTTATGCAAGTTCAGTGAAATAGAAATTTAAATCTTGGGCTAAACTGAGTATTACGGTCCCACCTCGTAAATCTCAGAAGGTCGCCACGGTCTGAGCGAAAAGTCGCCAAATCGGTAAAATTTGGCGATTATTTTTCATCGCCAAGTTTTTTCGCCATAAAATCACCAAAAGCGATTAGTCGCCAAATGTGTCACTATGCATATCGTCCGAATACCCCGGAAACGCTAGCCATTTTTATTTTGGATTTTTTTTATCGGCTGTAAAGAGCGGTAATTTAAATCTTGTTTTTTCATATTTATATTTTATTTCACTTCAGATGTAGCGTGTAATATAGATATTATCTTTTATATACACATTTTTTATTTCGAATTCGGATAGAGTGCCGGAATTTCAATCCTATCTATTTGTTTTATTTCGCAGTGTGGATATTGTGCCGAAATTACAATAATGTCTTTTATATTCCTTTTGTATTTCGCTGAGAATATAGCGAAGGAATTTCTATCCTGTCTTTTATATTCGTTTTGTTTTTTGATGTGGATATAGCGCCGGATTTTCAATCCCATATTTTATATTCAATTTTGATTTTGCTGTGCGTGTAGAGAGCCTGGTGAAAAATGTAGGTAAGAATTTTATTTTATTTTCTGCAGGCATGCTGAATTCCTAGAAGTGTATGTATTTAAATTTCCAATAATAAACGAAACTATAAAATCTATGCTCTAAAATTATTCTAGATTTGTTTACTTTTATGTAGTAATGATTTGTAACATTCTGTGTTTAATAGCTGAAATTCTGTTTTTTAATTTGTTTTTAACTAAATATTATTAAATGTAATCTTTACTACTCTATTTACTTAATTTTAATCCTGAAATATTTTTAAATAGAATTTTTATAATCAATTCTTATTACGATCACTGTTTTCTTACATGCGGTTAGGCTTAGCGATTCGAAATATGGGGAGAAAACCAGCATTTAGTTTTAGGGGAGGGAAGGGGGAATTTCTAGTAGGGTTTTCCTGCGCCAACTCCCGCCGTTTTCCTGCGCCAATTACAGGTCGCTTGGCACTCTTTTTGGGTTGCCAATCAATTTCCAAAACATCCGTCTCAAGCCCTTGGCGAAAAATAATTTCGCCAAGTTCGCCAAGGTGTGACCGTAATACTCAGTTTTACCAAATCTTGAAATAAGTATTAAAATTATATAACAAAACAGACACAAGTTATCTAAAATTATTTTTTATTTATATAACATTGATTAGCTCACAGATGAGATTTTAACTTAAACATACTTACATTGTGTTACTTATTTTGAAATGAAAGCATAATTTACATTTTTGAAAACTATTTAACAGTAACACATTATGTATTTTCTATTACAAGTAAAATAAGACTTAAATATTACTTTATATAACCAATTCAAAATTTGTACAAAATAATTCAACTGAAACATTGTTTAAGTACTGTAAATAGTACTAAGCTACATTGGAAGCAAAAGTAAATAAAAACACATTAAAAATAAATTGAAGATGTTCTGTTATGTTATACTATCACTACTAAACATAACAATTTCCTTCTTAATATGTCAAAGATTGACCAAACTTCAATGGCAAAAAGACAATAAATCATAATTAAATCTTAATGTTCATGTATGAGATATTAGCACACAAACCCCATAAAGAGAAGTAAGTGCGCTCACCTCAAAATAAAATAAATGAGAATACAGTAATATATTAAGATGCTTTAATCAGATTTAATATGTTGAAATCATAATTCTTCATTTGTCCCTATCTGATAAATCATCATAAGAAAGCGTATTACATTGCAATGATGTAAATTATAAATATATTAAAAATTTATAC
Source organism: Latrodectus elegans (assembly GCA_030067965.1). Lineage (NCBI taxonomy): Eukaryota > Metazoa > Arthropoda > Arachnida > Araneae > Theridiidae > Latrodectus > Latrodectus elegans. Next base: position 17,871,888 of record CM057810.1, on the reverse strand, counting down.
ATTTTATGAATGAATTCAAATTTTCTAAGAACACTTAGTTTTATAACACTGATTAGTTCCTAAAAATTTAAAAACCAGAATTCCTTCAAAAGAAACTAAAATGGAAAACATTGCACCAAAACTATTTGTTAATATCTAATATAATTATCTAAATAATTTTTTTTCTAGCTTAAGAATTATAGTCAAACCTTAATCCATGTGGTGAGGATTACAAAACTGTAATACACAGCCTATTTTTAATTACAAGTTAAAATAACTACACAAGACTATTGTCACTTTTAACCGACAAAAGTAAAAGCTAATTCAAAATTTTTGCAAGATAGATTGACTTGAATAAATTTTATGTGAATAAATAAATTTATCAATGAAATAAGTACATAAAAAAATTGCAGAAAGCAACACTGAAAAATAACTTTGCAATATATTCTGAGATACAATGTATCACTACTATTGATGTCAAAGATTGGGTGACTTTAAAGCTAAAAAGGCGAATAAAGCGTAAATAAATCTTATGTTTATATATGAGACATTAGCACTTAAGTCACATGAAGAGAAATGAGTGCGCTCGTCTCAACTTTGAAATTAAGATGGATGATAATAGTTATTATGAAAGATACTCGCTTCAGATTTAATATATTAATCATAATTTTTCATTTGTCCCTATCTGGTAAATCATCACAAGCAAGCAAATTACAAAACATAGCAATCCACAAATAAAGTATTTGTCAAAATAATTTAATCCAGGCACATGTCCTTAGATATAAATTAAGATATTTTAAAAATTTCGGAATCCAATAAAGCAAGTGCATTAATTTATGGTTTAATAATAAATAAAGCATAGCTTTTCAAAGTATTTGATAATAAGATTGGTTCTGGAAGCTAGGAACCTGATCATAATTTTTCATTAGTCCCAGTCAGATAAATAACATAAGCAAGCAAAATATGAAACATTCACTCACTTAAAGTATAAATATTTCAAAATTTATGCATAGAAATACGGGATTATTCAAAATAACAAATCCAAGCACATAACTTTAGATTATCTATCAACAAACAAAAGTTAAATAAATATAAGGTAGTAAATTTATTACAATTTAAAAAAAATTACTTTTAATTATTAAGTATACTTTATAAAAATATTTGATTAAAAACTTGTTCAAAGCCAGGCGACTTATTGCCACAAGACATGAAAGTGTAAATAAGCTTCAAATAGTTAATTTCTGAGACAAAATAAGCACTCAATTCTTATGCAAAGAAACAAGCGACTCTTGTCTCAAAATATGAAGATAAATACTACCATTTCATACAAGATAACTGTCAACTTTACACAAAATGAAATTTACCAGTGATGAGGATTAATATTCAAATCTGTTATAAGCTAGGCGACTTAAATATCACACGACATCTATGTGTAAGTAAGCTTATATTTTAATTTTTGAGACAAAATAAGCACTTAAATCTTATTACAAGAAACAAGCGACTCTTGTCTCAGCAATAAGAGATTAACAAAATGCTTTACTATCATAACAATTTTGCCGAAATAAAGCTTGATAAATTTCACTGCATATAATTATAGCTTTAAACAAAATTAAATTAAAACTCGGGAATATTTGATACTTACTTTTTAAAATAAAAGAAGTTACTTTGATCTTTCACGCATCTTCCTCCTTTTACGCTTCAACCTTCGCATACGCTTCTTCCTCCACTAAAAGTAAATTTAATTTATTCATCAAAACCTATTACTATAATATAATATTGTTAACATTAAATTTTCTTATATAACCAGGAAAAAGACATTTACAAGTCAATGATTAATAGAGCACTCAAATAGCGTCCTTCCACGTTTACAACACATGGAACGAGAAAACAAATTAATTGGCAACTTTGATTAAAATTTCTTAAACATAAGTCTTTAAGATTAACTTTATTTCTTAAATTCAGTATGAGCATTAAACTCAATATTGCTAAAACATTGCTAAAATAACACGTGAATTATCTCAATTGTTAGGCTTAACCATGGAGAACAGAATTTTAAAACTGCACAAATAAAACTTATTAATATAAATATTAATGCAAAATAAATAATAATTACCTTTGCTCTCATACTTATATAACGTTAAAAAACGTTAAATTTGATAAATAATGGAAAATTTAGAAGATTGCACAAGATTGACAAACTCCTCACCAACGACTCATATCAATAAAAGTGAAGAACTGGAGTGGTTGAAGAAATGTTTAACAGTGAAGATTAATGATACGGTTACGTTTCAATCTATACTTTCAGTTAATTTAATTTGAAAATTGAACTAATTATTTTTTTCGCAGATTTATAATTAATTATAATTAACATATTTTTAAATAATTAAATATATCTTCAAGAATTATTAATTCGACAGAGACAATCAAATAAATTAAATTCTAAGAGATAATTTAATTTATTTGATTTTATAGAATTGAAGCGAAACTATGAGTTCAATGTTTGAGTTTTCGTTTTGTTCGATTTACTCTTATCAATCTTGGAATAATTTAATAAATTTTTCATGTTACTGATTGAGAGTTTCGAGCTTGTATGTGTAATACGTCTGGATCATTCGTAGTAGAATCATTTATCAAAGTTTTCAAGTACTCAATATGGGGAAAAGAGATACTCGATATGTATGTGGATTATTTTTCAAAGTTCATATTTTTAAGAAAATGTATTGTGACCATGAATGCATTTAGCAATTTTTTGAAAGAAAATTTAACTGTTTTGTTGAATATTTTGCTTATATGTCAAAACGGATAGAACTAAGCACTTATTGCCTGCAATCAAACAAATGAAAGAAAATAAACATAACAGGCACTTTATAAAAAACTAATGGTGCAGAGGGTAGTAAGCCCAATAATAAAGAATTTTTATTTGAAATGAATTAATATTAAGAAATAAAGCCAAAAAATTAATTCTAGTTTTTTCACTTTTATGAAAGTGAAAGTAAAATAGATTTGTGATTTATTTAATTTTTCATTAGATTTCACATAATGTATTTACGCGTTAATTTATATAAACTGTTAAAGAACATAAAAAAAGCAATAATACTAGAGTTGTGATGTGATTGTATCTGGAATGGATTCATGGAATTCAGTTTAGCTAATAAATAATTAATTGAATTCAACAACAGAAATCAGTTTAGCTATTCAACAATTAATTTGAAAGTTTCCTATTTTAGAAACTAGAAATGGAGGTTTCAAGTAAATTGTAAGAAATGGAACATTTCTGAAAAATGAAAAGGGGTTTGACTTAAATAAATTGATTTATTTGTAGATTTTTTTTGGCAAAACATTTAAGACTTAATGTAGTTCCAAATAAATATTTAACTTGTTGGAAATGGAATAAATCATATATGGACACAGGTGCCATATAATCAATGATTCCAAATTCTGAATTTGTTTCGTGATGAAGAAATGTTGCCAAGTTGATATAAACACTAGGGTTACTGAAATAGAATTTTCTGCATAATTCTTATAGATCTCCATATGTATAACATAATAAAAATGAGGTTACTAGATGCATTAGAAAATCCGTCAAAAAATCACCTATCTTAGAATTTAGCGTCATGGATTATACAGCAATTGTGCACATTTTATTTTTGTGGCAAAAGAAATCATGATTTGCATGAAGGTTAAACTTTTGCACTATTTTGTTACCTCAATGAAATCTTAACGAAATATATGTTATCAGAACCCTTTTTATATTTTGTGTTAAGAAGATTTTTAAAAAGTTCTAGATATTTTTAATTATTTTACAATATTTGGAAACAATTATATGTCAGTGTTTTGTTTAGCTATGACTGCCTAAAAAGGAATAGTAACTATAATCTCATTGATCCCTGCATTGAAAAAATATGTTATAATATGCTGCAAATTTTGGTAAATATCTTTCAATAGTGAATGAAGGAAACAGAACTGTTAAATTATATTTTCAGTGATATAAATCGATACTAGTTTTAATTCTAATTTTTAATGATAAATTCAAAATTTATGTGGGTTAATTATAAAATATAAGCTTATATTTTTTAGTTAATCTACATAAATAAATTATTATATTTAAGCTCCCATTTTATATGAAAATATTAAATGTGTGGTAACGCTCACTAAGCTGCAATGTTTTTACAGGGGAAAATATTGAATGGATAATATGTAAATGCTAAAAAATATAGTTTAAACTTTCTGATTAAAAAAGTACAAGTAATAATGAAGCATAATGCAGAGTTACTTGTAAATACTTTATTTTTTCACAATTGAGTTTTTGAGAAAAAGCATTTACTTTTTTACTTAGTATTCTTCTAATGGCAGTAATTTTAACTTTAAAGCTTTTGTTTAAAAAAATTTTTTTACTTCTTTTTTAAATTTATCAGGATTATTGTACCAATTTAAAAATATCATTTATATGCTAAATGATTTATTTTTACCACATGTGTCTCCAAATTTGTTAAACTTGGAAAATTTTTTCTTAAGAAGAAAAGAAAAATTTTAAAGTTCCATGAATTAATGTGTTGATAAAATTAAAAAGGGAGTTAGACTATACCTGAGGGTGCCCCTTGAATTCTTGCCAAGTTTGTCACAAAACTGGGCAATGTTGTTCTATGTATGGTAGCCCTAAACGCTACTCTGAAATCCATTCACGTTTCTGATTGGTTTATATTTAACCCTTATTGTTGAATGTTTAAACAAAATCACAAAGGGGCACCCTCAAATATATTTTTACTCTAAAAAGTATCTTATTAATAATTTGCTAACTTCTCTTGCATGAACATTTGCTTTGTTTTTAGAATAATTATGTATATTTAAATAATACAGTGAATTTTTATTTTACAAAGGCATATTGGCCTTTGAAAGATATATTGAAAAGTATAAGAATTTTAAAAGATATATTGGCAGGTATGCAGACATTCTGTTAAGGTAAATTAGTCTAAACTGGGGATTTTAAAATTTCAGGACTAATTAATGAAATTATTTTTTTCATTTAATTTTTATATATCACTGAGATTGCTTTGTGCTCCTTATATATATTCGATAAATTATTGTGTTATTTTATTTATGTTGAAAAATGTGCTTTTTAAAAATAATTTAAAGTGTAATAAATATTCTTGTTTGAAATAAATATTTTTTTAATTTAAACATTGTGTTTTGAAAAAATTATGTTTATGATTTTTTTAATTGAAAAAATAAATATTTGTGAGAAAATAGTCAACATTTTTAATTATTTATAGTTATACTTATAAAAAGGTCAATTAGCTGTAATTTGTTAAAACTGGTCTAAGAACAAATAAAATTTCTTTAATTTGTTAAAATTTAAAATCATATTATGAAGTATTTAAAGTTAGTTAATGGCACTTTTACACCAGTTAAATTTCGAAAAATATGTGTAGTGTATATAAAACCAACTTTTTATGAATTATTAAACATAATGTTACAACATCTATTTTTCAGAATCAAGAATAAAAGAAAAATTATTTCAGCTTATTTAAAGAGTTCTATACTTATAGTTTAGTTATTTAATAAAATATAATCATTTATAGGAACAACATTGGAAGAAAGTATATTTTATTTATCAAAATATTTGTATGGATGCATTATAATATTAAAATAGTTAAGTTCTAGATTTTTTCATGCAAAATAAAATATGTAAAAAAAAGATATATTATTATATCTTTTATTTTGGCTAAAATAAAAGAAATCCACTTCTAATATTAAAATGGTTTGAAAGGTATTTAACTGTCATTAAAATATTTTTAACAAGAGATAAGTAAGGAAAATGAAAAAGTTATATTTTTTAGTTTATTGAAATAGATATTTTTATTACCATGCAAAATCATAAATTGTTATGATTTAAATCAAATACTTGGCTATTTCTTTTCATGTATTAAAATTTTGAAATTTTGCTTCCAAAATTTTAGATTAGTTTATTTATTTTAAGGAAAGGTAAAATAATGTTCATATGTTATGCTCAAAATGTTTAATATTAAATGTGCTTATGTTATTCTTAGGCTTTTATGAATCCTATTGCTATGGCTAGATCAAGAGGACCTGTTTCTAGTGGTGGACCCTCAATTAGAGATTATTTAAATAGAGATCGCCCAACTTGGTAAATTAATTTTTACTATTAAAAATATTTTTTAATCAATATACTTATATATTCAAATAAAATATTTATTAATTCAGATGTACATACATTATAAGCATAGTTAAGAAATTGCATTTTCACTAATTATTCTGTGAATTTTATCAATTTGTCATTTTATTTTTTGCCAAATATTTCCTTTTCCAGTGATTTTTATTTACGTTATATGTTTTGTATTTGTTCTAAATAATATTATGAGTAAAGTAAATGTTAAAAATTGAAACTGTATTTTTTTTCATTTATGACTTATTTCAATCTATTATATTATAAATATAATGTAGAAGTATACTTAAATTGCTTGCCTAAGAGTAAGAGAACTGTACAGTATGTAAAATGCACCAAACGGGCGGTAAAGTGCGACAAACTGACTTAATAGCTCACAATATGTTTGCATGAAGTGATAATTGTTTTATGACGTGCATGCCATGTGCGAAATTTGTTTCGTGTGCAACTCTTGAAGCATTTAATGACGAATTTTATTTGTTTACAATTTAAGAATTTGTTATGTTAAAGTTCCCACTATTGGACTTCAAATTTTTTTTATTTAGAATTTTTGAAAATATTATAATTTTTAAAGGGATTGCTTGGAATTTTTTCAAATTTACATTATTTTGAATCTTCTTTGGTCTGTCATGAAAAGAACTGTGCAGGCAATTAATTATATGCCTAGTCAATTTGATTCATGTATCCCAGAGTATGTATGGCGAAGAAACCATAAAGAAAATACAGTAGTTTTCTCCGAATGCATTAAAACCGTTTATTCTCCGGTAGGATGCAGTGATTGAAAATTAGGTGAGTTATATTGTTTTGCAGTGAAATTTCATTCAGATTAGTAACAAAAAGTCTAATTTTTATAAAAATGTATGCTTGCATAAGTAAATACATCTTTAGGTAAACTTTATTGCATGTTTCACATTGGTGTTAGACTGTGCAGTTCTGAAATTTTTTTTAAAGTGGTTAATTGTTTGCCTGGTTTATTGAAATTTGAGTTTTTATAAAAAATGCAATTTATCAATGTTAGAAATTTAGCTTTATTGCCCAGTTGTCACTAATAAGTAGCACTACACTGAAATTTTTTTAAGGTGGACGTCACTCCCTGGTATATTAAAATTCAGGTTTTAATAAAAAATTCGTTTCTAGTTATTAGAATTTTAATACTTCTATAGTACTTAATTATAATGAAGTATTTGGAATTTGAAAAAGGGTGGGATTCCAAAGTTGAAGTTTGAATGTCATCGATATTTGGTAGCCAGGTATTACGCATAAGTTGGAGATATAGCTTTGGATCACTTGGTGCAAAAATCATGCCAAACATGTTCAATTCTGTCATCTAATACCAATTTTGTTTATTTTTGACCATCTGACTTAATTTAAATATCTGCATAAAATGTAACACAAATTTCAATTTGTAAAACATCCCCTCCTTTTCTCTCAAAATTACTATATATAATAAAGTAATATTCATAAAAAAGGTACTTTTCGATATCAATTACTTATTTTTGTACTTATTTTCATGGTAAAAGTTAATTTATGTAAAAATTAATCAGTATTATCATTTAATTAACTTTTAATTAAAATGAAAGCAATCTTTACATGTTTGTTACTTATTAATAATTTTTTTTAAAAACTTTTTACTTCTCTTAAGTTTTTAAATACTTAAAGTAAGATTTTTGAAAGCTTACAGTTTCAATTTAACTTGTGTTATTGATTTGACTTATTTAGCTTAAAATGTTCACTTGAAAATATTCATTAAATATTAATAAAAATGTTTAAAAAGTAATTTCATATTTTTAATTGAGGATAAATATTTCCAGTAGATAAAAAAATGAAATGCTAGTAATCAAAGCTGATTTTCATGATTTTTAAAATGACAATAACAAACTTATATCCCTTATTAATTCTAGAAACAAATCTTTTTTTGGAATTTTCCTTATGAATTATATTTGAGTTTAATTTTAAGACACAAAGCTTTCCATAATTTTTGTTAAATGCATGGATTTATGTGGAATACAAAAGCAATCTAAACATGGTCCAGTCTGAGTAAAAACTTTAAGGCCAGTTGACATTTTTGAAAAAATGGAAACATTTAAACTGAAGGATGAAAAAACTATTTGATTGATAATTATTGAGCTTAAATAAAAGTAAAAAGTAGAAAAATTAATTTGCAAATATTTTATTATTAGAAAATATTACAGAATACACAGTTGAATATTTGAGCCTGAGTAAAAACTTTAAGGCCAACATAGAAAATAACAAATAAGAAAAAAATTACAAATTCTTAGAAGGTTGTATAAAAGCCATTACTTTGAATTACTTCAAATATTCTTGCTTTCATGGATGAAACAAGCTTTTGACAAAGGGTGGGGTCAGTTTATACCATTAATCTTCGATAATAGATTTTAGCTCTGTTGTTGATGTAAAAGGTCTCCCATTTGTATGAACTCTTCTTGCTAAGTCACCCCAGATGTTCTCGATTAGGTTGAGGTCAGGTGACCTAGCTGGCCATTTTCCAGTTTCAACATTGTTGACTTGGAACCAATTTTTTTGTGCTGTTACTCAAATGGATCGATGCATTGTCTTACTAATATTTCCAATTTTCTCCAGCAAGACATTCAGCATTTGGCAAAAGATGATTTGTTAAGATATTTTGGTATCCTTGTAAATTCATTCTACCTGAAACAAATGCAATTGAGCCCACACCATTGTAAGCAAAACAGCCCCAAGTCATGACAGAACCTCCACCTAATTAGTGCTTGGAGAATATTTCTTTTTCATTTCTTATATCATGCCAGTAGAAATTCCAGCCATATGGTTCATCCAAATTCCTTTTTTTTTTTTTTTTTTTTTTTTTTTTTTTCTTATCAGAAAAAATAGTTTCTATGCATTGGTTGTCCCAGGTCATGACTTTCTGGCTAAAGTTCAAACGCTCTATTTTGTGTCTCTTCAGTAACTGAGGCTTAGTCAATTTTGCTGTATAAGTGTACCTTCCAGACTTTCTAATTGTGTTATAAATGGGTTTTTTTTTTTTTTTTTTTTTTTTTTCATATTTTTAAACCTGTAGTCAGAATCAATTTCCTGGTTAAGTACTTTCCAGTCGAAGCAAGTTTGCAAATTCTTCTTTCATTATGCGAGGACAAAGCTTTAAATCTTCCCCCAGTATTCTTTTTACCATAATTGTCTTTCAATTTTAAAAAATTGTTGACTACATTCTTTGATCTTACTATTTTTATCGCAATAGTGCTACTACTCATTCCTGTTGAAGACATGACTTCAATCTGTCCTCTTACACGATTAGTTAACTTCTTACCCTTCAATATCTTCACAAAGATCACCAATATTTCAAAGAAACGTATGACAAACATGAAAACTGCAGCGTTGTCACAAGCTAGTAGTTGCAATGGTAATTACACGATTATATTATATTTATTTTTTAAAAAATGACTGGCGGCCTTAAACTTTTTACTCAGGCAGAAATACTAACTTTTTAAATAACTATATGTTTCTCATAATTATGTATTTACAAATTATGTTTATAGCTTTTATTTCATTTTACATTTTCTCAAAATTTTTTACTGTGCTTAAAGTTTTAACTCAGGCTGTACTTGATATATAGAAGGAACTATTAAATACACTGTGTAAGTAAACTAATGTTCGAATTGAAATAATAAAAAACTTTTGTTAATTTTTCACACTTAAAAATTTAAAAATCTCTTCTATTTTTCTATTTTCATTATCATTTTTATTTTTTTTAACTTTTTATTTATTATATATATATATATATATATATATATATATATATATATATATTACAATAAAATTGCACAAAAATTTTCTTTTAAGATTAATCTTGAATTTTTACATAATACATCAACAATATTTATCTTCCTTCACAAACAAATGTCATGCATTACTACAACTTAATTGCATTGAGTTTATTCTTTGAAATCTACTAGTGTATTTTGAATTAACAAAATTGTAACTGAAATAATTAGAAATATTTCATATCTTTCTTTCCTTTATTGCATAGATTTTGATTCAATATTAAACTGAAAGCATCACAGTGTAGGTGTTTTAAGAATTATTTTAAAATCACATTTTTTGTGATATTGAAAGGAAAACTAAATAAATAAAAAAAAGTAAAAAAAAAATTGTGATTAATTATCCATTTAGCAAGACCTGAATATGTCAAAAACTCAAAATTTTTGTTTTTCCACTTAAGGAAATCAAATTTAGCAGTGTAACAAGAAAAGTTATAGGAATAATGTATCATTATTTATTTTTAAAATATATATATATATATATTTAATTACTACTGATTAAAAATTTTCATATTCAAATGAATCATAACTTTGTCTTAAGTTGAAATAATTAATGTTGGTCTGACCGTTAAAAAAAATAAAAAATTTAAAACTTTAATAATAAATTGTTGATTACTAGACTATAGGAAATTATTTATCTCTGAATGATTTTTCAGCTAAAATTATTTTTTTCTACTAGCTCTTTTTTATTTAATTTCTATCTTGGTGGTTAATCTAAAGTGGCATCCGCATGCATTTAATAAAATGTCTAGCTTAATAAATCATGTGGATAAAAGCAACACTTCATATTTTAAGAATTTGGAATTCACTCACTGAATTATATTTTAAATCATCTGTTTTTTATGTACATTTAATATTAGAAAAACTAGTGATTTTGAATAATCAGCTATTCTGAACATTAATTATTATACTTCCAATTCTTGTCAGTTTAAAGTGTAACTTGGAAATTGTTTAATAATAACTGCATAAATAGATGAGACAAGCAGTATGTATTCAGTCATAGAAGGGTAAATGATGTCAGCATAGAAAATTTTAAAATCTTATATGTTTTTAAAATATTTTATTTTATTCAGAGTTTGCTTTCTTTATTCTCTATTATTGGCATCTAGTTTAAATATTTTTATAATTATCATTGCAAGAATCAACAGTGCATAAAATAGGAAAACTTATCAACTCAAAGTTATCATTAACAAGAAAAAGCTATGAACTCAAACTCATATTTTTATTTAATATTCTTTTTATTTTGTGTTGCATGTTTATTGCATGATTTTTTTTATTTAGCTGATTATTTTTAGGGAAGAAGTGAAACAAATTATTAAAAAGAAAAAAGAAGGATCTCACACACTTGCAGCTTGGGAAGAAAAGATGAATGAAGTATGCCTTTTAATTAAATTGAATTCTTAATTTGTATTTTTAATCTTATTTTTCTAAAATTCTAGAAAATTTTCATTTCATTGTAAGTTATTACTTTTTTTATTAAATATAAACATATGTGTATATTCTTTTTACAGCTTCAAAAATTCAATTTTTTTAATAAATGCAGACATGGTAAAAAGTATAATGTAATATAATCATTGTAATAATAAATAAATATCATTAATAAATAAATATCTGTTTTTTACGTACATTTAATATTAGAAAACTAGTGATTTTGAATAATCAGCTATTCCGAACATTAATAATTATACTTCCAATTCTTGTCAGTTTAAAGTGTAACTTGGAAATTGTTTAATAATAATTGCATATGTAGATGAGACAAGCAGTATGTATTCAGTCATAGAAGGGTAAATGATGTCAGCATAGAAAATTTTAAAATCTTATATGTTTTTAAAATATTCCATTTTATTCAGAGTTTGCTTTCTTTATTCTCTATTATTGGCATCTAGTTTAAATATTTTTATAATTATCATTGAAATATGAGATCTTGTATATTGCTTAGAAAAAGAATCAAATATTAGAATATAATTGAAGTCTAACTACTTCTCATTTGGAAATTTCTAATTTGGATATATTTCTGAACTTAAATATTTTTTTACAACTAAAAATATTTAATTGAAAATATTGACAATTGTAGACTTAAATTTTAAAGACTACTGCTTTAGTATGAAAAAATATATTATAGTTATTACATTTTTAAATTCCAATGTTTCATTATTCAATTTCATAACTCCATTATACAATTATAGTTTTAAGTATCAAAACTTTACTTTTCCATATGCAGTATTGTGCCTAGTAATTTCTGTAATCTATATTATGACTACAGATTTTTAAAATTTAATATTGTGGAAATGGCTGTTATAGAACAATTTTATTATTATTCTGCAGTTACACAACTCCACAATTTTTTGTACATATCAAATCTTATAACAATTTAAAACTATTTCGAATAGTTGTTGCTTTCTTATGCAAGACATAACAGGAAATATTAATATTTCAATTAAATAATTCTTATGACTGATATTCTGTTTGCTCTGATCGAATTGCTAATAATTCCTAACCATATTGAGAACACTGGGAATTTTTATATTTTATTAATTAGATGTGTGTCATAACTACCATATTTATTTAAAACTACATTTATGATTTAAACCTTAATAAAATTAACATTTTCTTCTCTTTAAATTTTATTTAATATATAGTATTCTTTTATGCAATTATGAATAAAAATGTAAATTGTTTTTGCATTTTAATTTTTTAAACACTTTGTTAATTATGTTATAAACTATTAGTCATAAAATGTTTACATAAAATAATTTTAGTTATAATTATGAATTCAATATCATAAAAATTTGCAAATACATATTTTTGAAACAGTTTATTTTTTGAATAGTTTTATTTTTTGTATGTAGTTTGAGAAAAAAAATTCCATTTATTTGATAGAAATTCCGTGAAGAATTAAGATTCAACAGAGAAAAATTACTGGGTGAGAATTCTAACAGGGAGGTATGCATTTTTATTTCATGTACATTTCTATCTGTAAGTTATTACCAGGACAGATGTTCACTTTTTGAAAAGTGCATGTGAGTTTTTAAGAGTAAATTTTTAATATGAGAGCATATTAATTTCACAATTTATTAAAAATAAAATTTATTTAATGAAAGGCAATGAAATGTATTTTAGATAGTTGCAAAGAAATTGTCTACTTGATTATTCATATAAGTTGTGATGAACTATTAAAAATACAATTTTTACTCCACAAAATATTGCAATGATAGTATATTGTATATGGAAATTTTTCATTCCAATTTATTAAAAGATAGTTATCAAAAAGATTTTAAGCATACAATATTCTAAAAGTTTTTCCAGAATTAAAGTTTTTCCATTTCATATTTACTCAGGGATACACTTTTATGAAATACATTTTGTTTTCCATTTAGTTTCTTTTCATGCACTTAAGATTATGTTATACTTAACTTATTCAAAATATTTAATTTTGCTATCTAATATAAATGGTAATTACATTCAAATTCTTTCAGAGAAAAAGAGAGAAGAAAAGTAAAAGAAAGAGGGTAAGTCATGGTTATGTTTGATATAATGATATAAAATTATTTTTTCTATAATATATATATTTTAAATTTCTTAAATTTACAAAACTAAATGTTCAATAAATTGATAAACATATATATATATATATATATATATATATATATATATATATATATATATATATATATATATATTCCATATTTTTTAGACTTGCGGCATTAAAAAATCCTTAACTTTAAATATGAGGCTAGATTTTGGTATGTCACCTCAGGAAATACATGAAATAACTTTATTAACAGAATGCTTTAATTACAACATTCATTGTAATAATACATTAAAGAATGTCTTTTTTTTTTTGCATAGTTTATGATTATAAGTGCACATAGAATATTAATAAATAGTTTTAAATTTTTTTCAAGTTCACTAGCACATAATAGTTTTAAAATGTAATGAAAAAATGTGAACAATTAAACTGTACAATGGTGTTTGCTTGTCAGCAAGATTAGACTTAAGTTTATTTTTTCTCAATCTTGTAAAACTTTGAAAGTTTTTTTCATCTATGATTATTTAAGAATTTTTTTCAAGTTCTCTTGAGTGGATAAATTCTTTTGTTTATCTATTTCAAATTTTTGGGAATATTTATCAAATTCAAAGCAATTTTTATCAATTAATGATACATTGTTTTGTGTTCTTTCAACTTTCCATTAACAGCAGGATCAACTAAATTCCTGGTTGTAGTGTGCCTATAAAAAGGTGCAATTTATTCATAGTGTGCATAGTTTTTTATGAAAATTTCTGTGCATTTTACATTTATCAATTTTATTATTGATAAGAAAGGTGAATTTAAGCCTTTTATAGAAATTAAGTCCTAATATTTATTAGTCACCATCATGATATTTACTTATGTATTCCCTTTCAATGGGTCCACTCCCATGTTGGATTAAATAATAATGAGATTGCTGATAATTTGGCCAAGGCTGCCTCTACCAATAACCTGCATGACAATTCTAAATTAATCTATTCTGAAATTTCCTTGATAAAAAAAAAGGAATTAAGTACACTTAGGACAGTTCCTCTCACCTGTGGTATTTGTCAAAAGACCTTGATGGTGCCACATGCTCAATATGTTGAGAAAACAGCAGGCTTCTCTCTTAGGCTTTCTGAACAAACATATCAAATCACTTACCTTTCACCAGGGCAAGAGGCTCTTCTCAGAGTGTCTTTGGTGTGGGGCTGTTCAAGCCTCCCCTGCTCATATTCTTATTTGTTTAAAGTTTTTCAGATTTTAAGGGATCCAATTTTATTTTTGAGCATTCTGGAGATTTTTGGTTTACAGAGATGGTGTAGTTTAGTTATATCATCTGGGATTAGAGACAACAACTCTTATATATTGCTTGTATGATAGTGTGAAAACAATTAATGAAAATACTCTTAGTTGTTATTGCTAAACCTAATAAATAGAAATAAAGTGAAAATAATTATTTCACTCTCCATGCTATCATATTTAATATATTATTTAAATTGTAAATTTTAGAGAAAATTAAAATTCCTGAATTTGTTTTAAATACGATTTTAGATTTAAATGTGTGGCCAAATAAAAAAATTTCTAGTTTTACTCTTGTTTGGGCTGGTTTTTAAAAACTGGCATTAAGAGAAAGTGATATTGTGGTAAAAATTGACTTTTTATGAATGTTTATTGTGAAATTGTATTTTGTTTTATAATGGTATTATCAGTCTATAACAAATATGTTTTTCTTAAGTCATCAAGTTCATCATCTACATCTAGGTCCTCATCTGATGAAAGTGAGGTATGATATAATTTATCTATCAATTTTTTCCTTGTTAACTATTCATTTATTATCAATTTTTTCCTTATTAACTATTTTTTATTTAGGAAATATACATCTTATGTAAATGATATCCGTTAATTTTTCTTGTGTAAAGTGTCTATATAATTTCTCTTTATCATTAGACAATTTGGATTGAATCTTAATTTTTTTTAAATATTTTAAATGTTTCTTTTTGAAATAATAAAATGCATGCCTAAGATTTTATCTATAAATAAAAAAAATTAAAAAGTAGAATGATTTAAAAGTCATTAATTGCTGAAATAAATTTATTTCAAGTGTTCCTAAGAATTAAACTGAAAAATTCTACTTATTCTAAAAAGCAATATTCATGTCAAATTATTATAAAAAATGTTCACAGAATCTTTCTTATGAATAAAAGTATGAATCTTTTTTATGTAGTGCAAGCAAAATTTGTTACAGAATAATGATTTTTGTAAGACCAAGTTTTTGTTTTCTAACTACCAATATAATCTGTGATATGAAATTAGACTTTACCTGGAAAGAAAGCAGAATCGCTTTTTTTTTTAAATACTTTAATCATAAATTATGGCTTTATTATTTAATTTGAACTTTAATTATTGTGTGACACAAGCATGATAAGTGTAAAATTCTATTTTTTATGAAACTAATAGATTCTATATTTCTGGTTGCTGATTTGTTACACATTTTATATTTTTAAAAATGTTGAGTAACAATTATTGACTGTTAAGAAATTGCTTGTCACAATACAAAATGAATGATGTGACAAATAATTTCATCATTTGCTTATAGCATTCATTTTTTGCATCCCAAATACTTTATTGGCATTCCCTTCCCAAAACAGGTATTAGTTTTTCAAGAATTGGACATTAATTAAAAAGATTGTGGACATGTTGAATGTAGAAACAGTAAAAAAATTATTAAAAATCTCAATGTATTGCTTAACAGTAAAATTTCTTTGATTTGAATAAAGATAATTTTGATTACTTAATAAACTCAAAGGTATTGTAATTATCAGATTGAGGAGAAAATAAGAATGATATCTTATTATGTAGTGTTACCAGCTAACGGAATATATGCTTATTTATAATATAGTATTATAACATTTTCTCATGGATTATCAATATTTTAGATCAGCCTATATTATTAAAATCATGCAGTATCTGGCATTCAGGTTCTGATATAAATCCAAATCACATAATAAATTTTATAAGTATAGTTTAATTTTTCATGTTCTGTTTATTTATTAAGTTAATTTGAATTACCTCCCATTTTTTAGGATTAATTTTCCACGAACGTGTGCGTATACTTTGTACTTTCAATATATATATTGAAAGTACATAGTTTGTGATTGATAAAAAATACTTAGCAATAAAATAACATTGACTGTTGTAAATAATTTAATTGTTTAATAATATTGAAATATTTTTAAATGAGTAAATTAATATTTGTGAAAAGTGAAAAATTATTTGAAATCTTCTGAAATGCCATTAAATGCTATCCATTGTAAATTAAAGAAAGAAGAAAAAAAATAGAATTGTAATGTATATCAAAGGGGAAAATGGTTTTAGATTTTTTGCGATATTTTTATAATTTATAGAGATTAGCCAAAATTTGTACATTTAATTTGAGTAACTATTAGCTCTCTTCAATAAGTGCATGAATTAAAATTTCCTGAAGTATGTATAGAATATTCATATTTTTTGTTAATGTAAAACTGTACTAATTAACAAATAATTAGTTTTTAAGCAAATTTTTTTTAAAAATCTCATCTATGCAGTCAGTACAACTATATTTCAGTTATTTTAAGTATGTATATTGTTTAAAATCTTAATTTACTTACATCAAAATTGGCTAATAGTTTTCTTGCAACATTTTCCTAAGTTAGATTTTATACTATAAATTTTTTTTCATAACTATATTTGAAAAAATCTAAGATATTTATATATCAAATATTTTTTTGGCATCTCATAATTTATTTCTTCAAATATTTTCCATTGGAAGCTTCTGAATTTTTCTATTATATTCTTAATATAATTATATATATATATATATATATATATATATATATATATATATATATATATAATATATATATAATATATATATATATATATATATATAAAGTTTCCATATGTAAGAGAATTTATTACTATGGCAATGAATGTAGTTGCTTGATCAGCAAATTTTACACTGTATTTTCTTTATGATATCATATTTATTCAGAATCTCTTGAGAGCTTTCATAAACGATGTTTTTATACTTATAAGTGATTAATTTAAAATTCTCATGCTTTAATTTAATTTTAAATATGCTAAGGAATTTTTATTAAAAACTGCTTGCCTTTGTTAGGAGTGAATAATATAAGAAATGAATTTTTTATAGTTAAATATCAAATTCAACAATATATATAAATTTAATTTTATTAAATATTTAGAGACATTTAGTATAGAATCTTGTTCTAGTTTAAAGATTTTTCTGGGAATTAAATAGTATTTTGGTAATTCTAAGCAGGAATAAAACCCATTAAATGAGCTAAGCAATTATTCAATGCACTTTAATAATTGCTGAACTATCACCATATCTTTAACTAAATTATAATTTGCATATGTATGTGATAATTTAATAATATGTGAATCTAAAAATAATGTATTTATTTTTTAAACTAATTTTAATAAATTTATTTCTTTTTTATTTTTAATGCCAAATGAAATTGCTTTATGATTTTACCTATGCTTATTGGATGTTGGAATGCAGGAAATAAATCTCAAACATAAACATAAAAAATCTAAGAAAAAGAAGTTGAAACATAGCAAATGCACTGCTTTGAAAAAATCTGATGTAAGTTAAATTTTATTTCTTCATTATAAAAAGTATTAAATTCTTAATTAATAATTAATTTTAGTATTTATCATTAAGAAAATCATCTTTAACTATAATAACTTACATTAGAGGAGAAACATTAAATTAATTTTCTTGTTAATTTTAATAATAAATATTTTACTTGTATATTAATAAATTAAATAATATATAAATATATATTAATTAATAACTATCAGTAGTGTTTAAGAAAGATCAGAATAACGAGTCCATTTTTTAAGCAAGTTAATTTAATGAATTATCTTTTAAGAAATGTTATATAATATATTTAAAAAAAAAAAAAATGACAAATTGACCAATTATTTATGATAAAATTTTGTAAGGTTTTAGAAAATATTAATTATAAATATATTTATGGTTCAGGTATTTAAATATTAGAAATAGGGAATTATTGAATTATTTAAATGATGCAAACTACTTTTAAATATTCTTTTATTTATTAATTTTATAATTTTCTCATTTTTAAAAGTAGCAAAAGAATGAATTTAATAGTAAATGTAAAAAATATAATATATATTTTAAATTGTGAGCTAAATTACTAAAATGCATGTATGTAGTAAAAGTTCTATTAACAGCAAGACTTTCATTTCTTTTTCATATATTACTCAAAAAAAAAGTAAAATTAGTATGGTATTTGACTCGTATAAATATTTCTATCTTATTTAATTTTGAAATGAATTAAAAATCAACAATCGTAAAGTTTTATTCAATTTAACTACACTTAATTTTAATCTTCTAAGCCCACTGAACTTTTTGAAAATATATTTGTAAAATATTATTTGTAAATTCTACCTGTGAAGTATTTAGTTTTTTTATTAGAACATTGAAAAATCGTTTTAAGTAATATTGTTTAAAAATTTGTCTAGGTGGTTAATTTGAGTATTGTACATAAATAATCTGTTTTGAAAATAAAAGTTATTAATTGTATTTATAGCCATTTCTCACAAGTAATGTGTATCAACTTGTCACATCTTTTACTTGACACCTTCTGACTGCTTATATTATTTTTTCTCAAAATTATTTAAAACTTTTTATATTTATTTATATATTTATAGGCTGTAAGCTACATTTATTAGCATTGATCTTTATTATTTATAATAAAGTCATTGTAAAATATTTTCTTAAAGGGAAATATTTTTACTAAACTTGAAAATAAACTGATTCTCATTTAATCCTTATTACATTTAAGTCTGAGAGTATCCAGAAATTTAATTTATTCCAATAAATTTTTTGTTACAAATATTATTAATTTAAAGAATAGCTTTCATAGTATGATTTGACATCTCCAAATTATAATAACATTACAGGCACTTATGAGAGTTTCTATGAGATATATTAATCAATTTAAGGTAGTGAAAAAGTGGTACTTAGATTCTACTATTGGCTGCTTGTAAAGCTTGTAATAGAATGTAAGCCCTCTTTAAAATTTTCTAGCATGACATTCTTTTAAATATTCCCTTACTATTTATTAATATATTTATAAAGATAACATATAATAATAAAATGTTAAAAATAATTTTGTTTTAAGTATCTAAATTCAAAGATTGAAAGAAATAGAAAAATTTATTAATTAAAATTTTGATTTCTTAAAGTTTTTATTTTTTTAAATAATTTAATCATGGTAAATGCAAAATAACTAAGCTAGGATTCCTGTTCTAGTCTTTTTGATTGTATGGCATTAAGAGAAATATACAATTTTAATGAAGCTTAACTATGTATGTATTTATATGTATTAAAAATTAATACATGTGTTTTTCTTAAGTCATCAAGTTCCTCTTCATCTAGGTCTTCATCTGACGAAAGTAAGGTATGGTAACATTTTTCTGTATAATTTATTATTTTTTATTTGAACTATTTTTATAAATTCTCTTGATGTTAAGAGGACTCATTTTAATTTTTTCAACCTTATTATTTTCTTAACAAGGGGAAATTTTTTTTGTGAATTAATATAAAAAAAATATAAAATGTTTGACTCATGTCTTAAGTTTAAGTATAAATTTGAATTCTATAGTGATCCAGAAGACACAACTTATAATGAAATTTTATATTTGAAATGCTATTAAAAATTAAATTGGAAAACTAATAATACTAAAGAAACAATTTCCATGTCAAAATGTTGCAACAAATGCTCCAACCTTTGTAGAGAAATTTTTTGATAAGTTTCATAGAGCATTCTTGCTGATTTTTATCATTATTTAATTTTTATTTTCTGATTATTAACATAGCCTGTAAAATGAAATTAGGTTTAGTTTGCAAAGAAACATTTTATCAAATATTTTTGTTTTATTAAAAATTTTTAATTGCATTTTTCATCAGTCAATATAATTAATGTTGAAGAATAATGTAATTACACACACATTTAATTTGGTTCAATATTTTTAGTTTCTGACTGAACAAATATCATCATGAAATTCTCTTATTAAAAAATTATGTGAGAAACCTCATATGATAAATCCATCTATGATACCAACTTTTATATGCTTTATCTATCAAAGTTTTTATCATTTTGTGTGTCACATCATTCATTCATTTCATACAAGCTAAGTTACTAAGAATGTCCATATCTTTTATGACCTCCTACATTTTTAATTTTGCAGTTATCCAGTTTAAATCAAAAAATTGTTTTGTTGTTAGTTTCAGAAACATTTTAAAAATTACTGTTGAAAGCCTCAATAAAGTTTTAAATTTCTTTTGATTTTAATAAATATTTTACTTGATCATTTTATAGTTGCAAGTTGCATCAGTGGATGTTACAATGATTGATGTTATTAATTATTTAACTATTTTTATGTGTGGTTGAAAATTAAGTAAATTTTGTTAATATTTTTAAGAAGCTTTCTATTTACATTTTATGATTTTTAAATCCTTCTCTATGGATTAGAATTATTTAATAATGTAACACACATAAAGCATCAACAAAAGGCTTCTTAACATCCCCAGCATATTTTTACTTTCCATATGAACTTTACAGATATTGTTTAATATTGAGAGGATATAATTTGAAAGAGTATTATAAAGGGCATAGTTTGAATGTGTTAAACAATTTATTTGTTTCTAGCTTATCAGAATTAATATATTGTAAATGATTAGAATTCTTTCATTGGGCTATTTTATTGAATTTTAACTAATTTATTTTTAGTATTTTTCTATTAGTTAATATTTTTCTAATAATATTTAACAAGTTATTCATAAAATGCTTAATATATGAAATTTCAAAAATATTGTGAAGTGGATTCCTCAGTAAATTAAAATAATATTAGAAAGAATAAATGTTTGTTTCTATAATATTAAGTAAATGAATTATGTTTTAAATTTTTATGTTCTTAGTATAATAATTTTTTTTCTCTAGCACCTTCTAAAATTTAATTTTGTTCTATTATCAGATAATTTTTTCATGTTCAATATTTGGAAAAATTTCTAATGAATTTTGATATTAAATTTCTTTTAAATTTGTATTGGCTTACTATTTATATGCATATATGTATTACATCTCAGGAAACTTTTCTTCAAAATTTTTTTAGCCTAATTTTTGGGTAGTTCATATTTATTTCCATGAGCACTTTTCCAGTGAAAGCCTCTAAATATTAATTTTCAAGATAACCATCAATTACCAGAGCTATTTTCTTCTATAAAATATTTTTAATTCTGCATTTTGAATATTATAACTTATAAACTATTTGAAAAATATATTGATTTTACTGTTTAATAAAAGATTTGATTATAGTAATCCCATCAAATTTGAGTTACCTTATATGAGATTTAATGATGAAAATAAAAATAATAAAGTTGCCTGACAGAGATTATTATTGTATTTTAATTTCACTTACAACAAAACATTGATTAATGTAATGAACAGTTCAAACAAAACTACCTGATTTAAAGGATAATTCTGATCAAATATCATATATCTTATGATTCATTGGAAAAATTATTCAAATTTTATATTTATCAAAACTTGCTGAGAATTTTATGGGATTTTTTATACTTGCAGCTTATTATTTTATGATTAGTTTAAAATTATCCTTATAAGATTAAAACTAAATAATCATAATATTTCTTTTATACATTTTTGAAATAGATTTATGGCACATGAAAAAGAAAGTAGAAAAAAGATGTGTACTTTGATGTAATGTACAAGCAATTTCATTCTAAGAATAATTTTCTTTTATTAAATGAATAATTTAAGCAATTATTCTTATTGAAATAGTCTTTCCTTTTCAATTTTCATTAAAGTTAAATACAAGATTCAACAACACAGATTTATATTTGTATTTACTATTAAATTTTAGAAAAATTTATTTCCATATAAGATCTGTTTCAATAACTTTTGCTTTGGATTAAGTATTCAACTCATATTTCGATAATTCTTTGAAAACAAATAGCACAAAATATACTTTAATTATAAATATTTTCTAAGTATTATATTCATACTAAAGTATAACTTTCTTATGTTTTTAGAAATTAAATAATATTGAAAATGAAACAGCTTTTGTTTTAATTTTTAATTGATTTAAATTTTTTATTTTTCATGCCAAATGGAATTACTTTTTGATTTTGCCCATCTGTATTGGTTTTTGGAATCCAGGAAATAAGTCACAAACAGAAGCATAAAAAGTCCAAGAAAAAGAAACTGAAACATAGTAAATGTATTACTTTGAAAAAATATGATGTAAGTCTTTTTTTTTTTTTTTTTTTTTAAAGAAAAGTAATTTTATTTCCTCCATAATAAAGTCATTTTTAACTAAAATTATCATTTTTGAGGAAAAACATATTTTAGTAATAAAAGTATATTTAATTTATAAAACGTTTTTCTTAATTTGATGTAGTAAACAAGTTTTTAGAGAAATCTGTTGTGTGTGCTAGAGGAAGTAAGCCAAATTTACAAAGAGTGAATATGAATTTATAATAATCAAACCATTCAGATGATAAAACTATAAAATCATTAAAATTTTTAAATGAAATAATTATATTTCTTAGTTATTTGATTAATTATGCCTCTTTTCTAAGTAGTAAAAATAGTTTATTTTAAAACTATTTTTATATGATTAAATTTAGTGTGCTTTAAATTGTAGAGCTGAATTACTAAAATGCATGATTATCTTTTTAGGTTCATGCACATTTATATATTCTTATTTATTGCCAATTTATATTTATTTTTAATTATTTCCTACAATTTATAATCACAACGATTGTGGTTTAGTTGTAATGATTAACTTGTATATCCTTTTTATATGCTTTAATTTATCAATGAATGTATTTAAATCAATTTTATTATAATTTAATATCATATTGAAATGAATTTTTATTATATTTAGGATGAACTGTCAAAGTCAGCTAAGAAATCAAGATCAATAAAAAAAATGCATAAGCAAGATAAATAGATAATCCTTTGTTTTAATAATGTTTTTCATTCTAAGTCCAATATGTAGGTTGAAATTAAACATGGAGTTATTTTTTATGGATTATATATGTGATAAATAGAGAATTTACTGTTAGATTACTGATACTATTGCTCAAAGATTTGTCTTGATGTTTAACTCTTAACATGCACGAGTGTCCTGTTTCAAAGTAGCATATACAACCATTTATCAAAAAATATTTGCTGACATTTGAAGAATTTTACTTAAACTAATATTTTGACACTGCTTATATTATTTTCTTCTATAATTCCATTTTGCTTATTCATAAAGAATAAAGTTAACAAAAAAATTAATTTAAAAAAAAAAAAATTAGTTTACTTTTGTTGGAAATAAACTAAGTCTTATTTTATTCTTGTTAAAATAAAATATGAGAATGATCTGTGAATTTTCAAATTATTGTGGTTGTTTTGAAATAAACTGAACCTATTTTAACAATAGCATAAAAATAAAAAATACTGTGGATATAATTGATGTATTATAACAATGTTAGTCATCATGGATTATACTATATTCACTTTGACAATCATTAAACATTTATTGATTCATATTTGTTTAGTGACAAACACAATAACTTTCTTTGTTTAATTATAACTGACCCCATTTATTTAGGAATTTTTTTTCCATTTTTTTCTTTCATTTCTGTTAGCTATAAATTATAGTTAATTATTTGTTTCCCTGATAAATATTTTATAAGTTATTTCTCTTTTATATTTATTTTCCAGTGTGGATCATCAAAACAGTGAGAATCGTAATTAAAAATGTGTTATAACAATATACTCATCACACATAATACATTGTATAGGTTATTAGTTTTCTTTGTGCTATATTGTAAAACTTTTAGTAATTTCTAACCTTGTAAATGTTATTTTTTACAAATTCATTTTTAAAATATATATATTTGTCACATTTTAAATTTAAAACACAATTATTTAATTACTGATTTTACATAATATTTCAGTAATGACTTATTAATATGAATTATATTTCATGTTTTTATGCTTTAATTGAAAACTGCTTAAAATTCTTGTTAGT
This sequence comes from Latrodectus elegans, assembly GCA_030067965.1. Classification (NCBI taxonomy): domain Eukaryota; kingdom Metazoa; phylum Arthropoda; class Arachnida; order Araneae; family Theridiidae; genus Latrodectus; species Latrodectus elegans. The sequence continues at coordinate 17,847,263 of CM057810.1, read as the reverse complement.
GATAGTAAAATGTGAATTGCTTTCTACAATTGGTCCTTTAATGCAATAAATATTGTTTTATTTATAAAAAGCATTTGAAAACATCTGTAGTGTATAATATACCTGAAAATATTCTCAGTGTTGTATAATATTTTACGTTTATAGTGTTATACTGGTAAAAAAATTTTAAGAAAGCATCTTAAAAGTATATCATTCTTACATTTTAATATTATTCCAAAATGTGTCTTCAGAAAATTGTCCTAGTATAAAATTCTTATTAAGTTCATGAGGCAAACATTTTCACGATTTCTCACATGTACGTAATATGATAACACCAAAAATTTTTACTGCATTGTATATATGAATTAAACTTTAGGACAAGAAAGTATTGGGTATATCATAATTCAATTGTTTTGAAAATTAATTGGTGAATTACAATATAATTATATAAGCAATATATACACGTTAATTTTCTTAAAATCAAATACCTCTTATTAAAATTTATTGATATTAAATTTATATGTGTGTGTGAAAGCATATCTATTGTTGCATATAAGTTTATGAAGAGAAATTACAGTTGTATGTTGAAATTTAATTGTTTAATAAATTTAATATGTTGAAATTAATTCGCAATTTTATTGTGTGAAAATATATTAAAAATTAATTTTCTCAGCTTATATTGTTATTAAAAATATAAAATAGAATGATTTTTTATTTCAATCCATACTTTATACACATCTTTTATCTTCCAAATATTTCATGTAATTAAACATTTGAATTTTTTTTTAATTTGAGGGCACATTTTATAATTGTCAAAAACTGCATTTTAAGTTTGAAAGCTGTATAAATAAAAGATCTTACTGCATTATTATAAACACTTGATTAATATTTCCTATAAAAATAACCTAGATGTGACAAAATGTTTTATATACTTATTTATATCAAAAATAACAGATTTTATTAATAGTTTTACTAAATTATTTTTTAATTTGACTTTATTTTTATGGTTCCTTTCTTTCAACTTAATATTGTATCTTCACAACTAATTTGAATGAAAATAGTACTCTGAGGATTCTTATATATTATTAAACTATTGTTAAATTTAAATAATGACTAAAGCAAAAAATTTAAATATGAGATTTTAGTTTAAATTAACGAAATTGAAAATTATTTTAACATTGTTATTTATGATAACTTTTCAGTATGCTAAGAAATTTTGAAGATCAAGATTTTTATTTGTATGTTAATTTTAACATTTTCATTTATTATCAGTGTCATTTATTGTATTTATTCACATTCAAAAAAATTGTGTTAAAGGTATACAAAATAGTTAAAAGAAATTTATTTCTTTTCTCAAAATACCAAACTGATATCAATAATAAAAGTTTCGTACTAACTCATTGTACTTGACTACAGAGAGACACTTTGTCATTATGTTTAAATAAGTAATTAAGATTTTTTTTTTTTTTAATATTTTGCAATATGAACTTTAAAAGGAAGTATGCATTTCCTCAACATTTTGTATATTTTTCAGAATTCCAATGTATTTAAGATGTTAGAAGTTAACTGTACATTTAAAAACAGACAATTCTTTTATATGAAATTAAAATGAAGCTTCAGTTTTTACATTAACTTAGCAAATGCTATTCTAAAACTTGTTAAGGAATAATTTAATATAAAATACTAATTTTCCTGTAAATATAATAACAATTATCTGAAAAACTGTTATTCTTAATTGATTATATATATATACATATAAATATATATATTAGAATTATTAGTTTATTTATTAAAAGTTTCTGTGTGATGAATATTTTTAATATGAATTAAAATATTCTGGACAACAAAATACAAAGTTCCAAATGTATTATTTAATTTTATATCGGGTTATTTAAACAAAAATTTCAAGTGCTTTTTATTTGCAAATTAACATTACATTTAAATGCCATAAGTATTTACCTTCTATTAGTATTTGCTAACTAATTTAAATTAACAAGAAAATCTACCCATATATTTTAAACTTTCTATTCCATTATTAATGTAAATTTGGCAAAGCTGTAATTTCAATGTTGTAAGTTTTTCTTAACTATTAATTTCTTTAATAATCAGGTTAACTTTTTCTTTTATTTTTACCAAATATTTAATACTAATTTTTTTATTAAATAATAAATTGTTTTGATGTTTCTTGAAAATATAGTGCTTATATATCACTTTACAAGTCATCCCTGTGTGTGTAATAGTTGAAGTTGAGAAAGAGTGCTTTTAAAATTTGCAATTTATTTTTATGTGTACTTTCAGTGTATGCAGGACTTTCTCCTTTTATTATTATTTATTCATTATTAATAATCATTTCATTTTGTGTATATTTCAGATGAAGTCTCAAATGATAATAATTTTATGTGATATATTTGTTCTAAATTGAACTGTTTTAAATGAGCTTGATATTTTGTATTGTGAATAGTATTATTAAAAATTGAAAATTCATTTGTGTTGTTTTTCATTATCTTACTCTTTCATTTATTTATATAATTGTGGAATTCACAGTTTAAGTAAACAAACATATCAAAATAAAATTGCCTCAAATTATTCATTTGGTAATTATTTTCTTGGTATTGAATTTATCGCTGTTAGTTAATTGATTTTTGCAGAATATTCACTCGTATACAAAAATTAATTTCTGTTTGTGTTATTACATCAGCCTATTTTCATTTGATAGCCAGGCATAGAATCTCGAAATCTAGATACATGTTTCTCCCAAAAAATTTTAAGTAATCAATGTAAACTATAAATTCATTGAACCGATTGTAAAACTATTTAAATAGAATGCAGTGAAGAGACTTCAGCTAGTTTAATGGTCACATAAACTCGTATTTTGATTCCTGGGAGCCCCCACATAATGTAATGAAAGATTGATCCACTTGAAGATTTGAAGAACAAATATCAATGCCATTCAGCCTCATATTTATTGACTGCAACAACACAGTGTATGCAAATTTTGCTTGGACTTACAGTCCAATATAGTAAGCAAAATTTACATTACACAGGTATAACGTAATGTAATCGCTGATAATTGTGTCATAATCGCTAAGTCCCGAACGTTGGCATGTTAACATATGCTGACAAATCTTTTTACTCTCAAAGCCTGCGTTTGTTGTTATTATCTTCTCGTGCATTATTTTTGATTCCCCCCTCCCTATAAAACCAAGTTTTGCAAATGAATTTCTCAAAGATTGCTTTTTTATTGTTACATGATTAACTAATGAGCTTCCTGGTGACATAATGAATTGGAAAAGTGTTGAGTTCTATATGACTGAACAAGGTAACTACTGGACTATTGTGTAAGCTGTAAAAATGTTCTCACTCTTGTGTAAATTACAATAAAACATTTTAGCAATTGAAATTTATCAGCCATTACTTTGTAACCTTAAAGAATCGCGACTAATTTTAAAACTGATTATCTACCGTTAAAGAAAGGATGTATGTGTAAACGATCCTTTAATGAAACAGAAATCGAAGATATCGCTTTCGAAATGGAGAAGGCAAATTTCGATACTGTGGATGCTTTTATTGCTTGAAAAAGAAAAACAGTTTTCAGACTTGTGTTTGGGTAAGATAAGGATACTGATTTTCCAGATGCTGAGACATTGATTTCGAAAGACTGATCGAAAATTATTTATCTAAAACTGGAACTGGACATTCCTTAGGTTTACCGGAACATTTGTACTTGTCCAAGAGCGACAACTCTAAGAGATGCAAGCTTTCAAAACATAAATGTTCTTTGTTGTGCTATTAAAATACTTGAGACTAACATAACTTGAAAGAAACTGTCTATCGGAAGAAGAAAAAAAGAAACGATCCTTTAAGGATGTTGAGATATTGCTTTGTGTGTGTGTGTGAGAGAGAGAGAGATTATATTCTGCCCATAAAACCAGAACTCTAGAATTTTGGAAAGTAAAGAATAACTGGGTGAAAGAGCGTTAGCAAAGAAGACTAGCGTCCTTTCAGCTCCCTATCTTTTACTAATAGCGTGGCATCAAGTATGCGAGAAAACAAGAGTGGTTTCTCTCTCTCGATAGATTTATTGATGCGGGTGAAGGTTTCCTTTACTTGAATTTAATGAGCCAATCCTCGTACAATTCAACACAAATTAAAATGACTGTATACTAAAGGTATGTAGCTGAGAAAAAGCTCAGAGGCTACAACAATAACTAATAAAGATTTATGACGAGGTTCTTGCGTTTGTTTTATGGTTGAAATTGATAAATAAAAAACATCAGATGAAGAGAACGAAACTGAAAACGATGTTGAAAAATCTGTTACTAAAATGAAAGATTTTTTCGGATTCGAGATTCAATAAGAGATATTGATGTGGACTTTTGTGACCAGTACATGAATGTTTTATCAATAATTTGCAGAAACAAAATACAAGGCAAACAACTATGAGAGATTTTTAAATACTTTTATTAAAAGTTTGAATAAATCATTGCATTTTTTTAATTTGTAGCAACTGCGAAAACATGTCGGCTTTTAACATGTATATTTTAAATTTTTGTTATCATTTAGCTATATTGTTATCAAATAGCATCTGTCCCAAAGTGATAATATTAAGCAACTACTGTTGTAGATTATGCCTCATTTAATTCCTCATACCAGCACATTTTTTAAAAATATTCGTCCTTTTTTATTTATATTTTTTTTTTACCATTTAAACTTTGAGCTTTTGTGACTTATTCTCAGACTTGAGAAATTATTTTCTATCGTTTTGCAATAAGATGGCCAAAGTTCTTTATTTTGTCTGATGGTTTCATCATAATGGATTCGACTTTTGAAAGTAGGGATTCTACGCATGCGTTGTTACTTAGCAGCAGCATTTTTAAATCTCTTTTCTCGTGGAAGAATATTTTGCTACATAATTATTTATTAAGACCCTGCTGTAGTGACATCTCTAAGTTCTAAAGAAAAGTAATGACAATTCATATAATGAATAATATAAATATTGAATTCCAATGGAACATTTAAAATTTACTTTTGTACCTTTACCAACGAGTAAGAGAAAACCATTGTTCCTCCTTTTCGAGAAAACTTAACAATCATTTCATGAAATTAGCCAAATCACCGAGAATAAATTCAGATAAAAAGAATAAAAATTTGTATTATTTAAAAAATTACTAAGAAATAAATGCAACTTGAAAAATTTCTAAACAAGTTATGAAATCGTCAACTGCAGTTGATATCTAAGGTTCTAATGTGTTAGCACAATATTTTAATATTGCAAGAAAAGAAAATTCTTATTCAACCGCAAAATATACAATTATATTTGCTATTCAAAAGGTCGTTGAAAGTATAGTTTTCTATCACTTTTTTAAAGGTTTAGTCCCCTGTTGTGAATTTAGTAAAAATGTGTTGATGAAATGAATGGAGGGATGCAGGAAATATTTTTGTAAATTTTCTTATGTAAGATATTTAATAAAATAAAATGTCCATTGAAGAATTTTATTTTTAAAATAATTTGAAAGGGATACCCAAAGAGCAGTAGAGTGTCAGTGCCTGAAAGATATTTGAGCAAGCAAGAATTTCAATAAATAGTATAATTGCAATAGCTTCAGATGAAGCATCTGCTTTAACCACTACCAAGACTTTGTCACGTTACTTAAGGAAAATGTACCATTCATTGTATCTTACTTGGAACTAGTCTAATCATAAAATACCTCAGTAAATGATGTTCATAATGTATTACAGTTATGCTTTAAAAAATCAATCAATCAAATACTATAATACTAAATGCCCAACTATACTGAAACCACGATTGTTTTCTAAACTTATCAATGAAAAAGGGTGAAATATCAAATCAATTATTTTTACTCTATGAAATACGATGATTTTCAAGAGGGTCATGTTTATAAAGATATGTTTGTTTGAAAGAGTTAAACAATGGATTGCAAATAAGGTAAGTCGGGAACTAAGTCTATGCTGGCATCTTTATTGATGGGCGTACCGATTTCTACATCTTTCGAAATGGAGTTCTGACCGGTCGTCGATGTAGGCATCTTCAAACCTATTGCAGTCCTTTATGCTACAGATGCTGGAGACGATAATTGGAAGCTATATCGTAATAACTTCATGAATGATTTTCTTTTGGATGAAAGAATCAAACAAATGGGGAATGGTCAATATGTTTCCTGGACATGAACCCAATAGATCAGGTTTGAAACAATTTAGGCAGACAAAAGCCTTGACACTTATCTCTCCCACAAATTCTCCAAAAACTGCAAAGAGTTCTGGAGGAGTATGACAGAATACCCTATTCCTTCGTTATATAATAGTTTCATTGACTCGCTGCCTCAAATATACTCAACGTTGGATGTACCCCCTACTAAAAAGATTTTCTTTTAAGGAAACACCTTTTATATATATATATATATATATATATATATATATATTCTCATATGGACAAATTATATTTCCTTTTATATACAAATAAAATGCAGTTTTTCTGCCAAACAAATTTTACTTTTTCTTATATAATCTACTACGTCTATTAATAATGTATCAATCAACCAATCAATTCTCAACCCATAAGCTCAATATCCTTTAATTATTTTGCATGTGTGAGGAGTGTAATTTAACTGCGAATAAATTTTAGACCAATATATATATATAAATATAGTGAAAAAAAGAATCATAACTTTTTCTTGCCGCATTTCTATTTTTATTTGTAATTCCAAGCTTATATATATTGGTTGAATCTGCTTTCAGTCAACTCAATTCTATTTTACGAAAGAAGTTGGTTGGTTGATTGGGTTTTCTGGTGTAGAGTTCTAGAATGACTGGAAAATAATGCCGATTTTCTTACATTAGATTTAAACGAATACATTTTTAATAAGTCTTTATTTTTAATCAAGAATATAATCACCCTTATTATCAACAACCTTTTGTCGTCTAATGTGCAAATTTTCTAGCCCGAACCGATAAAAATCAATTGGTTTTTGAGCAAAATATATCGAGATGGCATTATGGACATCATCCAAATTTTTTACCACTAAGAAAATTTTATAGGGATTGGAATAAAGGGAATCCGATCGAGAGATATCGCGCGAATATGATGGATAAGGCAGTACTACCCACGGCAGTTTTGCATTGTCGTGTTGCCGATAGTGTTGTAACAGAGGGAAAAAACTCGGGTTATTTCCGAAAATAAACCTGGTTTATTCCCTTGGGAATAAAAAAATCCCGGTAATTTTGAAAGACCTCGAGAGTTTTGAAATTTTTCAGTTCATTCAGAAATATTTGATTCTTTTAACAAATATTTCTTAAAATAAATAAAAGATTAATTATTTTATGAGAGAGATTTCTACTATTAATAACGGTATTAGAAAATTTTCCATTAAAAGGAAATAATTTTACTTTAACGACCAATTTAGATTATTTATTGTTAAGAAAATATATTTTTCTTCCTTTCTCTGAATGAATTCAGGAATTTTATAACATCAGAAACATGGAAATGTCAATATTTAGTCTGACACAGTTCTGGAAAATATATCTTGATATTTTTACCAAATATTAATTACTTTTATTATTTTAACAAGTATTTTTGGTTTTTTCAGTACGAAACTAATTAGCTTATTTGCTAAAAAATAGAACCGAATTTTTTTATTATTACATATTTTCGTTGTTTACTCTTGTTTATTTATATAAGACAAAACACAATATATTACATGAAAGAGACTTGATTGAGTTTATTCCTTCAAAATACCCAATATTCCCTGTTTATACTCAAAATTCAAAAGCATATTCCCGGAAATTCCACACCCTCTAGTTGCTGAACAGCCCCTATTCTGTTGACAATCACCAGATACTTTTGGATTAAAGGTAGATTCTCTCGATCCAATGGTTCATAATAAAGGTCTGCATAAACAATTTGTACAAGTTTTAACATTTTAAATTGAACAATTATGTGAATTTTCCACCAAATACACAGAAGCACTTTCTTGTAATGTTGACCCGGCTTCGCAGTTCTTCGTGGTGATTCATTTTGGAGAGTTACTGCCTTTTTACATTTTGGATTATCATATAGGTCTCCATTTTTCGTCGAGTGATAAAGAAAAAAGACTCTGCATGGTGTCGAAGCAATGCGTTGCTCGTGATGGATTGGTTGGCTTCGGACAAAATATCGGGGACCAAATAATTCTTCTGCTAATTTTTCCAATCTTCTGTAAATGTTTCTGGGTGGTCGACTAAGGTTCGTTTACAAATTCACTGTTACTTACAGATTTAATCGTCAGCATGGTGCTACCTCGCAAGCCGGTGACACTAGAAATATGGTCGACTATTGAATTTTCTAGATCCAATGGTTCACAATAAAGGTCTGATAAACAATTTGTACAAGTTTTAGCAATTTAAACTGAACAATACTGTGAATACTCCACCAAACACACAGAAGCGCTTTCTTGACTATGTTAAGTTATATGCTTTATATTTTTAGTGTGGCTCGAGAAATTGAACAAAGAGGTTTTTCATGCATGTTAGAGAAGCATTATTTTTATATTTTAATGCATGATTCTTAAATTTCGAATTTTAATTTTTTATATGCATTTTTAAAATTGGGGGAGGGTACATTCGGCTTCTGAGGAGGGATATATTAATTTTACTGGCAACGAAAGTGTTAAAGGTATTTGACAGTTTCTCGATTGTTTGATATGGATTTGCTTCCACTTCCATCGCTAGTCGTTGTCTATTGTTAACCTTTCTGATCGATAGGAATCAGAGAAATCAAAATTACCGGATCAAAACTTGGAAAACTATCTTTTACCTTCACGAACGTCTAATGCATTTGGACAAACATCTCAAATGTTTTTTGTCACAAGTGTTGCATTTCTACCTTTGCAAAACTCAAAAAGCATTCAATATCGAATAAGTTATTCTAGTCACCTCACTCCAAATCGCAAATAAATAAATATATATAATAACCATAAATGTTTAATATTGAATTATTTAGAAGTAAAGCTGTGAATGAGAAATAGAAAGCAGGAGATGCCATAAACTATATGAGCTGACAAAGGTAAGTAAATATCGACATGCGCAGAAACGATATCACTTTCCGGTACCTCTAATAGAAATGGACAAACGGCTCTGTCAAAAAGAAATAAAACTGCTTTGTTTCAAGTTAATTTAAGACTAAAACCAAAGAATTTCCTATTAAATATGGCTAATCTTGTGAAGCGTCATTAAGCACATTTTTCTCATTGATTTATGTTAAGAATTTTGATTTTGACAAACTTAAATTAATTATTAACATAAATGCTTATTTTTATTTTTTTTATAAATGGCATCAATTTTTGGGAGTCAATGATTAAAAGAAGTTCAGCACCCCCTGAATTATTAAAATACAAAATTCTTTTTTTTTTTCAATAATTATTCATTTACATCAAATATAGATTGATTATGTATGGCTTTAATTTTCAAGATGGGTGGGGCTATTTATTTAAATATTTGTAAATAATTTCATGCTGGAAAATCTTGAGACAATTTTAGAATGAAATTTTTTATTAGAATCTCCGACACACGACTGTCTTCAGACAGAAGTCTGCAAGAAAAGTGAAGGTTCCAGCCAACATTAAAAGTGCTGGACTTTGAAAATTCCAACGCCAAGAACTGATTTTAGGAGTTCCACAATCATGAAAAAAAATGGTATATGCGAGTGATTAAAAGTTAAGCGAAATTTGATGACGGAAAAGGGACAAATGTCATCTGAAACACTACTTAAAAAAAAATTGTACAATGGATTTCTTATTCGGAAATCACTTTGGAAGATTAAAGTTTTCTCAGAATATTGTGCTGTTGTGAATAGTAATAGAAATACCTCCCTGAAAGTGTTGAAATTTGATGAAGCAGGATCCCTGCCTATAAAGAGTATGGGTTGTCATTCTATGATGTTACCACACTCACTGGTATAAACCCAATAAGTGTCATGAAAACATAAAATCGATAATTTGCTGATAATTACAAGGAAAGATAATTAAGATCGCAAATACATCCTTCCAAATTTAATGCAAAAATAAGAACACTTTGAGGTTAGTTTTATAAAACCGTACAACCACATTATGGATCAATTATCAACAAAAGAGTTTGTTTCCAGTACCTCAATTATATTGTTCGTACAGTGGTACGACATTTTGATACCGCGTAAGGATGAATATCCTAATGCCCTAAGGCTGTTGTAAGACTTATTTAATATTCGCCTCTTATGTTGGAGGAAAACCAGAAAACTCCCAAATACTCATCTCAATGGATGCGCAATATCTATTTCCTGTTATTCAATTATAGTTAGGATTAAACCTTGGATCTTATGCTTCGACGAACTTTTCTTACTTGGCCGTGATGAACTCCCAGTGTAAAGGCATTTGAAATCACGTAGACTGTCCGAACGACGGTTATTACTTCAGCTTCCCTTGATAATGTGGCATAAAGAGATGGTGACTCTTGCGACCAGCAACGAAACTAATAGATGACTTTTGATTCTGCATGTAATATTCTGATGGAGTTTCTATGGAGAACGTTCGAATTCGGTGTCATCGCAGAAGCCCTGCGCATGGTATGGATAACCACTGGGTATGCGATACTCACATCTCTAGTTCGGATAAATGGTGATCGTTACATTTCTGACAAGACCATTGGTTGTACCTTGACTTGCGAAACAGCATCTACCGAGAGAGTAACCTAAGGGCGCGTGATGCACGTAGTGTTGCAAAGGAAAGAAAAAAACTGAGTTCTTGAAAAATTTGAAAAATCTCGAGAAATTTAAAATTCTTCAGATAATTTAGAATTCTTTATAAATCAGACATTGTTTATAAGTCCACTTATTTTTCATATCAATTATCACATAAAATAAGTGGAATTATAAATAAAAAAATTCCACTTATTTTATGATTTCTACCACTAATTACATTAGTAAAATTTTTTCCAAGAAAAGTAAATAATTTTGGGTTAATGACCGATATAGAAAAACTTTAAAAATTGATTTTGAGGGATTTTTCTTTCATTCTTTCTACAGACGAATTTATAACGACAGAAACATGGAAATGTAATATTTATTTTGACGGTCCTAAGAAATATATTAATTCCTAATTTTTATTACTTTAACAAATATATATATTTTTTTCTCAGTACGAAACTAGTAATCTTCGTTGCCAGAACAGACACTTTTTGCAGGCTTACGTTATTAACTCTCTACTTCTTTTCACTTATATAAGACAAAACTATCCATTAAACGAAATATGATTAGTTGAATATATTCTTTCAAAGTTCCCAATATTCCAGAGTAAATTCCCAAGGTTCAAAATTCCAGGAAATTTTATTCCAGCTGCACGTCTTGCTCTCGAGCCTGTATTCGAGTTTTGCTCTGGTCTGCATTTTTTTCAGACCTCTTATCAATTTGAAACATGGAGTCACGAGATGGCGAGCCATCATTCTTCAGATTCTATGGTTGATGAAACATGTCAGTCTTGAAGCATCGGGAAATTAGTTGACGCTTCTGTTATCCAAGCCCAGTTCATACTTCATCGAATAAGTACCATTTTAGCTGATTAGTACCCGGCAATTAATTTCCCACTATTATAATTCCAGAAAGTGAAAAAAAAATTACTGTTTAAGTACAATAAATACTTTATTTGCTTTTCTGCATTTGTAATTTTAATTGCCAGCATGTATACATATACAGTTTCATAACATTCATGTGAATAATGAACAAAAGAGAAAAATAATGTTTAAGATAGGCCTAATAGAAAACTATAAAGACCTAGAAAAAGAGACAAAGACAAGTGGAACCTTAACAGAGGGAAAAGAAAATATATTGTTATGGAAGGAAGATTTCTTTCGGTCACCAGTGCAGTAAACACTGATGCTCATTTTTGAAAGGGTGACTAAATTTAAATATATTGGTTCAATCATCACCGAAAAAAGGTAGTTAACTCTGAGATAAAATCTAGACTGGCTGCTGGAAAAGTTGTTGTTGCACACGCACGCTTCTCTGCACCTAGTCCTAAATTGCACTCTACGAGTTAGATAGAAGCAAGGGGGAGTCTTCGTGTTTTGGAAGCAGGGATCAAGCAGACCTCCAATATTTGGCCTGCCACCCACAGAAGTATTGTTTCACTTGGAGGACATCGCGACCACGGCCAGTTTTAACATACTCAGCCGTCTTTAGTGAACACGACGGATCTTCGGTTAGCAGAGATTCGAACTCACTACCTACTGATTATGAGAACCAATCCCTAACCAAATAGGCCCTCGGAAACAGTTTTTACTTTTCAGTGACTAAGCTGTTTAAATCTTCTCTACTCTGAAAAAGGTTAAAAAATGAAATTATCATCAGACCTGTTGAAATTTATGCAGCAGAAACTTGGACTACTACCCATAAAGAAGAAAAATTACTTATTACTTTTGAAATAAAATTTTACGAAAAATTTAGGAACCAACTAAGGATGGAGATTTGAAGGGAATTAAGAGTAATTCAGAGTTATAATTAAGTTATATAAAGAAAACGATATAATTAACATAACAAAAAGAATATTAACATTGGAAAAAATATATTTAAAAATATAATAGATTTTACTAATTTTGAGAGAAAAAATCAGAACTCTACTACCAGCACCATTTTTGCTTGAAACAGAATGTTTAAAACGGTAGTATCGCAAAAAGACAATTTTACTCGTTAGATTATACATTTTAAGAATGATTTATATTAAACATATATTTTGTGTTTAATAAAATATTCATCAACTTCATATATAGGAACTCAAACAATAGTCTACATGTAAAAAAATGAACATCAACGCGCGCGCGTTTATGTTCCAATATTTATTTTATAGAGCAATTTTTACTAAATTAGTGAACAATTTATAAATATTAAACTTATATAAAATTAAATAAAAATATATTACTAAATAAATTTATAATTCAATGACAAATACTTCTAAGGATATTGAAATTATTAAATACTTTGTCCATGAAAGCATTAATTTATTGTTCAATCTACATATTACAACCAACAGATTTAGAGTTAGTTTAAATTTACATTGGAGACACGTGTATTTTGCAGGGGAGTATTATCTGATGAACTGTTTAAGCTACTGAAACTCAATATATTTTTTTGTCAAAAACTCAGCTATTATAAAATTTTTCTCTGAAATTGCTAGAAATCAGTGGAGTTGGCAGTTATGAATACATAGCCTTCCTTGTTATGTAAGTATGACTTAAATATAGTCACTGTATGTTGTATTCAGAAATGTTCAAATTCCTTCCAAAAACTTTCATGCTATCTGCTATTCGATGTCATACCTTTAAATTCTCGTAAGTTAAAATTGCTCAGTAATAGAATCGTATTCTTCGGAGTAAAAGGTTCTGGGGTCAATCTTGACCTGATGAACTGGGGATGAATGAGAGCCACACTTCTTCAATATTAATATTTCATCTTCTATTTAAATCTGAGTGCAATTAGCATTAATTGTATTTTCCAAGCCTGCTCAACATTATTAAAATTTGTTTTAGATATTTCATCAATCACAAAATTTGTTTTCTACTTTGGCACACTGCCTCTTTTTGACATCCTCTTCTCTTCACATACACTCTATAACTCATCCTTTATTTTATCTTTAGTGAAATCACAATTAATATAAATTTTCTCCTATCCATTCTTTCTGGAACCCTGTATTTAATACAATTCAGCTACTTCAATTATATCTTATCACATGTTGCAGAGCATATATTCACTTTTTAAGTTGGAAGAAACCTTAAAATGGCTCTATCGATATGTAACATTTCACAATTAAAATAATTGACACCCATAATTCATTCACATAAATACTGACAATTAAAAAAAAAATAAAAATTTCAATTTAACATTGAAGATTCAGTTGTCTTTAATTTCAAAACACAGAAATTCAAACAAAATCATATTTAAAATGAAATCAGAAGTGTTCTGAACACATCAATTCACATTCATAGCAGTTATTTCTTAACTAAATTTTTAAAGTTTTTACTAGCTCATAAGGGATTACACACAATTTGGGGACAAAGACTTTTAAAATGTTATGGCTTTCATTTATATCAAATACTAAAATTTTATACTAGTAAAACTTAAAAAAAAAAAATCCTTTATCTTTACTCATCTAAATCAATAGTCTAATCGTAATCAAAGGAATTGAACAAATTAAGAATGGATTTTGAAAGAAATTTAAACCAAAATTGTGAAGCCTTTTTATATAGACAAAATAAATGCAGTATTATACATTTTATTATTAACAAGAGACATGTTAAAAAAGTCTGCAAGGTCTTATATAATTCAATTAGAAACCACACATATATAACCAAACTTAATTTTATTTTTAAAGATAAAAAATGTTTTTTCTTTCAGAATACATACCATTAAAACGTTAAGGAATATCCCAGTTTATAAATTTTTTTTCAAAATTTTAAATAAAGCTACTGTTATGCTTATGTTAAATAAAGAAACAAATAACTACAAGCATAGTTCTGAATAATTAAAGTTTTCTAAACAACATATTATTTGCTTTTCCAATACATATAATATACACACAATTTTTATAAATATTTATGTGTATACATAAATATTTGTAAAAATTGCTATTATAAACTCTTGCACTGTTGAATTTATTTTATCTTTAAATAAATATAAGAAAAGCTTGTGTGTAAATTAAAATTTAAATAAAAGACTAGATTTTTGATGGTCAAATTTTATTATTTTTTTTATTTACATAAAATAAATTTATTGAGGTGGTGCACGCCCACGACCAAAGCCTCCTTTCTGTAATAAAATAAAAACATTTTATCAGCATACAGTATATTATTGACAAATGGTATACAACAATAAATAAAAACCTAGCAAGAAAAATGTTTCTAATATCACAAACACACATCATTACAATTACAAGATAACAGGTGAAAATATTTTACATAGCATAAACCTAGTTAATAGGGTTATATTCTCGTAATAAAATGTTTTCTTTTAAATATATTGTAAATGAGATTTCACAATAACTTTTAGAAAGAAATTCATATAGCATAATGAAATCCAAGTAAATATAATATTTAATCTTGGTTGGACTTATGCAAATAAGTTGTTTTTTTGTTAAAATAACTTTATCTGTTCAAACATTTTTAAAGCATTACTTGCATAACACACTGAACGGATTTCATAATTATATAATAGCCAGTGTTAACTTATTAACCTTTCAGAATAGTCATTATCTTAAAACGTGCAATAACAAACACTTTAAAGTTGTGTTGCAAATAGATTGAATAATACAAATTAGTATTTTGCATTATGAAAAAAGCTCTTAATGTTTCATAAAATCTAAAATATCAACAAAAAGACTCGCAAGCTACAAGTTTGGAAGAATAGATAATAAATTTAAAGAGCTGATAGTTCAACTAATCTTAATTTCAATGTTAAAAATTTATGGTAATCAATTAAAAATACTTCAGGGGGGAAAAAAAGGACAGGTAAATAAATAGCAGAAAAAAATCTTAAAACTTTTCATCTTTTATAATAAAATATGAAAAACAGGCTTTAGATTAAAACACCCAAATGAGAAAAAAACATTGTATTTAAAGAAAATCTTATTGATCATGAAATGTTCAAAATACATTTTAAATAAGCATTACATGCTTTTTTAAATACCCACTTTAAAAAGTGAATGAATTTGTTCACATTTTACATGATAGTGCTGCTCACAAAATATAGAATTATATAATAAATTGTAATATCTCCCCAAAAGTAAATAAATGAAGTAAAAGTAAATTCATATAAATAAAAAAAAAAAGAATATCTCCATTATTATAAAATTCAAACCTATTAAACAATAGGCAAATATAAATTTAAAATGGAATTTAATATAGCATTGTGAAATTCAAGAAGATAATAATATTCATTCTTGATTGGACAAATGCAAAAATTAAATGAAATATAAAAGTGATTAAAACATTAAATTCAAAGAGATATTGTAGTGTAAACACATGTTTTTATGATCTAGGCACAGGTAAGTTAAACCTTGAAAAATTCATTTGACAATTATTTTTTATTGATTAAAAATCAGGCAAAGTAATTAATTACTTAATTTTTTTCTGCATGGCAAAGTAAAGCTTGTTTGGTGCTCAGCTTTTTTTTTTTTTACATATGATGCTAGAAAGGGAATTAGTAAGGGAACTAGTTTTAAGTGGATTCAGAACAGTTAACAACATTCATGCTGAAGACTGATTTCAAATCAACTCTGTTGAATTGAAGGGCATTGCTAATCATTCGACTGCCATCTTGGGCTTTTTTTTTTTTTGTAGCGAGGTAAAGCTTTAGACATTTTTCCTAATTTTCCACAATCTTTAATTTAGGAAAACACTTTGTTTTCAGCAAAAAAATATCCATCTTATTAATCTCCACATGTTTTTCTTTTAAATTTTAAAGTAATTTACACCATTTTTCTCTTGAATTATTATTTTTTAATTCTCTTAATCATCTAAATTTCTAATATACTTGAGTTTACATTTAAAAAGTACTGAAAAGAAAATTTGGTCAGCAGTGGGTTTTTTTTCTTAAGTTTACTGCTTTTTAACACATCTTCACTCAAATTGTCAGTTAATAATTTTTCTTCAGTTACAGTGATTTCTGATAAAGAACTCATATCAAAATGACTAAGATGAGGATTTTTTAGAAACAGCATTCCAAGCATAAATCGATAAGAGTATTGTGCCTAGAATGTCACTTTCAAATTATTCTGAATCAGAACCACTCTTTGTAAACGCATTGTAAGACATTTATACATGAAACTATTTTGAGAAGTTTATAGTTTCAATAGCAAAAATATCAAAAAGTTTTTAATTATAAAACTGAATTTTAATAAATATGATAAAAATAGACCCGTAAAAGATTCAAACAAATCAGTCTAATGCAAAGATTTTCAAAATTTTAATTCACAAGGAGGAATTAAAATCATCATTGTATCTTAGGATTAACCACAAGCAGACAAAATTGTGAAATTTGGTAAATTTGAGGCTTGCAAAATGAGCATTGAACAGACTTTGAATGTAGCATCACAACTTTATCAAATTACCACTTAATTATGAAGTCTATGAATAAGAAAATTTCTTTTTTGCAAGCACTTTATGTAATATTAGTAAAGAATTCAATTCAAAATGACATTATTAGCAGCATCATGTAAGAATCAATTATATTTCTGTTATAAAAACAGATTACACTTAAAGAGTTAACAGTCAATAATTCTGCCATATATACTGGTTAATCTTGTTTATAAGTCGATTTTAAATTATACACCTCTATAATTTTATAAATTATAGAGAAAAAAAATCATGTATTTTAAAGTTCATTAAGATTAATAAAAGGTCAAAGGAATAATTTCATAAAAATTAACAGTATCTTCACACCTAAATAAAATTATAACGAAATTTTTTGGTATAAGTTCACTATCCCCATATATGATTTCTCACCAAATCTAGCCCTTTTGTTTTGATCATAGTGTTGCTAAATTTAGCTTTTGTTACTAATTCTTTTTTTGTTGCTAGTATTCGTTTTTGTGTTTCACATAATTTTTACGTTATGTGTTTTTCTCAGTGGTAACAGCTATTTAACTTTCACTTCGAGTTTCTTTATTCTACATTTCTATTGCAATTGGAAGCCATTTGACTTCTGTTTGTGCAATTAGGGGATTTTCTCAGTTGTGTTTCGTTGTCGCCAGAAGGAAAAAAAAGTATATATATTTGGAAAAATATTTTTTGCACGTTTTTTAAAACTGAAATGTGGTGTTGGTGACAACGAACAAAATGTCGAAATAAATATAACGATTGACATATCATTTTAACTTCATATCAAGTAAGCCCATCATTTATATTTACTTACCTTTTTAAATTTTATAAAATGCTTATTTTTAGATCGAACTTCAGGAAATTTCCTGGGTTAATAAATGTGTGCTTAGCTTGGCAATGAAAAAACATTTGCTGCGCTCGCCAATATGGGGATACTGAACTAGTTCCAATTATTTTTTGTTTTTTAAAGTGTATTTTTCACTATTTCTAACACCACAAAATATGCATAAAAGTGTTGCAACTCATTAAAATTCAGTCCATGAAATTATTGATGGATATTTGTAATCTTCTCATTAAATTTGAAAACTCAAGAGATTTCCAGTATTATCAAGAAGAAAGTTTTATGTAGCATAGTGAAATCCAAAAAGACAAAAAATTTCTTCATGGTTGGACTTATGCATGTAAAGTAATATTAAATCTTAGGTAATGGGATTTTAAAAGCTAACTATATAATTAATACAACTAACAGTGAAAATACAACATTAAATTTTAGGAGTTGCATATTAAATCTAACAAAGAAAAACACTTACAAATTCAAGTTTTGGTTCTGCACCACCAAGACCAACTTCGCCCCTCTTATCTGGACCACCTATAAAAAAAATTCAAGTTGTCTATATATATAGCAAAACTGACCATTTGCAAGTATTAATAGTGCACAATATAACTGTGATTGGTATTCTTTACACAATCCAGGTATAAATGCGATTTTTGCTAATAACTACTGATTGATTTGGTTTATTGACTGCTCTATAGTAACTTTGCCGACAAAGGTTAATCTGAACAGAAACTACAGCCTGAATTCTGAATTGCTACAAATATTCTAGTCAGAGATGGGGAGGGGCCACATTTTGTTAAACTTTCTATAAAGCAAATCAGTCAAATACAAGCATAGCAATAACTACAGTGGAACCTGGTTTAACAAGCATTATCTTTCTAGAATCATATTTGTAAAGTTACATCATGGAAATTTTTTTATGTATGTTTATTAAGAGAAAATAAGCCACACATTATTAGAGTGTAAATAATTTTTATTTTTACCTTCATTGCAATACAAACTTACCTGGAGCACAAATTGGACTTCTAAAAAATAGGGAAATCATAACGCATACTTAATTTTTACTAGACAGATATCCAGAGATATTTGCTTTTGTCAATGCTTTCAGAATTCGCAAAAATGTGACAGCAATAAATTTGTATGGCCACTTCTTTATTGGGAAGCAAGTTTCTCAGACTTCAGTATATCTCTCATATTTCTGTAAGATAAATTCCTTATGACACCCCTTTCTCTTCTGATTAACTTTTTCTCAGATTTTTGCAGTGCTCTTCCACAAACTTGCAAATAAGCAGTGACTTAATTTCAGAATTGCTGGTAAAATTGGCACAAATTCAAGGCAGGTGAAACTACTGCCGTTTATTCATGCCAATTGGCACCATCTTTGGATTTTGCCAATCAGTTTCTAAAACATCTGTTTTCGCCAAGGTGAGACCGTAATACTCAATTTTATCGAAGATTTTAAGCATAATGAACATTAGGTTTACTGAATTAACCTTTTTAATTTTAAATATACATAAAATGTTTTTTATTTTTGAATTAGTAATAAAGGTTAGATTAGAAATCAAAATGCATAATATATTACCTTGAGCCCATCTGTAATTTTCTCTATCACTTGCAGTTTTTGGTGCAGCATCAACAGCTCCTATAAAAATATTAATCAAAAATTTATAATTCAACATATTACATACATACAATTTTTTCACATTTACAATATTTATTAATGAGTTTACAAAATCTAAATAATACATAAAAATTAATGAATACAAAACATAAGGTATAAATAATTAAACATTAAGATAAAAATAGAAACATACCCCTAGGCCTCTGTCTTGCAGTTTCTGGTCTAACCTGGCGCTTCAATGTGGCAGGTACTATTTCAGGTGGCAAATTCAGAACATTTCGTAGATACTGAATACCTTCATTAGTTAGATACCAATAATAATGACGCCATGCAAATTGTTCTTTTACAAGTCCCTTAGACTTTAATGACTGCATAGCTTTTATAACATGAAGATTTGGAACATTTTCAAGTTCTGGATGTTTTGGAGCGATGAAATCTTTCTTGGCTACCAGTACACCTTCTTTGAAAAGATATTCATAGATAGCTATTCTGTGGGCTTTTGGCATTAACATCTTGCAACTGAAATAGTTTTATACAATGTATGGTTAATATTTAGGAATAAAGAGAAATATATAATGAACAAAAATGGCTAAAATGAATGTTACAGGCTTATATTGTCAAATCTGGTGACTTTTTTCTTTGCTAAATGAGTTACCAAATACAGTGTCGGAATGTCTCGCAGCCACACATCCAGTAAATGCCAGTCATTTTCATTTTGGATTTTTTATAGCACGTAAATTCAATACTACCTTTTATATTTCACTATGGATATTGTGCCAGATATTAAACTGAATTTTATTTCAATTATTTTCTGCAGCCATAGGATTCCTAGAATTGTATGTTAAGTATTTAAATTTCCAATAATAAATGAAATTATAGAATCATTCTACTTTTAGTATATTATTCTTGATTTGTCTACTTTTATGTAGAAAGGATTTGTAAAATTCTATCTTATATAAGTAAATTTCATTATTTTGGCTACTTTATTTCCTTTAATTTTAATTCTGAAATATTTGTAAATAGAATCTATGATCAATTCTTATTATGATTACTGTTTTCTTGTATACCTTTACGCTTAGCAATTTGAAATAGGGTGGAGGGACCCTGTTTATATGGTTGTTATTGTTAGGTGGGGGAGGGGGAAACCCCAATACCTTATGCTGATCAGCACCCATTCCGGGATGCTAATCAAACCACAATACCTATGATTCCTCCCCTTGGGGAACCCCCCCTCAATAATGGGAGATCAAGATCATAATATTCCGTTTTACAACGAAAACATAACTGTGAATATTTAACACATTAAGTAAGTGAATTATTTTTATATGAATAATCTTACAAATTATAATTGTCACATCTGTTTCCCATTAAAAATTATTAACATAGATTAAACCCCTAAATGATGAACTGTAAAAGTTAAGAAAATTATATTTCACAATAAAAATGGTCAAAATATACAATTATGAATTAATTCCAACTGAAATTGGATACATGTACCTTTTCATTATTTATATATATATTTTTATTATTATTTCGAAATTTTACATGCTCAGTTATTTTAAAATCTAATATGTATTATACAATAAATTTTACTTAAAAATAGTTTAAATATATTACTCAATATAATTATTATAAAATACTTTATGGTCACTTTAATATATTTTTGTAATACTTAGAAACATTACAGGTATAACAAAATTTTAAAGAACTAATCACAAAAATCTCAAAGGAGGTATTAACACTCATGTTAACCATACCTATATTGATAGTGTAACTGAAACTCTTTTTCTTTAGCCGAAATACAATTTGGAAAAAATACATTTCAGGGAGGTTCTTGGCAAAAGTTAGTGTTTTTTCTGCTGCCAATGTTTATGTACATACTTGAAAAATAAAAATGACATTGATAATACTATCATGCAACTGTACTATATACAATATCACTTCAATTGGTGCCAAATTGGCAAGAAACCAAAGGGCACCCTAATGTATAGGTCACCCATATAATTTGATTATGACTGATTCTTTGGTTATCAGAAAACACAGATGTATTCCAGTTCTGACACAATCCTACATTATAGAAAACGCAAAAAATTAATGCATTTAAACAAGATGTTGCTTTTGATGAGTAATAAGGAACAGATTGGCCACATAAATTCAAAGTGTGCTCAATTTGAGATCCCTAAAATCAAATAAACGAAATAAACTTCCTTAAGCACAGTTACTTTTTCTGTTTAAATAAACGTCTTTAGTCTTACAATGAAAAAGAGCACTAATAAAGCTTAAGGGAAATTCCCACGCACACGATAAATATAAATACATAAGCTTGAGTTGAAAGAAATATTTTGTCAACGCATACAGTGATAAATCATTTTACACCTAAATAAATTTTTTTGTTAATATTTAAAATATACAATATGAGAAAAAAATTGATTCGGCGCATTCAATAACAAATGACATGCATGCATATCTGAAATATCATAATTGGCATAATTAAACAGTTAAAATTTGAAAACTGGAAAGAAGTAAACTATAAGTATTTGATAAAAATCAATGATATTAGTTACATGATAAATCATAAAATTTTAAATAGATATGTATAGCACAAAACATTTATTAGGCTTATGTTTCATTTAGAACCTCGGACTATAAAGTAACTACTTGTATTTCAACACCCATGAAAATAAAACTAAAAACTTACCTTTTTTAAGATTTCGAATGAAAATGTAAATGAAAAATTAAATATTTATAACAAATAAAGGCCAATTTTAGGCAGAAAGCCACGAAGCAACACGCGGATAGCAAAGTGGTAAATAACGATTACGGTTACAATTAGGCAACTAAATTAAAAAGTGAACTTTCTTAAGCGTAGAAAATGCTGCTCAT
This sequence comes from Latrodectus elegans, assembly GCA_030067965.1. Classification (NCBI taxonomy): domain Eukaryota; kingdom Metazoa; phylum Arthropoda; class Arachnida; order Araneae; family Theridiidae; genus Latrodectus; species Latrodectus elegans. The sequence continues at coordinate 17,824,836 of CM057810.1, read as the reverse complement.
CCTAAAATCAATCAAGGAGGGCGCTAAAATCTCTAGCAGTTGTGCAATACATTTTTTAAAAATTAATTAGGTTTATTTTGAAGTCATCAAATGGTTCTCAGAAATAAAAATATTAGATGGAAAAAAATTTCTGACAAAAACACGCATCTTTTTAATTTGATTGAAGACCGTTGCTTGTAAACATTAAAAGTATTCTGAAATTCTGCTTAACATGTGTGATAAAATATATAAAATTTTTATGGATTTGTTCCACTATTATGGTAAACGAAACTGTAATCTGAAGAATTACAGTAATAACCTCCTTAAAAATTTCGTTACCTATTTAAATTATACCAAATTTCCTCTAACTATATTATCTTCGAATATAAAGATCATATATTCAGTAGAACTTTTTTTTCCATCAGATCCGTGGAATCTATCATAATATTAGTAACTATAGATATATACATTGGTGATCATACACTGAAGGAATGAATATAAAGGAGTAGTTCTAAACGCGAAATATCATTAGCGCCAGTGGAATAGCTAGCAGACGATATGACACCCACCCTGTCTTTCAAGGAAAACAGTACTTTCTTACTGAGGACACAGTATAAACAAGCATGATTTTAATTTAAATTGCACGCACTGAAATAAAAGTTATCTAAATATTACCTACAATTTTTAAAAAAGTTATTTTTATTGATAGTTAAGTGATTATTTTCTATTTTTATTAATTATTAATATTATGTATTTTAACAAAGAAATTTTAGGTGTGCTTTTCACCTCATGGACTTTGAAGTAAACACTTGAATATTTTGAAATAAATTAAATATCATATCATTATATTTATAATCATGAAAAAAGTCGATTTTTCTTTTCTTTATTGCCGTTTAGTGGCAAAATTTCCAACCCATGTTATTCCCTGTGATTTTATCTATGCATGCAATATTCTGCTATTTGCTTATAATATTTCTCTTTATAAGAAAGAATTATGTTTCTGTATATAAATTTATTTACATTTATACAGTAAAAGTATTTTCCTTTTGTTGTTTTTTTAGTCCAATATTAGAAAAAAAAAGTTTTTACTATCAATAATTTGTAAATGAATTTCGTTGAATAAAGTAAAAAAAAATTGTAATATAAAATCAACTGTAAAACACCTAGAAACTATATATATATATATATATATATATATATATATATATATACATATAAAATTGAAATTCAATAAATCTTGATTTATATTTAATAAGATTTACATATGATAAAAATATCATCTCATCAAGTTTGATATTTTAATATTAATGTAATGTTAAAACTCAGTTCTTTTGTTTTAGGAAATTGGAATTTATTCACTAGCAAAAGAATTAAAATATTTCTAAACTTATAAAATTAATCTCCTTTACACATTAATTTTTCACAGATGAAATTTCTCTTTTATAATGATTATTCAATAAACATTCATTAAAATAATTTCTGTTTTAACAACGAAGTTTAAATAAGTATATTTTCTTTTAAATATTTCAATTCAAGAAGATGCTTAATAGTAAACAACAGGTTTTTGTGCAATGTTTTAAAAGACGGAGGGGATATGGCGCATACGTTAAGTGCTGACCAATAGGGATATCTACCACCACTTTCAACATCTTACCTTTGTGAAACTGGATTTTCTGTGGTGGCTCCTTTGAAGACAAAATATAGATCTCAGCTAAATATAAAAAAAGAATTGCTAGTGTCTATTGCTAACTTTAAACCCTCCTTCGAAAAACTTTGCTCTGAAAGACAGACCCAAGGAAGTCACTAATAATTATTAAATTTGCTTTTAATTTAGTAAGTTGTTTTAATTTAATAAATGTGTGTGTGTTCTTTCCTTTCAGTCACTTAATCAATTTTTTTTTTAAAATAACATTTTCTCTTGGATATGCTCGCGCTACCCTTGGGGGCGCGCCTCACAGGTTGAGAATCACTGCATTATATGATATCAGCTTTAAGTGTTGAATAATTAATTCTATCAATGTTTTGATAACGCACCCATAAAAATCACATTTTTACAACTTATTAAGGACGAAACTCACTTAAATATATTCCGAGAGTGAATTTCCGAAAAATCGATTTTCTATTATTAACTTGCCGTAACTTGGTGTGGAGTCCAATTTCCTTAGTATACTCATGTCATAGGTACACGTTCATAAGATAGGCAACCATTCACAACCCATTCATACAAAGAAAGGGCAAAGACAGGATAGATAGAAAGAGAAAGTGCATCCCTGACCAAACCGCGATTCGATTCCAGGACCTCACTGTGCGCAATCAGATATGCTGACCACAGACAGACAAAGTGAGCGGCAAGGGAACTACATAAAAATGTTTTGTAACTATTTATTGCTATTAATTATTTTTTAAGCAAAAATCATGACATAAACAGTTGTTAATGGTTAATAATAAAAAAAATTTATGCCATCCACCCTGTCTAGTGGTCAGAGTGCTAACTGTGGATAGGGAGGTCTTGGGTTGGAATCCCAGTTTGAGCATGGACGTACTTTCTCTCTCTGTTTATCCTATCTTTGGTATTTCTTTGTATGAATGTGTTGTGAATGGCTGCTCACCCTATAAACGGATATCTAAGGTATGTGTGTACAGAGGAAGTCGGACTACACACCAAAATTTGATTCAGTTGGAAAAGTGGAGCAGTGCACCCCCATAATGCTAGCTCAGCTGCCGCAAGACAACAACAATAAAAAATTTCTAAGTTATTTAGCTGATATATATGAAAAACTAAATACATTTAATGAACAACTTAATTTGAAGAAAGAAAATTTCAAGAAGTGTGTGTGTAGGTAGGTAGGTAGATTTGAGAATTTTTAAAAAGTTATTGGGGTATGATAAAAAAGACTGAAAAAGGGTACTTTATATTGTATCCTTTGATTTAGTAGTTGTTGAATCAGAATATTTCCTTTGAATATCCGCATTTTAAGAATAATCTAATATTTACTTATAGAATTTGATGCGCGAAACGCATTATGTCAAATTCTGTGGAAAAGAATTATCCGCATAGACCATCACACGATATTTGTCTCCCAATGTAATCTTTCTAAATGTCATTTATACCATAATTAATTCACCCTGTTAATTACCATGTGATTCAAGTTCTTTTACAATTTTAAGCGTAACAAAAATTTAAAAATATTTTTAAATCTGAGATTAAATTAATCAATAAATAACAATTTTATAATTCGCATTGAATCTTATGGATTTAATTCTGATAAATAATTCCCGACGAATGAAATGCACTGGTAATCCTTTTTCTTTACAAGCTTTCTTCCATAAAACAAAGCGTGTTGTGCTGCCATCTATTGTAGAATATTATAAGTAAATTATGCAGAAAAAATAAATTAATCTCATTAAAGCCAGAATTATTTATGTAATTCACACAACAAATTATATTCAATTACATAGCAAAAATTTTATATTAATTTGAACAATATACCAATTATATCTTTATTCCTATTATTTTGTGTTTAATGCAATATTTCTAAAAATTTTATTCCAATGACACTGACCCTGAATTACCTTTTCATTTAATGTGTATGTTTTTTGAATAGTAAAATGGAATTTCCAATATCAGATTATCATTTTATTATTCAGCATAATATTAAAATTAAATTAAAACTTTTAAATTTAAAATATTAATAAATAATGGAATATTCTTTTTCCTTTTCCTTTTTTTATATTGAAAAAAATAAAAATTCGTAATTTAGGAGTTTAATTTCAAATTCTAAAAATTGTTCTAATTCATGTTGACTTTAAAATGTGCTCCTATAAACTCTCTGCTAAAATTTCCAGAGAGTTTGTAGCAAGAAGTAGTTTAGTCAAGAATTTTGGAAAGTACTGGGAATTTTGAATAAATCAACTCATCCAATCAAATTTCGTAAAATGAATTGTTTTGCCTTACGCATATGAAATGAAGTGTTTTAATCTACATAATGATTACATGAAAAATAATCTATATTCTTTCATCTTCAGCAAAAGTTAAAGTTTCGTGTCGCAGAAAACAAAAGTACAAATGAAAATAATAAAAACTTTCTATATATATGTATATCAATTATTTGATTAAAAATATCAAAATTTATATTTCATCGATATCAGAATAAATGTTGACAATAAAGCCTCCTTTGAGCTTATGTTTAGAAGGAAATAATTTTTCGTAAAATATTAATTTTTAAAGTTATTTTAAATTGTTCTTTAACACTAATTTGTTTTCTTTTAATGGAAAATTATTTTCCTTAATTTATTAATAAAGAAAAAAATGTATTGCATACCCTAAAAAATGTATTGAAAAAAAATTATATATAAACAATAGTTTTTTTTTTCTTAAAATTTAGAAAAAAATCGACTTTTTAATGGGCTCATAAATACTTTATAACAAACTTTTAAGTTATTTTAATAAATTTTTGATGAAAAAAATATCAGATTATATTATATGATCTGAAAATTTTCAAAATTCATCAGAGTTTTTAAAACTTATCTTGGGAATAAATGGCTTTATCCCCCGATAATAAACTCGATTTCTCCCCACCTATACAATAATACTGCAAACAAACACATAAAATGCTTATAAAAGTTCACGGATTTTATGAATGATTTTATCGCAAGCCCGTTCAAATTTTCATTAACGGCTGACAGGAATATATTGCATATTAATGGGCCATCGAGTCCTCCACAGTGAATTCAATAGCATTTCCTCTACCGAATCACCGACGAGTAGTTTTATAAAATAAGAGTTGTGATGGCCACTGATAACCATACACTCAAGTCTTAATAATAGAAAATCGATTTTTCGGAAATTCACTCTCGGAATATATATAAGTGAGTTTCGTCCTTAATAAGTTGTAAAAATGCGATTTTTATGGGTGCGTTATCAAAACATTGATAGAATTAATTTTTCAACCCTTAAAACAACACTTATATGATTTCAGCTTTAATAAGTTTTGATAAGTTCTTAAGCTGTGAAAACTTGGAAATCAATGAAAATTGAGGATGTTGTATGGAATATATTGTACATAAAAGTTATCCAGTACACAATCGATTTCAGATTAAATGCCCAAATAGGAAAGCTCTGTTGTTATGACATTAAGACAAACCAAGCTCGCCATGCTGTTGGCTATGCGAATCTGTAGTCTTTCGTTTAATAAGAGCACCACTGATGTGAAAGTACTACTTTGCTCTAAACTCCTCCTATACATGGGAACAGCAGAGGATCCACTCCATCAATTTTGACATTGATCTGAAGGGGGAGAAAATTTTCTCCAGACCATTATACCCATAGTAACTGCTCAACCATAGACAACAGAACATTCGATTCCACAGATTTAATGAGCACATATATCGTATGTACTCGGTAGATGTTAGGCGGCGTTGGGAATCGAACCGTTGAAGGAAGGCCGATTCACTAGGCTACCACAGCCCCTAGAAAAGCTCTAAAGTTATCAAAGGAACGCTTATATAGTATGAAGAGGATCAAGAGAAACAAAATTTATCAGCAATAAGTCAATAAATTTGATAAAAAAAAAAAAAAAAAAACAATGTCTATTACAACTTATTTTTAAAGAAATAATTGATTATTGTTTCGCTTTAGAAGAGATAAACACATTAATAAGTTAATAAAGATTTAAAATTTAATTTTTAATTAATTGAATGTAAAATCAATGAAATTCTATTTCGCGTGAAATTAATTCAACACTTTAAATTATATTTAAATATTGTTATTAAAATATAGAAGATGTCCAATAGTATAAGAGAAATGTTTAATTTTGAAATAGAAATAAGAGAATTATGCACAGTTGCAATAAAAAATTTAATGCATAAGTAGTTACACATAAAGAAGGAGCCTTTTTTTTTCTAATATTAAAATATTAGTTTGTCACATTGCCATTTATCGCTAAGTAATGAAACTAATTTATGTATCAATGTGATCATTTTTTTTAAAAAAATTTCTTTAATCTTTAATATTCTAATACGATTGTTTGTGACTTAAATACGCGTTTGATAAAATAAAAGAGAAAATAAATTATGCAAAATGACTATTGCATAAACTTGTAAATGTTATTTAAAAGAGACATTTTAACTTCACAGATAATATCTACTTGGAATTATTATTATTATTATTTTTAATAGAAACATTACCTTACTCAATGTCTTTAGCAGATTATTTTATGGGAGCATATTTTAAAGTCAACATGAATTAGAACAATTTTTAGAATTTGAAATTAAACTCCTAAATTACGAATTTTTATTTTTTCAATGTAAAAAAAGTAAAATGAAAAAGAATATTCCATTATTTATTAATATTTTAAATTTAAAAGTTTTAATTTAATTTTAATATCATGCTGAATAATAAAATGATAATCTGATATTGGAAATTCCATTTTACTTTTCAAAAAACATACACATTAAATGAAAAGGTAATTCAGGCTCAGTGTCATTGGAATAAAATATTTAGAATTGCATTAAACACAAAATAATAGGAATAAAGATATAATTGGTATATTGTTCAAATTAATATAAAATTTTTGCTATGTACTTGAATATAATTTGTTGTGTGAATTACGTAAATAATTCTGGCTTTAATGAGATTAATTTATTTTTTCTGCATAATTTACTTATAATATTCTACAATAGATGGCAGCACAACACGTTTTGTTTTATGGAAGAAAGCTTGTAAAGAAAGAGAATTACCAGTGCATCGCATTCGTCGGAAATTATTTATCAGAATTAAATCCATAAGATTCAATGCGAATTATAAAATTGTTATTTATTGATTAATTTAATCTCAGATTTAAAAATATTTTTAAATTTTGTTACGCTTAAAATTGTAAAAGAACGTGAATCACATAGTAATTAACAGGGTGAATTAATCATGGTATAAATAACATTTAGAAAGATTACATTGGGAGACAAATATCGTGTGGTGGTCTATGTGGATAATTCTTTTCCACAGAATTTGACATAATGGGTTTCGCGCATCAAATTCTATAAGTAAATATTAGATTATTCTTAAAATGCGGATATTCAAAGGAAATATTCTGATTCAACAACTACTAAATCAAAGGATATACAATATAAAGTACCCTTTTTCAGTCTTTTTTATCATACCCCAATAAACTTTTTAAAAATTCTCAAATCTACCCCCCCCCCCCCACACACTCAGCTAGCATTATGGGGGTGCACTGCTCCACTTTTCCAACTGAATCAAATTTTGGTGTTTAGTCCGACTTCCTCAGTACACACATACCTTAGGTATCCATTTATAGGGTAGGCAGCCATTCACAACACATTCATACAAAGAAATAACAAAGATAGGATAAACAGAGAGAGAAAGTACATCCATGCTCCAACTGGGATTCCAACCCAAGACCTCTCTATCCAAAGTTAGTACTCTGACCACAAGACAGGGTGGGTGGCATAAATTTTGTTTATTATTAACCATTAACAACTTTTTATGTAGGATTTTTGCTTAAAAAAAACTAATAGCAATAAATAGTTACAAAAACATTTTTAAGTAGTTCCCTTGCCGCCCACTCTGTCTGCCTGTAGTCAGCACATCTGATAGCGCACAGTGAGGTCCTGGAATCGAATCGCGGTTTGGACAGGGATGCACTTTCTCTTTCTATCTATCCTGTCTTTGCCCTTTCTTTGTATGAATGGGTTGTGAATGGTTGCCTATCTTATGAACGTGTACCTATGACATGTGTGTACTAAGGAAATTGGACTCCACACCAAGTTACGGTTCAATTGGAAAAATGGAGCAGCGCCTCCCACATTACTAGCCTTGCTGATACAAGACAACAACAGTAGTTCTCTTTCGAAAGACATTATAAATTCAATTTGAAGTATAACTTTTACATGGTCTTCATTTTGTTTTTTCACAAAATAACTTGAAGAAACGTTCACATTTGGAATTGTCTTTATTAACACTTTATAAATCTTTGATACACTTTATAATTAAATTGAATATTTCATTTAGAATATGTGAAATGTTTCACCACCATTTCTCTCTCATTTAGAATATGTGAAAAGCACCATCTGCAGCACCAAATATTTCAGTGGAATATTATTGACACCTAAGTATGTGTTTAGTTTTTTATAGATATATTTGGAGGTAGTAGTTCTAATGATTTGCAAAACATTTCTTCAATGAAATTCCCTTCATCAACTTGTCTTATGCAATTATAAGTACGGTCTCATTGTCTCAACTTTGATTTATCCAATTGTAACAAATTTTTTATTTTTAGCTTTTCAAAAAGTTACATTTCAAGATTCTTACTCACTTCATCAAATCTTCTGCTAAGGTGCTACTATTTTATGACATAGCTTTGATGTCTTTTTCCTTTTCCCAAAACGATTTTTAAAAATGCTGATATTGATTTGAATAAATTCTCCTCTATAGTATGACTTTTTCAAAATTTAGCAATGAGTAATGAAGTATGATAACCAACCTCAACAGCACAATTGACAGTTGCATCATGAGCAGAAAATAGAGATTTTAATCTTATTCTTTTGTTCAAGATTTAGCAATGAGTAATGAAGTATGATAACTAACCTCAACAGCACGACTGTTGCATCATGAGCAGTAAATAGAGATTTTAATCTTATTCTTTTTTTCAAGATTTAGCAATGAGTAATGAAGTATGATAACTAACCACAACAGCACAATTGACTGTTGCATCATGAGCAGTAAATAGAGATTTTAACCTTATTCTTTTTTTCAAGATTTAGCAATGAGTAATGAAGTATGATAATTAACCTCAACAGCACAATTGACTGTTGCATCATGAGCAGTAAATAGAGATTTTAATCTTATTCTTTTTTACAAAATTTAGCAATGAGTAATGAAGTATGATAACCAACCTCAACAGCACAATTGACAGTTGCACCATGAAAAGTAAATAGAGATTTTAATCTTATTCTTTTTTTTCAAGATTTAGCACACAATGAGTAATGAAGTATGATAACTAACCTCAACAGCACAATTGACTGTTGCATCATGAGCTGTAAATAGAGATTTTAATCTTATTCTTTTTTTTCAAGATTTAGCACACAATGAATAATGAAGTATGATAACTAACCTCAACAGCACAATTGACATTTGAATCATGAGCAGTAAATAGAGATTATATTGCTATTATTTTTTCAAGATTGTTTTTTAAAGTTTGAAAATAATTCACATCCGAATCACATCTCAAACATTGAATAATGAAGTATGATAACTAACCTCAACAGCACAATTGACATTTGAATCATGAGCAGTAAATAGAGATTATATTGCTATTATTTTTTCAAGATTGTTTTTTAAAGTTTGAAAATAATTCACATCCGAATCACATCTCAAACATTTTAGACTAGATATATAAAGGAATAGCTAATTTAAAACTCAGGAAAATATTATCTTCTATCATTTTCCAACAAAAGAATAAGGGAAATAGTAAATATGTATGTATGTAAATGGCAACATTTAAAAAGTGTTAATGAAAGACGCTATTGAGGGGCATTTGTGAGAATACTTCGATGAAAAGCACATGCTAATATGCTATTTTCAAAAATCAATTTCTTTCCCTGAAATGAGGTAAATATTAATTGGGATAGTGGTACAAAAGCTTCAAATGATTTATAACGACACAATTTTACAACTGTATGTGTGTGTGTTGACTTTGTATGCATAGTCGGGATTCATAGCATAAGTTATAAGTATGACAAATGTAAATCAATAATAATACAAAAATTAATTTTTTGCATTTAATAAAAAGGGTTTTCAAACAGTTTCTTATGAGGATTCTTGTATTTTGGCTGGTATAATTTCCATACATTTGAAGATTCAATAGATGCAGAGATTTATCGCTTTGTAAAATTGGAATTTTTGGAAGATATTGAAGCTGAATTTTGCTCAAAATATTGGTTACATCTTGGAAATAAGTTTTAATCGAAAAGTAATTCAGCATATTTAACCATTACTAAGTTTTTACTGATGGAATTGAAATAAATTATAATACTGACTGTGCTTTTATAGTCATGACAATATAACTATCGAATTGAAATTCGACATCATGAAAATTGTGCAAATAATCAAGGTGAGACTTATTTGCTGTTCTACAAGCTTAAAATGAATATATTTGAGCTAATATAAATTTACAATTTAATAACTTCAATTTCCTTATTGATTGCTAAATAACAATCAATAAAATGCAAAATAAAAATACTGTGAAAAACTGATTGAAAAAATTCTTTTTCTGTTCTGGAAATTATTTACAGAAAATATTAAAGTAAACATAAAAAAAATCAAAGGAAGTTGTTACATACTTTATAAAAACATATACATCGGCAAACAATTGAACTGTAGCAAACTGACTATTAATAAAGATAGAGCAATTAAAATCCTATTTGTTTATAAAAGATAGGCAAGATTTTTCTCAAGCAGTATTTTGAATTATTCTTTCAAACTTCAAGCCTCATTTCTTCCGTACATGCTAAATAAAATAATATTTATTCTGATTTAAGCATATTACTATTTCTCTGTATAATTGTGATTACAATCAAACAGGAAGTATCAAACATATCTTATTTTTATGCATGCACTTTGATTCTTATATAGATATGAAATACGCAAAAATGTTACCATGAGTGAACTTTCGTTCTTCCAGATTTCAAAATTTTATATTCAGCTGACAGCTTAGTAAAGTTGTCATCTGAATGTAAAATTTATGAAACGAAAAAATAATACTTTATTTTTTCGTTTCATAAAATATATTCCCTTTTGAATAAATTTTAGACATTTTTGTGTTGCTACTAAACTATAATTTTTATCTATTTATTTCTTTAAATCATTCAAATGCTTAATCAGGACTAAGCTCTACTCTAATTTTTAAAATTAATTAAATATAATAAAAATATAAATGTATTTAAAATAAATTTGGTTAAAAATAGTATCAAATTTTAAGAGTGATTTTTAAACTAATTATTTAATTTTTTATAGAATAATTTTAAGGAGTAAAATTTCATGATTTGTTTTCACGATAAAATTTAAAATTTTGTTATTCAAAACTTCAAATGTTATTTTTTCTAAATTGCTTAAAATTTCAAAATTAAACTCATAATTAATTAAAATAATTATTTCCTTTTATTTCTCTTAAGAAATAAATATCATGCTTAGTTACAGATGCCATATAATCTTTAAGGTATGATTTCATTTTTTTTATTAACGACCTTTAATCGATTGTTTGAAGCAAGCGAATAGCTTATAGAAAGATGAATAACGAAAATTAAAAATATCTATGTTGTTGATGTTATTTTCATTCCACAAAATTATGGTGCCAAGTTCATTCGTTTAGATAGTTCGCAGACGCGAAAAGATGATATCATAATTGATCTCCGATAAAGATTCATAAGGAGAAGGATCAGATTAAGGTCATTCCAGTTGCTCATGACACAAGAAAAATTTCTTTATCGAAAAGAAAGAAATGAATTTAATGGTATAGCAATAGGCAAAAATACTTGCATAGACGGTTAAATTAGAAGCTGGAATAAAAATACAAAAGCTGCTGAATTCAAAGATTATGAATATTAGCTTCGAAGGTAAAAAAGCATTGGTGACCGGGGCAGGAAAAGGTACTTTTTTGGCATATATTTAAATTCATCTTAAACAAAACATTAGTTGTTTGTGCAAAATATATAAGAAAGATACTTGAAAAAGCTTTGTTATTTTATTCAAAATTTAGAACTGTTTATATTTTTGCTTAGGTAATAAAACTTACAACGAATCATGTAAAGTATTAAATCTAGCAGCTTAACTTAATGTAAAACTGTATGTTATTTTCTGACCATAGAATATTTAAGGTGCATAGCTCCTATACTTAGAAATATGTGTCTCAATTAGTTATTCAGTGTTCATTAAAAAACCTAGAGAGGACTTCATAACATTAAAAAGTAATGGCAGAGGCCTATATCAAAAATTAAAAACTCCTCATAATCTTTCTAATTTTTCTTCTTCATTTTAAACTAGGTAAGGAATTCTCTCTCAAGAGCAAAATCAAAATAAAATATTTGTTTTGTATGTCATTATTTATTAATCATCACGCATTTAGAAGTTGAGATAGATATACAGTAATGCAATCACATGTTTTCTTAACATATAGAGTTATATTTACAAATATTGTATTTAAATTTGCTTAAAATTTAATTTTAAGAACTGATGATAGTAAAAGCTGTTATACAAAAAGTGAAAATACTGTTATAAAAAGTTAATATGCTGTATTTTTATGGGATCAGATTTACAATAGAAGGGTTACATTTTGGTGAATTTAAATATCTCGCATAATCAGCAATGAAATAGTTGAGTTATTGCCATTAAAATACCCTTACATTTTGAATCGTTATATAATCGAGTTTTCAAGTGAAAAACAAGGATAACTCTAGTTTTTAGACTGACTATACAAATAAAATAATTTTACTGGTATTTTAATTTTTAAAATATTTATTATAAACAGCAAAAAATTTATATTTATCTATGTGAATTATTGCATTTTTTATGCAATTATTATATTTATTTATTATGCTTATGTTTAAGATGATGATAAAAATATTTATGTAAATCTAAAATATAGTTTTTATATAAAACCATACTATATTGTACAAAATAATTTTTTAAGAAATATATCATAAAAAAAAAAAAAAAAAAAAAAAAAAACCCCAGTGAAAACCAAAGAAAAATTTCAAAAATTAAAGGAAAGTGTTGGTGCTTTTACGCCACATAAATTCAATGATAAAATTTGATTAAATGAACTTTAACTATTCATATAAGGAACTGGTGAACTGAATATTAGTTAAAAAATACTCAAAGAACTATTAGCACTTATTAAAGCTCAGTGGAAATGCTAATTTTAAAATGCAGAAACAGACATTAATTTTAGATATGCTTGGAAGAAATGTACCTATTTAAACATTTGTCCAGAAATTTAAATTAATTAGACTGAAAAAATTAAGTATCCATTATTAACAACAAATGAATTCGCCCTAAAAAGAATGTATAAAAATGAGTTTAATATTATAAAATGTGCTTAATAAAATCGTAAAACACATAAAAAAGAATAAAACATGAAAGGAAAACCATACTTAATACTTGTTAATTTTTTATACATAAATCTCATTATAAGTAGCAATCACATGGTTGCGTTACATTAACATGAATCATCTACTGAAATTATCATAAATGAGTGTTTTAGTGTCTAACGCATAAGAGTATTAGTTATACTGTTGTATAAAACAAAGATATGGGACGTATTTGATTCAGTTAACTTGGAAATAAATCGTTTCTAATATCTCGGACAATACCCACTCATCTTGGTCAATTTTTATATTGTTAAGTTTTATATATGACATCACCAGAACTTCAATCACCTTTGTTTTTAAGGGATCTGCTAACCTAAATATGCCCTGTTTTCATTTAAGAAACACACGAACAATGTATTAAAAGGTGGAGTTTAAAAAATATTAGCGTATTTGTTACTATAAATTTTATCTTACCCTTTGCGAATAGAATAAAAGGAACCTTTTAGAGCAATGAACATTATGTTTCAACTGTTCACGTTTTAAATGCTTAAACACAGTGTTAGAGCTAGATACCTCTATTTTATTCCTTATGTGTACTCAGCGGCTTGAGTTCTGAGCTAATAATTTATATTTTACTCCCTTCCAAAAATTAATTCCACACAGAAAACTGTTGCCTTTGGAATGTCAATCTGAATTAAAGGTATTCCAATTCACTCTAGAAATTGATCGAAGTAATGAAAATGCCATGAAATTGCAATTCATAATTTTAAGAACACACACACACACACACACACACACACACACACACACACACACACACACACACACACACACACACACACACACACACACACACACACACACACGCACGCACGCACGCACACACACACACACACACACACGCACGCACGCATGCACACACACGCACGCACGCATGCACACACACGCACGCATGCACACACACGCACGCATGCACACACACGCACGCATGCACACACACGCACGCATGCACACACACGCACGCATGCACACACACGCACGCACACACGCACACAGACGTTATTTAATTCAAGTAAATTTTTTAATTAATCACTTGATATTAGCAATACATTCCAATAATAAGTGTTATAAAGTTGAGAGCACACAATCCAAAGACAGTTTACTCCCAAAATATCCTTAAATATCAACATTCTGAGATAGAAGCATTATGGTTTTGGCAGAATTTCTGTTGGTGTATTACTCTGATTTGTATACCTAAAAATAGAAATTTCTGAGGTTGTCAGGTGATGCGGTGACATCCTCGACCATATTGTATACATGACAGCAGGTTTTTTTATTTTTTTAATTTACATTTTTTTTAAACTGCTCTTCAGGGATGTGGCTATTAATTGACTTTATTGTATAAATTGCGCAAGCATTCCCTGTTAATACTATTTTTCGTTTGTTTCAACTTTAAACAACTTTTTATTAAAAACTTTAATATAGTTTCCTTAAAAAATTAATTAAAATTCAATATTACTTTCACTTTGACTTTCGATTTGTTTTTGTTTCATGAATAAGTATTTTGTTACTTTCTTGTCTCATTTAGTGCCAAAATAGCATTTTTCAATTTTATCATATCTTATAGCTTTATATTTAAAATTTTAGGAATAAGTGTAAAAACTAAAAAAAACTTTGAGTATCTGAAGAAATATAACTTAAATTCATTTTTCAACCTTTTATCACACAGTAATAATAACACATTTCTGTTTGAAGGAACCAAAAATTAATACGAATTCATTTCCTTTTAGAGTCAGTAAACTTAATTAATATTCGTGATTTTGCTTATTCAAGAATTCGAAGCATTAAATTCTTTATTTAAAACTAGGTGAATGTACTTGCGCAAACGACTGAGAACAGTGTAGGTAAAGCAAAAACTGTGTGAGACTCTATTAGAATACTATTATTACGCTAATTTTTTACTTTTAAATCGCACTGATTATCCCCTAAAGTCTATTGCTTGCTTAGGCATTTAATTTACGAAATACGTTTGACACCATGTTTATTTTTCAAATTATAGTACACTCTGAAAAGCATTCCATTTTTTTTCTGCGCAGGTATTGGTAGAGCAATCGCAATCAGACTTGCTGAGTGTGGAGCACAGGTTGTGGCAATAAGCAGAACGCAATCAGATTTAGATGAACTATCAGATATTGTAAGTATATTGTGTGTGTGTGTGGTCGTTTAAAATTTTTCTATAAAGAACAATACTAGTTCAACAACTTTATTGCTTAACCTCTATTTAAGTCCTCTATTTATGAGAATTTTCCTGCTTTGTAAACATAAAATATTTGATTCAATACGGATACAAATAAAGAAATTTATCAATAAAAGAGACCTCCAAAATTAAATTTATGGTCATCACTCTGTTTACCAAACGACTTGGAATGAGAATCTTCAGTATGAGAAAAATTATTAGAAAGTTTCAGATATTTATTTAAGAGTGGATATATATACGGATTATAAATTAATGATGCAACAGGGATCCGATGAGAGTTGTTTCTTTAAGTTTTAAGAAATTTTAACCTCAGGAATTTTAACTTACTTCAAGTTTGATTTTTCAGACTGAAGTAAAATGTTTTAGTTTATTTATTCCATTAAAGAAACTTGCAATTGTTCCCAAAAATTTATGAAAAAGGGCACAAAAGTAATAATAACTTGTTCAAAAATTCTTTGTTTTGCAATAAAGAATTTTTAAAGAAATTGCTATATGTTAAGGAATGTAATTGAAATAAAAATATGTCAAATACAAGAAGCTTAAAAGAGAATGCAAGTGAACAAATCAGCAAATTTTATTGTTAAACTGGAATTTAAAAATGTGGGATAGACGCTCTAATAACAATGGTCTTCAGGCGTCATTTGCACAAAGAATTGGATGAAGTAACTACGATGGACAGTCATTGTGGTAACTTTTGGATTATCACAATGGCGATAGGGATAGATTAGATCAGAAATTATGATCTAAGTCAGAGAAAAATGGCTATATCGCTAAATGTATGTTCTTTGAGGTTTTTGAACAGTCGAAACTGTTACGCATTACTTACTTAAAGTGCAAAACTCTCAGCAGTTGACGTCTTACCTCTACTGTGAACGCCTATGGCTTACATAATTGCATGGATACAAAAAACTACTAATAACACTTAGATATCTTACAGATTGTCATGTGCTGCAGTCACTGGAAGGTTAGTGTTCACGCCAATAATGTTTAATAAGAATTAAAAAAGTAATATATACTAAAATCTATACAAAACATTTACTTTTTCACTTAACTTCATGAGGATGAACGTCTTAGATCGATAATCAACATTTGCTGTGGATAACTGGTAAATGGTGAGTTATTTAAATACCTTCAGGCTTGGTTTTCAAAGTGATATGTATTATTTTGTGTCAAAAGTATATGTAAATATTATAATTCATTGAACACCTTGAAAGAAACAAATGTTGAAGATTTAGTTCCTAATATACAAATCGTTGAATAATTTTTCATATCTTACCGTGTGGAACTGTTGATGCTTCTGTCTATACAGATGATATATTAATTTATATAAGAGCGCTCCTAAAAGTCAAAGAGCGCTCTTATATAAATTAAGTTGATGATGCTTCAATATAGAATGCATAGCATCTGTTCGCACGGAATTTGTCCCATAGATGAATATTTCCAGCAGTTTTGGCTCAGTGGAGAGAATACTCAGTTTAATCATTGGGCCTGAGTAATGCATACCAATTTAGTAAGTTTATGAAGGATTAGAAAAACATGTTTTTTAATCTTTTTTCTCACCCACTTGCTGTTCTCATGATTATCTATTCCAGATTAAAGGCATTCAATTATCAGTGCATAGATGATTTCACTAAAGTGATTTATAAGTGAGACAATTAGTCATTTGCATATCAGCAATTTTACATCATTGAAAAGTACTTTTGAAGCAAACACATCAATGTGCCCTCTTAATAGCTTCTCAAGAATTGTTTCTTGTTTTCTTTTAAATATGCTCATATTTAATCTCAAAAATATCCGAAACATTATTTCATTTAGAGAATCATGGTTTCCTCAGTCCATTACTCGTGAAAAACTTTCATACGGAGGAAAAAGATCATACGCTTAGAGTCATTTCTTCTTAAATGTACAAATAGATTGCCTTATCTTTCCCACTAGACACAAAAAGTTTCTGGTTTGTTGTGATGTTTCGTGGCATCTGTGGCTTATCCAATAAGGCATGCTTCTTTCCTTCAAAAGTGATGACGTTGCATCATTCATCGTTATTTTATACAACAATAAATGAATGGCCGATTCAATAATGAGATTCAAATAAGCCTGTTTTGGACGCCCTAAGAAGATGTATAGTTCCTTTGCAACTCTCTTCCACATATAAACTTATTATATTTAAAACTCTAGATTGCTTAGATATTAGTTAATTGCCCTAGGATGCTTTAAGAAGACGTGCAACTGCTTTAAAACGTCTTAGAAATTTATTGCTGTGCCCTAAGGTCAATAGCTTTAACTTTCTGTTAAATTTAAAGGTCTAATAAATTAATGTACAGCATAGCATTGACGTGTGTGTTGTATTCTTTCTCTTAATTTTCATACTTCCCCCAAAAATTACTTTTTACACTAACTGAAATATTTGTTTCGTTTTATACAAGACTAATTCTAAGATTGTTATATCAATAAAAATTGTACTTGATATATTTCACACTTTGTTATGTATTAAGCCCTAATTTCATTAAATTCTGCATATATAACTTTGAGTAATTGTTATCTTTGAAATACACTGCTGGACAATTGCTAAGGGTGGATAATACTATCATCCATAGAAACCACAAAATGAAAGGAAGCAAAATATGGAAAATTATAATAAGTGCGGGATATAGTAAGAAGTATGCGTATGCAAACTTTTTTCTACGTCTGTTTATCACGTGATAGCGTTCATAAGAGCTTTAAGGGTTTTGACGCGTGAGGACAGTTGTTGTTTCAAGTCAAAGTTTTACAGGAAAGATTTAATAAACGAACTTGAAATTTTGGCATGTCTTCCCGACATTACTTAGATGATTTTATGCGAGGCCAAATTTTTGGAAAGATCGAAGAAGGGCAAAAAATAACAGATGTTGCCAAGGAGTTCGACATCGCTCATAGCGTTGTTTCACGGCTGTGGAAGTCATTTAAAACTACTGGAATGTGTAGTAGGCGGCACGGGGGAGAAGTGTTAGAAGTACGACGCCTGCAGAAGACAGATATATCATCCTATCAGCAAAAAGGAACAGGGGCACCACAGCTCAGCAGGTGGCAAATCAGATTCTTGCTGCCTCAGGAAAGCAGATCTCCCGAAAAACTGTTGCCAGATATTTGAGGGGAGGAGGACTATACGCCCGCAGACCTATTGTGTGTGTCTCATTGACCAGACAGCACCGTACTGCCATTTGCAATGGTGTCGAAAGCATTGCAATTGGACTGAACAGGACCGGACATGCGTACTATTCTCAGATGAGAGTATTTTCAGTCTGTCATCGGATTGTAGACGCCAACTGATCTGGCGCGAGAGTGGTACTGCTTATCACCCAGAAAATATTCAGGAAAGGGACCGATATCCGACATGCAATGTCATGGTGTTAACCGGCGTCAAGATCAATGGCCGCACATCCCTACATGTGGTTGCGAATGGGACTATGACGGGCCAACGATACATTAATGAAGTTCTACTTCCTCATGTTCGTCTTTTCCATGGTGCTGTCGGTGATAAATATGTTTTTATGGATGACAACTCAATATGTCATTGAACACTAGCAGTTCAGGATTATCTAGACAGCGAGGGTATTCAACGCCTCGTATGGCCATCACGTTCTCCAGATCTAAGCCCCATTGAAAATGTGTAGGATGCTTTGGGGAGGCATGTTGCTGATCGAAACTATCCTCCGACAAACAAGAACACCCTCATCCGTGAACCACAGAGGAATGGGATAAATTACCTCAACAACTGCTAAATAATGTTATGCAAAGTATGATACGACGTGTGGAATGTTGCATCACACTCCACGGTGGACATATCCCGTACTGATACCTTTCTTCAAGGTGCCTGCTGACTTTTAGATGCATTTTTCCATTTTTCCGTATGCAGCATCAACTGAACATTTTTTTTTCTTTCAGATGTTTCACAGCTTTTGCGAGCAAAGGTGTACTTTCCAGAACAATAAATATTCTTTATTCTAATGCCAAAACAAAGTAGCAACTATATTTTATCCTACTAGGCCTCATGTCTTGCTTAGTGTTATGCTACATTGCAATTTGTGATCCGTCCTTATCAATTATCCAGTAGTGTATTTCCCCTAATTATGGAATAATTATAATATGCACTTTAAAGTAATTGTTTGTAATAAAATGCATTAGGATGAAGTAAACATTAAAATTTTTTGAAATTAACTAAAATGTACTACTGAACATTGATTTCATACCATAAATGAATTTAGTCAAAATTATATTCATATCTTGAAATGTAATATTACACTGTATAAAGTAACCTTTTATAGAACCCTAATATCAAACCTATTTTGTTGGATATCGGAAACTGGTTGTTGACTAAGGATGTCATAGAAAATATTGGGGCTATTGACTTACTCGTTAACAATGCCGCAATTTTAGAAATGAAGACTTTTGGTGATATTACTGAAGAAGAGTTAGACAGGTAAAGTATACTAAAGATTTATAAAATATCTTGTACATATTCTTTATTATCTTATATAAAATATTTTAAATATTGTTTGTATTGTATATCATTATTACTCCCAGTAATTCTTCCTAAGTTTATAAGAGCTCCTTTCCGATGTTTACCATTTATTGTAACTATTTTCCGAATTTTTTCTCTAAAAATAATTCCTTTCTGATTTTCAGGACACTGGATGTCAATGTAAAAGCTATCGTCAATATAACTCAAGTAAATATTTCAATGTAATATTTTAATAATAATAAAAGAAACGAAATTATTAGACTATAAAGTTAACTTATCACAAAATATCGTAAACAAATTTTTTTTCTTTCAACTATATAACTTAATCTTTATTTTTAAAACAAATTTAATTTACAAATTAAAATTTAAAATTTTTTTTTTAATTTTAATTATTTTTTAAAATTTAACTTAATTTTAAATTATTTATTTTAAAGAAAATTTCAAGGATATTAAATCCATCCCTTTTAAATTTCTCTTTTGCATCATAAATCATTTTACATGCGATATGTTAATTTTAGAATATGCAGGATGATATGTGAAACATTTGTTTTTAAAAACTTTTGGTCAAATTTTTATTAACTTATTATTTTTTTAAGTTATTATTTTATGAGATACGAAATGCTACGAAACCAAGAGCATTATATATATATGAAGAGGGACAAGTATAATCATCAAGAATTAATTTGATGATAAAAGAAACAAGTTAGAATACTTATTAAATAAAAACTTGTGAATGAAAAAGCATCTTCACACCCAAAATTATATTTTATTATTTATAGATTGTTGCAAATGGAATGAAACTCAGGAGGCAAGGAGGATCGATTGTCAATTTGTCAAGTGTGCTGTCATATGTGGGGGCGGTCAGATACGGCAACTACTGTTCGAGCAAAGGTGCAGTTGATCAATTGACGAGAACCATGGCCGTAGAATACGGACCGTATAACGTATGCATTGATGGCTCGAAATAATTTGTATTAAATACATTATGACATTCCGAGGAGAATGTTGTTTTAAGCACACATTTGATTCAGCGATTAAAACAACTCTTCATATCATAAAATCATAAATTTATCATTAAAAGCCTTTGTTTTTAACACAATAAGTTTTCATACGTAGCATTTTGGTAGTTATTAGTTCATTAAGTGGTCAACACATATTTTTTTAAAGGATTGTAAGAAATTTAATGTATGTTAATGTTCTAAGAATTATTTTTCAGTTTGTGGTTTTAACTAGGGGGAAAAATCATCACTACTCTTACGGTATTTAATGAGGGTATTTTCGAAATTTAGAAAAATGATACAAATACTGTTTTACTCTCTTTATGTAAGATACTAATTAATTTTGTCAATTTAATTATTTATTTAAACAACTGAAAACTTCTTTCTTTACCATCTTTAAAAATCGAATCTTATTAATTAACTTAGTAAAGATATAGGTAACGTCTAACAGATAATCATTAAGTATACTTTGTGTAATCATGTGTATATTAATTTTTTTATATGTATGTTTATCTATATGTTGTGTGTGTGTGTAACTAGCTATAAGGCGAGGATTAGTATAGCACATGCACGCTAGATTCTGCAGCCCTCCTCCCTTCCGATTATATTATTATTGTTTACTTTTTTTTTTTTTTTTTTTTTTGGAGAGTGTTCTCAGAGAGACAACGCACTGGAGGTTTGCTTGTGACGGCGTCCGCCAATGACAATGTCATGTTTATTAAGTTAAAAGTTGTAATAAAATTTATGTACATAGTAAAAATTATGTATATTTAAAATTCATCCTCATCAATAAATTAAATTAATCTAAATTGAAATTGTATTCAATAGCCTTGCCACCTCGGTACGCTACAAAGTGTAAGTAAAAAGACATATCTTTTATTTGCCATTTAAAACTTATAAAGACTTTAAAAATAAATAACAAAATTGTAATTTTATTCCTTGCATTAAAGGATTTTATTTTTAAAATTCATTTTTCTTCATTTGAAAAATATAGAGTTTCTAAAATGATATCCGTTTGTAAAACTCGCCACAATGAATAAAAAAATTACCTCTTTAAAACTGGATTATTTGTAATATTACGTAGGCATAAATATTTGTAAGACCTTAAAAAAAATGAAAAGTATGCAAAATTAATGCCTTCGAATAAATGACTTCGAAGAGTGAAATTTAAGCAATTCCTTCACCAAATTTTTATTGTAAGTTAGTTATTAATTTAAAAGTAAGATACATTGATCTTGTGTTTAGGCAGTATTTTTCCGATTATTTACGTAAAAAATAAAAATTCTCCCTTAAAAACTGGTAATAATGTTTTGATAAAATATATTATTTTGCACATAAAAAATATATTTTATTAAAACATTATATTTACATAAATAAATTATATACATCTCGATTTAAATTTTAATTTATTCATTCTTAGATAATAGAAAGTAATTTTTTTCATACTTAATGTGCCATTTAATTATTAGCATTTATAATTTTACATGATGTTTTAAAATTATCGATACTGAGGGTCTAGTGACGCCCAGTGGCTTAGAGGTAGCGCTATGTTCTCTCAAAACATAGACTCGGGTTGGGCAAGGTCAACTCACTTTTCACCCGTCCAGTGAGTTGTGTGATAACTTAGGACCAGTCATTGCTTGGTAGCTAAACATTAGAAGTTTCGCATTTTGCAGACCACCTAAATGGGACATAAATCTTCTCACCCCAGGGTCCTCGGTCTGGAAAACAGATATGGGCATTGTAGACCCACATGGGATTTCGTGCCATATATTTAGTTTAGTTTAGAGGGTCTGATTATTTTTCAAAGCAAAATTTAAAACGATTGTTCTTATTATATTGAAAGCATTTATAAAATTCCATTCTTACAAAAGAAATTTCATGTTTTTTTTAAAATTACAGATAAGAGTTAACGCTGTTAATCCTTCAGCCATTCGAACTAACATGGCCGAAAAAGAACGCATGTTCGATCCTGATAAAAAATCTGCTCAGGAATGGTTAAACAGAACTCCGTTGAAGAGATTTGGAGGTGCGATAAGTATAAAATTAAATTTGTGTACATAAGTTATGTGGAAAAATAACGCATAAATAGAACTATAAATTGAAATCACACACAATGGAGCATTAGGAAACTGAATTTTAAATTATTTTCAAAAGAAAAAAATTATTTTGGCGATACCTTAAATGATAAAGTTTTTTCATTATTTTACTAACTAATACTTTTTTGTATTATATTTTTTATTCTGAAGTCTAATTTTTTAATGTCACAAGGGACATAACAATATATATTAATAAAAGAAAAATACTTCGAACATTAAAATATGCTAAAGAGTTATTCTATATAATGGATTTTTATTATATGTTTTTACTATACATTATATAAATTTATTGCGCATTATTAAACTGTAATATGTTATAGTTTAATATTTACATTTGCGTTGCAAACATATTTTAAAATGTATTATACAATACTAATCTATATAATTGCATACAATGAATTTAAAAGGAACTTTACAATATATTAAAAAATACAAATAGTGTATAATGCGAAGTACATTTCTCTTACATATTTTGTAAATTTCCTAATTTTGATAAAATAACTATTTACATAGTTGCAAAAAGTAAATATAAATTATCTCTTTTATCATAAAAATATAAATTATTTTTTGCAAACTTAAATGCTTAAAATGGTTAAATGTATAAATTTGAATATCATTTCTCTTTACAAATGACTAGTGTTCACTGCTTTTAATTTATGTCACCCAAAATGGTCTGTTCAGGATATGCGAAAATGCTGAGTTTAAAGGAAACTTTGAGCAACATTTCAGCAAAGACAAGTCTGAATATATCCGAACGATTGAGAGCAAATGTGATGATGCATTCATGATCTAAAAGATGGTGCTGCAGGGATATTTATGGGAACTTTGGTTATGAAATGTCATTTTTTTTCCATCATTTTTAAGCATCTTTGAAAGTGGAAGAAAAGGTGCGTTTTAGGCATTTAATGCTATCTTTTTACCGGAAAGCCTGAAAGACATTCAAGCGGTAAACTAGGTATATGCTGTTTATGGCAAAAGGTTTGTCTTGAAAGAACTGTCTAAAAGTAATTTGCTAGATTTAAAGCTGTTGCTTTTAATCTTAAAAATCAAGAACACGCAGATAGGATCTCCATTTCTCCCGATCTCCATGCACCAGCACCATTCACCCGATCTCCATGCAGGTGAAGATCGGGTTAAAACACTGATAAAGGATAGTCATTGCAGATGATATGTAAATATAAGTAAACATATTAAATGTATCAAACTCCACCATTCACGAACATTTTGTGATGCTTGGCTATATTAACCATTTTGATGTATGAGTAGTCCATGATTTAATAGAGAAAATTCATATATTTTCATTTGTGATTCACTTTATAACATAGAATCACTATTATTGAGGCAATTTGTTACAAGGAATTATTTATAATAACCTTGAGCGAAAAATGGTCTTGGATAAAATAGAATGAACTACTTTTAACAACCTCAAAAAAGGGCCTTCACTCAAAGGAGGTAGTATTTTGTGTTTGTTGGATTAAAAAGGGATTCTACAGAACGAGAATAAACAGAAATAATACATTTGAAAAATTATTGTTAATAATTAGACAAAGATGAAACAGCATTAATAGTTGATAGAATTGAACAAAAATATTCAGAATTAATAAATCGGAAGGACATCTTGCTTCATCAAGTGTTTTGGAGACTTGATTGGAGGTCAAGAAGTTGTCGGTGATCAGTACACATGTTCTAATCTATCCACTATAATCAGATTTGGCGTCATCATGAGGTCATAACGACTGTTTCGATTACGTGGAAATTTCCTTAATGAAAAAAATAAACTTTTAACTCTTTGATCGAAATAAAAATATCAATTAGAAAGGTTTTGGTTTAAAAATATAAGTGTATCTAGAAGGACGGAATTTTCAAGTTGCCTGAAAAATAAAGTAAGGTCATAGAACAGAAGGACACCTATATATCATTGGAAATATTAAATTTAATCAATGTATAGTAAAATTTAGACCTTTCTCACATTTCCAATTTTCCTTTAAAACAAGTTTAATATTTATAGACAACGGGTTTAATATTTGTATATTATTGACGACGGGGAAAGTGAACAAAGAATAAGGAGGTGCTTAAAGAAAAGCACGAAAAAATATACTTTTGCATTTCAATTTACGAACTACTACAAAACTTATTATTGACATTGAAAGAATGAGATATATATCGATTATTCATTGACCGATGATTGACTGTCTGATTATCGCAATGCAGATACTATTTTTAAAGTAAAGGGAAAATGCAGATTATAAAACAGTTAATTTATATAGGTAAAGAGTTATTAAAAGATATGTGGAGGACAAAAGGGGAAAATCTCCCATTTATCCAAAGAAGCTTTTGTTCAGTTGTTGTTGATTACTGGATTGAAAGATATGTAATCACTAAATAGCATTTGTTTATATTTATTCATTGATTGGAGCATAACTGCATCTAATAGACGTTATACAAAAAATTTGGAACATGCCCAGTAAAAGGCAAAATCTTATTTTTCTTTCTTTGAGGTGTAATAACTCTGAGAGGATATTGATTCTATCATTTTACTTTGATTTAGGAGACTGTCAATTGGATTTGGAAAAGTTAATTATAGAAAAGACAGCAGTTAGAAACAAGATGCACTTAATACCGTTGTAAATATTTAACCACATTTCATGCAATTATATATTCTAAAATTGAAAAAGTGTGGCCACTTTTTAATATTCCCATACTTTATTTTGTTAAGGAATTTCATACATAACGAATTATCAACGTCTTAGACAAAAATGTGAAAGTTTTTTGATTCATTTGATATCTCAATTGCTCAAATGTAGCAATTTAATATTCACCTAAATATATCAATGGCACTTGACACTGTGCAGTTTCCATGGATTTCAGATTTCCATAGCATTACACTTAAACAATAGCAGCTTGTGGACAAGTAATAAATTGCGCAATTTTCAAAATATTCTGAGCATTCAAAATATTTTACTTTTACCGCTAAAATCAATATAAATTCTTTTTCTGAAAGTGGACAAAGGACAAGATTTTAAAATTGATAATATTACAGTTATAATAATGCAACAATCGTCTCAACAATACCCAATGATAATGGGTCGTTTCAAAAGATATATTAAAAAATTTAGACTTTGCTTTTTAGTGCTATATCTGAACATTTGTTGGTGAGTCATGTTTTAGTTTAATTAAATAAGAGTTGTTGATTTCTAACTCAGGTAGTATGCACAAAAAATATTTCTGTTCCGTAAAATTTTAATTGGTAAAAAATTATGGCACAGGTGCCCTATTATCCATGATTCCAAATTCAGAATTTTTTTTGGCGATGAAGGAATGTTGCCAAGATGACGTATCGTGACGTGCATGATGACTTAAAAACACTAAGGTTACCGAAATAGAATTTTCTGCATAATCCTTATAGGTCACCATATGCATGACGTAATAAAAACGCATTTGCCATATCCATAAGAAAATCCTCCAAAAAATCTCCTATCTCAGAATATGGCGTCTTGGATTATACGGCATCTGTGCCATAAATATCATTTAGGATTATTTGTCATTCACATTTTTCTTTAAAAGTAAACTTTCATTCGATTTTAGTAAAATATAAATTTACCTCTAAAATTTTTCTGATATAATTGGCATAAATAATACTCACTTATACTGAAATTTATTTTTTTTTATTGATAGAAGTAGACGAAGTCGCTTATCCTGTGCTGTTTCTTCTGAGCGATATGGCATCCAGGATAACGGGGATCACCATGCCCATTGATGGAGGCTTGTCTGTCTGCTTCTGAATACACGATGACGAACTTTAGAAGGAATTAATTTTGTAACTTTTATTGTACTATATTACTAAAGAGTTTGTTTTTACAATATGTCGCTTTGAATATGGAGCCATGCAATAGTGAAAAATGAAATGTATGAAAACAAATGAATAAAATAGCATAAAAAATTTTCCCTGAAGTTCCTATAACCCTACAAATTTCCTTTACTTGTTTAACTGTGTTTATCTATTAGTATTTCTTATGTAACACAATATAAAAAACATGAATCATGAAAGCAATTGAGTAATACATGCACTGAAAGAATTATTTTCTACAGTTAAAAATAAAATTCATTAGTGATATCATATTCCCTGTTTTTATTTTCTAATGTTATACTAAGTACACTGAATTTTATAGTTAAATATAAGACATTGCTAAAAAAGAAATGTAATAGGTTTGTACAGATATTTATTAATGATAGCTTAAATATACAATAATAAGGATGTTAAATTTTGAATTATTGCTACATATATTATATATCCATAAATTAATTAAAATAAAAATGAAACAATTACACTGCTGGTTACACAAATTGCAAGATCAAGAAAGACAAGAGATATCACATCAAAATTTATTTTGTAGATAACATGTTGACCAAGTATCAAATGATTAAATTTTTAGACTTTTGTGAAGTGTGGTTCCTGCCGAAATCAATAGCCAGAGTAATTGCCATTGTTGGAGATCATCACTGTCACACCCCTCATCATTGATTAAACGAGATTTTGGATGTGTTCTTGGGGTACAACAGACAAAGCAGCTTCTACATGTTTAAAAAGTTGATCTGATGTGGTACCTAGGGATGGGATGTAATCTAAGTCAATCGTCGTGCAACCATGAATCACATGTTCTCTATCTGCGAATGATTCGGAGAGCGTGCTGGCCAGGGAAACAATTTAATCTGATGATTGACGAAGAACTCTTAGACAACGTGTGCCATGTGTGGTCGCGCATTATCCTGTTAAAATATGACTGTGGGCAAGCCCTGAAGGCAAGGAAGGACAACTGCCTCCAACACTTCCGAGATGTTTCGCTGGCTGCTTAAAGGTACGAATGGTACATGCAGACACTGTATGATGCGTTACAGACTGAATGTGCTGTGTTAGCGTTCGTGACGTGGCGGAGCGATCCGTGACAGTCATTCGCACAATTTACCTATCATCACGTGAAGTGGTGCACTGAGGTTGATGCGATCAAAAAAGTCGGTCCATCATACCCTCCTGCATCCAACAATCACATATCCGCATTACAGTTGTTTGGTTTCATCCATCAAGACTACCGATTTCCCTGAAAGGTAATCCACAATCTCGGTAGGCCCCAATCCTTCCTCTGTCGAACTTGGATACTTTTTTAAAAGATGATTGCTGTTTTCTACGAGGCATATTTGATCGTTCTTTTGTTTTTGAAAAAACACAATTGCCGAACTTGAAATCGTCGAAATCTCCAAATCTTAAATAGCGTTTTGAAGTGATCGCCACAGGCGTGCGGTATGTGCGACTGCGCTGAAATTCTAATCATTTGCATATCTCACCTCCACCAATGCATGCTGTAAATTTTCTGTTATTTGCACGCTTCCTTCATCATATCAGGTTGTTGCATTTACTGTGTCCAGCAGTGTAAATTAATTTGCGTAATTTGATATTTGAAATTTTCCATGCTGTTACCAATTATTCGTGTTTGGTTTTTCCACTTAAATTTTTATATTACTTTAAATATGACATTTATTCACTGTTATGAACATAAGTATTTTTTTTATATAAACTGATTTATTCGTTGAGAGCAACGATTCTCCCTTAAAAATTATATGCCGGATACCTTTATTTGGATTAAATATAAGTATCTGTTTTTATCTGCAGAGTAATCAATAAGAATGGTTTCGAACTAATGACTCTTTCCTGAAATGGTAGTCATATATATATATATAGTGTGAACTAAATACGCTTATAAACTTTACGTGCTCGACTGAAGCACGCAAAACATACTCCTGGAAACTGTGTTCAAAAATCACTCCCTGAAATGACGCATAGGCAACCGAAGGGAGTCCACAGCGGACTCAACGTTATTTCATTTAATAATACTGAATATTGATGAACAAATTTCTTAATGAAGTTAGGGTATAACTTTCCTTCGTGGATCATGGACATGGTTCTGGAATAAACGTAAATCATTTACGATTGTGCCATCACTTTTCCCGCGACACTTGTTACTTCCAGCAGTACTGCTTCGTCTATGGCTTGTTACAGAAAGACTGTTCACTTGAAATCTCAAGATTTTACACTGTAATGATTCAAGCAATGGATAACTTAAGAGATGTTTGTTTGAAAAGTATTTTCCTTAATGTTTCTTCTTCCATTCACGAATCTATAAACTTAATTAATGTGAGAAGGGAGTGGTTAAGTCGTGATTTACTATTCGTGATTAAATAACTATTCTGATCTAGAATAACATCTAATAATTTCTTGGTCGGTATGTTCTCAAAATTTATTTACATTATTCTCACCTCTTCCAAGTGGACCACAGTGGAGGAAAAAGTTCAGATTTGATCTCTGCTGTTGTTGAACAATTGTAGATGGGTGGTATGTTCTTCTCTTTTTACATGTACATCTGAGGGATAAATACTCAGGAGATTTTTCGGTTTCTTTCCTTGTGAAACAAAATTACGGCACATTATCTTTGAAATGTCTTTGCAGAAAGCAATGTATTAAGGGTTTTCAAATGTCTAATGAAAACCTTCTGTTTGTTTATTTGTTCTGCTATGTTAAAGATCAGTTCATTTTGCACATGTCAAGTTACTAATTGAAGAGTAAATAGACCAAAATTCAGCTCTCATCGGTACATCAATTTAAAAGTGGCTATGTTTAGAGTAGTACTAATTGCTATAATCCAACAACGCATTCATAATAATGTCACAGTATGTAGAAATGGCTATTGCTATTCATAAAGAGCAACCTGACATGTAGTACAATTCTGATTTTATTGTTGATCGATCAAAAATTCGGAAGCGCGTGGATCGTTTCCACCAATCTACGCGCGGCTGAATATTTGATCGATCAACAATTGTCTTACGTACTATTTCTGAAATAAATTTTGCTTTGGTACCTATTGCTCTTTTTGATGCTGAATTTTCAAAATTCATCTGTGTTTTAAATTCCTTTTAATTAAAACCAGCAAAATCATGAGTTTGGTGTTAAAAAAAATAAAATTCATGGAATTGATGTTTATTTTATTCATTCAAATTTGGAATATGAAGAAAGCATTTTAGCTCTCTTTCTATTTGCCACATCTGTACTTAATAAATATCATATCCAACATTGCTGTATTCAGAAAATTCTGTTGCTAATTAGTAAATGGCGAATAGAAAGACAACAAACAGATAACAAATAAACTGCGCAGTTTTTCAAAATACTGATAATCTTGCTACATAAATTTCGTATATTAATCAAAAAAATTTATAATTGATTATCAAAGTTTAAGTGAAATATTCACTGCATCAATTTAGATTATTATTCAAAATAATTATTATTATGAAAATGTTTTCTGTGCTTACAAATTTTCTAAATATTATCAATAATTCGTGTTGACTTGTCTTCACTGTCTATTGTCTTTCAACTTTCAATTTCTAACAACCAAAATCATTAAACACAGTCAATCTCCGAGTTTTTCAAACCACGACCAACATACACTTTTAGACCATGATTAACTTATGAATTAGATACCTAATTAGAATTCGACGGATTCGAATTCGAACTAGACACACTAAAACTTATACGCCTCATCAGGGAGGGACATTAGATCCAACGAAAATTAATGGGCAAGGCCTTTAACGGAGTCAGATATAGTAGTCATAACTTCCCGAAGGTGAAGATGACCTCTATCTCAATTACACTACTGACCACCCAAATTGCAATACCAAGAAAGACAAGAGATATCACAACAAAATTTATTTTGTAGATAACATATGAACCAAATATCAAATGATTAAACTTATAGTTATCTGTGAAGTATGATTCATGCTAAAATCAGTAGCCAGAGTAGCCGCCCTTGTTGGAGATCACCACTGCCACACGCCTGGGCATTGATTCAAAGAAACTTGGGATGTGTTCTTGAGGTACAGCAGACGAAGCAGTTTCCAACCATTGCCAAAATTGATCTGGTGTGGCAGCTGGGGATGTAATCTGGTCAATCGTTGAGCAACCATGGACCACATGTTTTCTATCGGTGAAAGATCCGGAGAACGAGCCGTCCAGGGAAGCAATTCAATCTGGCGATTGACGTAGAACAATTGGACAATGCGTGCCACTTGTGGTCGCGCATTAACCTATTTAAATATGGCTGTGGACAAGCCCTGGAGGTAAGGAAGGGCAACTGACTCCAACACCACGGAGATACAGCGCTGGCTGTTTAAAGTACCGGCAATGCGTACTGGAGGAGTGCGAGACTGATATCCAGTATATTCCCATACCATAATAACCGATGCAGAAAAAGTATGGTGGTGCATAATGCAGCTGTCCACGGTGTCTTCAGAGTCGAACGCGACCAAAATGGTACTTAAGACAGAAGCGTGACTCGTCATTAAAGACAATTTCATTCCATTCTGCTGTTCATATTCTTCTTTCATCTCAACATTGTTGGCGGAGACGTCTGTGGTTCTGCGTCAATGGTAGACGAAACAATGTACGTCTTGCGAACAGACGACTCAGCTGTAAGCGGCGTCGAATGATAAGCGAAGACACTGGATGATGCATTACAGTCTGAATGTACTGTGCTAATGTTCGTGATGTTTCTGGGAGATCCGTCACTGCCATGCGCACAATATGCCTGTTATGACGTGAAGTGGTGCACTGATATGGATGCGATAGAACATGTCGGTCCGTCATTCCTTCCTGCATCCAACGATCACATTCACATTACAGTTGTTTGGTTTTGTCCATTCCCTGAAAGATAATCCACAGTCCCGGTAGCTCACTATCCTTCTTCTGTTGAACTCAGATACTTGATAAAAAATGATTGCTTTTTTTGCGGGTATAATTGATTGTTTTTTTTTTTTTTGAAAACACACACACATACATAAATTTACCAAACTTGAAATCGTCGAAGTCTCCAAACATTAAATAGCGCTCTGAAGTGGCGCCACAGGTATGTGTAATGTGCGTCTGCACTGAAACTTTAATCATTTGCATA
Source organism: Latrodectus elegans (assembly GCA_030067965.1). Taxonomy (NCBI): domain Eukaryota; kingdom Metazoa; phylum Arthropoda; class Arachnida; order Araneae; family Theridiidae; genus Latrodectus; species Latrodectus elegans. The sequence goes on along the minus strand of CM057810.1, from coordinate 17,792,914 downwards.
TCTCACCCCCGCTAATGCATGTAGTAAATTTCATGTTATTTGCATCCTTCCTTCAGTGTGTTGCATTTACGGTGGCCAGCAGAGTAGATAAATACGGATTGTTTCTAGAAAAATAAATAACTATTAAAAGTTATTTTATTTTTTAGTTTATCAGTAAATCTATATTAAAACACTTGATGATACATTTGAAGAAATTTCTTTTCAGTCATGTGTAACCTCTTTTCTCATTTTTCTGTAGCATTCATTCAACAAATGCTATGAGTCACCGTAGCTCAGTTAATAGAAAGATGAATGGAGCAACATAAAGTCAATGTTGCCAGACGAGGAGGTCATTTTCATTGCGCAGAATAACGATTCCTGATTGTCTCTCGAGCAAATTTCGAAGTCATAAAAGGAAAAACCATGTTACTCTCTGATAAGGGCATCATTCTGGAAGTAAGTCGCCGGAAACCGATTTCTTGTGAGATAAGAATTAAGAAAGCCTGGTGACAAGCACTCTAAGAAACACGGCATTTTAGAAGCGAAAGCTGTTACATTCGTCAAGAATGAGTATCTGTTTCAAGGGAAAACGAGCTTTAGTGACTGGTGCTGGGAAAGGTAATTTAATTTTGCATTTTTAAATTTCATTATAATAAAATTTTTATTATCTGTTTGTGAAGTTTATCAAGGAAATTTCAGAAATAGATAATATATTCTATTGAAAATTTTTTCGCTTTTCTATAACATGATAAAGATAAAAAATTCACGCTAAATATATTAAATCTATATAAATTTACAAATTGTGTGTGCGTTTTTCAAATATTTTAAAATTTATATATTAATGATATATTATATATATTTCAAAATGAGTAAGTAAGCTTAGAGATGAAATATAAACACATGCAACACAATTAAAGTGATTGAGTGTTTAATTTTTAGTAACGAATGAATCAAAAATATATTAGTTTAATAAAAATTACTTTAAAGAAATAAAAACTAAATTGGTTAAAAATTGATGCTTTACTGTATTATCTTATTGTGTAAATGTAAAATTGTTTTGTTTTTACGGAAGCATTTTTGTAAGCATTTAAAGGTAAATTTCCAATATATAGTCTCTCCAGTTATGTTTTTTCTCTATTGATCTTAGTAATTCTTTTCAATCAATTATTTTTTTCTGTTTAAAAAAATTGGTTTCATGTTATTAAAACATATATTTTTTGTAAATACTGATGTATTTGTGTTAGTCATAAATTGATTCTTCTGATAAGATTTTTTATTAAAAAGATGGTTTTGATATAATTTATTTCTTCCAATGTCCTTATTATAATTTGTTTTTAATTTTTTTATTTTAAATTTTAACTAATTGAAAATATCAATAAATTTCTATATATACTTCTAAAAACTATTTAGAAGCATTCTAATTCATTGTGTTGCTTTAGCTAATAAAAATATTCAATAAATTATAAAAAGCCGACCAACTTGTCTAGTGATCAGCGTGCCTGACTACGGATAGGGAGGTCCTGGGTTCGAATCCAGGTTAAGGCATGGATGTACTTTCTCTCTCCGTATCCTGTCTTTGTCCTTTCCTTGTGTGTGAATGAGGTGTGAATGGTTGCCTACCTTATAAACGAGTCCCTATGGCATGTGTGCGTAATGAAGAGGTCGGACTCCACACAAATACGATTCAGTTGGAAAAGTGGAGCAGCGTACCCCAATTGGCCAGCCAAGCTGGCACACGAGAACAAAAACAACAATAAATTAAAAAGAGAATTATAGTAAAAATTCTGTAGCAAGAATTTGAAAATACTGCATATGTTTCTTATAATTTCTACGTCCTAAAATACGAAATTCTGTAGATAAAATCGGGTAATATGTAAGATAGTTAGCAAGTCGAACTTTTATCTCAGAATGATTTTTCATTTAAATTTATCTAGAATAAAATATGAATAAAACATTTGAATTCTTGTTAAGGAATGATGATAAGAATTGTTAAACAGAGTGATACGTCATTTTTACGCTATAAGATTCTGCTAAAATGCTATATATTTTTTTAAATATTCTTGCTTGTTTGCAACGTTTGCATATTTTGTTGCCAAGTATTTAATATTTTGTGTCACGTCACTTAATTGAGTTCAGTATTATACACAACATACAAATGTAATTTTTTACATGTTATTTGGCTTAATGGCTCTGAATATATTCATCATTATTTGGGCCTCGCGAGTTATTTACATATAGATACCGAAAGGAATATTCTGGTAAGCAATTACGCAAACAGTTACGTTTCTAGGTAAACACTTTCGTTCTAAGTAATAAAAGACTTGATTCAAATATCTTGTATAGTAGATATGATAACAGATGAAACCGTAAGGCTTTTTTTATGATTAACAAAATGTTCCTTTCCGGGAAAAAAAAAAAAAAAACAATTTTTAGATTCGAGGACGAATTTATCAATTACCAGAGAAGAAACCTGGAAAATTCCAAAATATCCACTTAGTAAACGAGTTTTTAGAAAAAGATATGCAACATGTAACTACCTTGATTAATTTTGAGTAGATATTCATCTTGTACTGTTTCACACTCTTCGAAGAACGAGAATACTACAGTCAAATTAACGGCACAGATGCCATATAACCCAAATTCTTAATTATTTTGGCGATGAAGAAATACTGCCAAGATGATGTATTGTGATCTTGCGCGATGACATAAACTCTAGGGTTGACAAAATAGAGTTTTCTGCATTATTTTTATAGGTCACCGTATCTATGACGTTATAAAAAACTGGTTGCCAGATACATAAGAAAATCCGCCAAAAAATGACCAAACACAGTATTTGGCACCCTAGATTATACGGCAACTGTGCCAAATTAATTAATAGATGTAAAGTACCACTGCATGTAATAGGTTTTGGATTACTTATCTATTTTAAACATTTTTTTACAATCTTTAACTAAAGAACGCTTAATATGAATATTATACAAAAAACGTAAGAAAATGGAAGTTAGAATTAGACAAAACATTACAATTATTACATTACACATGATTAAAAAATAGTTACAAAGAAAAATACTTAATAATTATTAACAAGGTTACATAGTACCTATATAGTACAAATTATAAGCAAAATTATTTATGAACCGGATGGTTCGACTTCCATTCCTCACACCTCTATTTTTATCCTCTAACTCTATTGGATATTGAATATTTTGTATTGGGCAGTAACGCCATCTATTGTCAGTAGAGTTAATATGGATCTGTTACAAACCTATACTTAAATTGTATCAAAGAAATTTAATATAAATATTCGCAAAAATATATTTTCTAAGCATTTGTTTTTGTATAAATTAACAAACAACTTACTAAGAAATGTATCGTAAATTTGTTAAAGTTAAGGAAAATATTTTGATTATTGAAGATAAAAAAGAAAGCAAAGAAAAAAAATAAATAAAATGAAAAAACAAATTATCCACTTTTTATTTCCACACATAGCGGACAAATAAAATTTTAAGTAAATTGCTCTTTATATGATCAACCCTTTTATTAATTGGATAAATATTTTTCAGAAGCTTTAAATTTCAAAATCTAAACAATAAAATTTAGCTATAAGCGGAGTTTACCTATTTTGCAATGCGCTTACACGCATGTTTGTTGATGGAGATATGAAACATTAATTCTTATGACTAAAGTTATGTATATGTGATTGTAAAAGCTTAAAATGCCAGGGTGGGCTTAAAACAGATTTTTCTTTGAACATGAACGTCAAAGGCATCACGAACTGAATGTAATATTTTTTTGAATGATAACCACAGTTATTCTATTTTGACAAATAACCCTAACATTTATCCTGACAAATGTTCTCGAAGACTCTAAAAAATGTAAGATTCAAAACAACAGTAAACAGTTGCTGAATTTGAAATCAGAAACTTATACACAGATGAAAATGACTCTACCACTAGAATACGTATTTGCTTGTTTTCGTATTTTTTGGTTGGAATTCTGTTTGGTGAAGGAATTGATATCGTTTGTTTATTTTTGAACCAATTCTTTGTGCTTAATGCGAGCTTTGCATCGTTTGGATTGAGTATTTTTCACTGGTGGGGGATTTGGAGAAAGGTGTCATATGAAGTGTCTACTAGTTATTTGATCGTTACACTCGGCAGTTAGGAAGGATTAACCAATTTATCAATTGCTACACTTAAAAAGTTTAATCGAAAATCATTTTATCTATGAGTAATTATACACATAAAAGAAAAGACCCAGTACGTATTGTTTTGGAAATCACAAGTTACTCATTTGTAAAATTATAAGCTATGTTATTATCTATTTTAGATTAATTTATTTTTAATTATTTAAGTCTAAGATTTTTCATTTTCTATAATTATATTTTCAAACGAAAAGTGAAAGTAGAAGTTGGTTCTCTTATTTTACTGATTATTATTATATCAATTCATATTTTATTTTCTACATTAAGAAAATTAACGTAAAAAATTCATGAGAACAGGTATTGGTCGAGCAGTCGCAATCAGACTCGCTGAATGTGGAGCGGAAGTTGTGGCCATCAGCAGAACACAATCAGATTTGGATGAATTATCAAAAATTGTAAGTTTCACTTTATTCAAATTGATGTTTTCGCAAGGAAAGTATTTCCTGACATAACGAATGATATAATGGAATTATTTATTACAATGTTCGTGATATATAACGATTTTTCTAATCTTCTTAATTTTTTGTCTCTTTAATAACACTTTCTTTACTTTTGTAAGCATACTCACTTTTAACACATTATTGTTTCCCGTACCAAGAATTTTAGATTGAAATTTATATTCAATATATTAAGAGTTGGAATATGAATAATAATTACTTAAAGAGCAAAATTATTAAAATAAATATATTTAATTAAATTTGGATTGAATGATAGATTATTGCATGTTTACTTTAATCTTGTAGGAAAATTTAATCGAAGTTGTGGCTTTTGGCTTATTTCCTATACAATATTCAAATTATAATTGAAGTTCATTGCAAAAATATCCTTCAAACAATAAAAAGTAATTTAAATTTCGAAAAATTATAATTATGAATTTATTATATAAAGAACATGGAAATAATTTTTGGAATTAAATGTTAGAAAATGATTATGATTTAGTTAAGTTTATAGCATAATTGCTCATCGCCATGAATATGATCATATTAATATTCTATAATTTGATCTAACCTATTTTTTAGAATTCCAATATCAAGCCTGTATTGTTGGACATTGGAAATTGGCAGTTGACTAAGGATGTTATAGAAAATATTGGGCCAATTGACTTGCTTGTTAACAATGCAGGTATTTTAGAGCAGAATACTTACGGGGATATCAGTGAAACAGAATTAGACAGGTGAAAAATAAAGAAATATTTCATATTATTTCAAATATAATTTTATTATGAACGATTTTTATATACTTCTTTGTAAATTTATAGATCTATATGCATATTAAAACCTGTTTTAAACATTTTTACAGAGGTTAAATGCAAAAAGTAAATATATATATATATATATGCTTATTGAAAAGCATAGTTGAAGTTACGCTGTTATATTTATTTTGCAGTAAAATGACTTCTATTTAATCTCTCATCAGATATAATGGATATTTTTAGAATAAAAAAATTCAACTTTAAAAGAAAAACTCCATATACTGTTCAAATTAATGTTCGAAAAGGGAGATTGGTGATATTTGTTTTAGTTTACCGTGATACATTTTACTAAAAATACAAATGTATTATAAAGTATATTTACTTTGAAAAATCTGTAAGAATAATTTGAAACTATGAAGATCCCTTTTTTAGCCGTATAGTTTCGATTGGGTAAAGTTGCCATTTTGAAAATTTATTGAAAATGCACAATGATGTCAATTTTTATGGGCACAAGGATTAAGCAACATTCTCTAGAATTTAAATCATTCTATAAACGAAATCTGTATTCTATTTATCTACCTATTTTTTGTTGATAGTTGAAATGAAAACAGATGGACCAAATGGATTGAATCTTATAGATCAGTATGTTTGTCTTTGAGTAACATCTGTAGCGTTCAATTTCAAATTTTTACCATTTGTAATTAATTTGCAATCAAAGCTGACTTGAACTCACTTTTCAAATCAGATCTCAGAACTTTGCTTATTTGCAAAATGAGTGCACGTAGCTTTTTTTTCTATTTTAAAACTGTTATTTATTCATAATCTCTGGCTATAAAAAATATCCTCCTTTCATTCAATATTCCCTACAGTTTTTTTTAAACAAAGTAATGATATTTACCCTTTTTTCTTAATTACTTTCTATTATTTTACCATTTTTTTTTCAGAGAAAGTATCATATTTCCCAGTATATCGCGGTTGGAGTTCGGACTCCACTATTTAATAACTTTGTTACTAAAGGAAGTTTACAAATGTTTAATAATTCATTCGATTTATTTTTACTGACTTATTCATAAGACCTTCTTTTGTAGTTAAAAAATGTTTTGAACAAAGCTGATAAATATTAAGTATTTATTTTTTCGAAATTGCAGTTTTTTATTTTTTATTTTTTTATTTTTTATAACTAAAGCTAAGAACACGCTTTCCCCGCAAAGCTGATATAATGTAACTTTAGAAGAACTCATGATTTGGAAAATGAATCGATCAAGAAATCAAATAAAACCTTACATTTAACTTAATTTTATACACGCTAAGAAACTTATACACTTGAGATCAAAGGTACTTATGATACTGTGTACATATTTACATGAAAAGATAGCAGATACATGAAAAGATCTCTCCATTTACCAATAAATCAATCCATTTATCAATAAATCAGTTTTTCTTGGACTGCCTGCTCTAAAAATGAATAATTTAATTTTTAGAAATTTGATAGTTATATATACATACCTCTAAATAAAGTACCAGTTTTCATTCTTTAAGTTTACTTATTTTACTAGATTTGTTGAATTTATTGCAAATTTTATTGACAATTATTCAAAACTCTTCATCCTGATCTTTATTAAAATATTGAAGTCAAAGTTTATTGGTTGGAAGTAGTTGTATTGGGACACAATTTCCTATTATATTAGTGTGACACTCTTTAAATGAGACTCTGAAAGTCGTATTTGTTGAGAAATTAATATTTTGAACTTCCTTGAGATGAATTTTTGATGAAATTTATGCCACGTAAGGTTGAATTTCACCAAAAATCGTAGCACATGGAAGTGTCCCCCAACTGGTGTGGTATAGTAAGGAGGATTCAACTTTAGCGTCAACCATGATCATGACCCTACCACAGTTCGGAAAATCAGTATAAAACAATATATGCATGCATTAACATGCATATATGGTTGAACATGTATGCTTCAATCAGACAGCATTAATTAATCATTAAAAGGATGTTTTATTTTCATGATAGGCTCAGAAATAATTATTTGACTTCATGTATAATTTATTTCATAGATGTATAATTTTTTTCGATTTTCAGGACCTTGGATATCAATGTGAAAGCTATCGTGAATATAACTCAGGTAAATAGATATTGTAATTTATGAATAGATTTTAATGTAAAAATTTATCTGTGATGATTATTGTGGATACAAAGAAAAAAGTTAATAAAAAAAACATTTGGAAAAAAATTTGACCGAAAAGAGAGGAGAGAAAGAATAATATTCATAAGTTATCAGGATAATTTAAAGGTGCAAAAGATTAAAACATAACTATTTTTAATAACTGAACTATTCGTTTGCAAACTCTTTGGGTGTTGCCAATTTATTTATTTTGAAAGAGAGATATATATGAACAAAATGTAGCAAATTTACTTTCAAAACATTTAATAAACAAAAAATAAAAGGAAACGGCTAATAATAAATTGATATTTCCTAAAAATTTTATCATGCATTTTTTACTTTTAATATTTAATGGGAAAAATAAATTATCTTTAATGTTCTTTAATGCAGACGAAAAAGAAAACAAAAAATTAACTCGTATCAAATTTTTTGTCAAAAATTTATAATTTAATTTAGAATAATTTTAATAATCTTTTGGAAGTGATAAATAACGTACACTACTGGCCATTAAAATTGCTACACCAGGAAGAAATGCAGATAACAAAATGATATTTATTGGACAAATATATTATACTAGAAATAACAAGTGATTAAATTTTCAAAAAATTTGGCTGGATAGATCCTGAGAAATCAGTACCCAGAACAACCACCTCTGGCAGTAATAACAGCAGTTATACGACTGGGCATTGAGTCAAACAGAGATTGGATTGCATGTACAGGTACAGATGCCCATGCAGCTTCAACACGATGCCACAGTTCATCAACCGTAATGACTGGCGTTTGGTGACGAGCCAATCGCTCGGCAACCATTGACCAGACGTTTTCTATTGGTGAAAGATCTGGAGAACGTGCTGGTCAGGGTAACAGCCGAACATGTTCCGTATCAAGGAAGGTCCGCACAATACCGGCAACATGCGGTCGGGCATTATCCTGCTGAAACGTAGGGTTTCGCAGGGCTCGAATAAAGGGTCGTAATACACCACGGGTCGTAACACACCAGAAATGTAACTTGCACTGTTCAAAGCACCGTCAATGCGAACAAGAGGTGACCGTGTATCCAATGGCACCCCATACCATCACGCCAAGTGATAGGCCAGTATGACGATGACGAATGCACGCTGCCGCCAAACACGGATGCGACCATCATGATGCTGTACACAGAACCTGGATTTATCTGAAAAGATGACGTCTCGCCATTCGTGCGCCCAGGTTTGTCGTTGATCACGCCATTGAAGGCGCTCTTGTCTATGACGCAGCGTCAAGGGAAGCCGCAACCATGGTCTCCGAGCTGAGAGTCCATGCTGCTGCAAATGTCGTAGAACTGTTCGTGCAGACCCTTGTTGTCTTCCAAACGACCCCGTTTCTTGACTTACGGCTCGTGACGTGGTTGCACGATCCATTACGGCCATGCGGATAATATGCCTATCTTCTCGGCTGAACGTGATAAGTGGCCGTTGAGATCCCGCATGGCGTTCCGTATTACCCTCCTGAATCCATCGATTCCATATTCTGCTAACAGTCATTGGATCTCGACCGACGCGAGCAGCAATACTGCGATAAGATAAACCGCAATCCCGGTACGCTACAATTCGACCTTTATCAAAGTCAGAAACGTGCTGGTACGCATTTCTCCTTCTTACATGAGGCATCACAACAACTTTTCACCAAGCAACAATGTTCAAATGCAATTTGTGTATGAGGAACCGGCTGAACAATTTCCTCATTTAAACATAATGTAGGTGTCGCTACTGGCGCCTGCTTTGTCTGAATGCGCTGAAAAGCTAATCATTTGCATATCACATCATCTTCTTCCTTTCCTATAAATTTCACGTCTGTAGCATGTCGCCTTCTTGGTGTAGCAATTTTAATGGCCAGTAGTGTATTTGAAAAAATGGAAAGTTTCATAGATTTTGAATTATAATAATTATAGAGTTTGGAAAAATTCGTAAATCATTGTGGAAATCAATCTGAAGTTCGAAAGACATACTTTCGAAGCAGTGTTACAAGTTTTAGCTTCTATTTCACTTTGTGCTTCCAAAAGTATCGAGGAATACTTTCGGTTCTTCTTATCAAAAAAATTAACTTTAATTTAATTCTATAGAGAATAATTAATTTAATTTAATATAATAAAAAGTTGAAAAAAATTAAAAAAATATTTGCCCTTGTCACATTGTTACGATTATTATTCTTATATTAATTTAAAATATTTTCTTGAAATTGCAATTATTTCTTGATTCGGAATATTTTTATTTAACTAAAATAGTTCTCATATTGTTATTTTTTTAATTAATTTTTTCAACTTAATCATTTACCTCAAATTTCTATGTTTGAAATTTACATTAACTTATTACACCCTTTAATTTCGAATTCTTATTAATCTGTATCTTGAATATTTTATTTATGTTTTATTTTAGTTTTGAATTTTCGAAGTAATATCAGAAGTATATAATATTTTGAATAAGGAAATTAATTTCCCGACAGTTTGGATTATTTTTATTTCATCTGTTATTGACTGAAATATAAATTATATATATTATTTAAATAAACAAAAAATTTATAAACGTTATATATATATATATATATATATATATATATATATATATATATATATATATATATATATATATATATATATATATATATATATATATATATATTGATGGAAATTCACATTTTGATAGCAATACTATTCTTTTATTCTCTACAATCTACAAAATGTTGTCTCATTGGTAATTTTTAATGAAATAACAAATGAAACTGCATTCCATCGCAATCAACTTTGTGCCATATGATTTACTTTTTTTCTAAGAGATGGCAGCACATTACATTGTTTAGCCAGTAAGTAAATCAGTGTTATCCATATTATACCGAATAAGGAGCGTAATCCTTGACTTTTCCGAGAATTTTCGGCCTGACTAGAATGCTGATAGGCTTAGCTAATGCCGATCGCGTTTCTTCTTTTAGAAAAATTCTACATAAAGCTTTTTTGTGGAATTTCCTTAACACAGTATACTTATGTTTTTTTCCCTTTTTCTAGAAAACTAATTTCCAGTATCGATTTAAAAAAATAATAAATAAAAAAATATTTTTTATTTGTTATAGTAAAAATTTTATTCGTTATTAAAATACTACTAGTATCCTACATTCGAAAAGAATAATTTCCCGCAGAGAAAATATTATGTGTGTCTCAAAGATCTTTAAAACTATTGTGTGTGTGAGCTCCTTAAATGTGTTTAGAAATATTTGCGAAGTACATTATGTAAAAAATGAAGTTAAAAGTGAGGGAAAGATTATGTTGCACTGATTTGCACACAATTTTAAACTCGCACATCCTCCAAATGGAAGTAAAAAATTGGGAAACAACTATCACTTAATTTAAAATCCTGTTATTATTATGTTAATTCTCAGCTAAAAATTCAGTGAAATGTAATAAAAAATTTTTACGAAGAAAAATATATGGCGAAAAATATTTTAATGGCATATTGTAAGAACTTTTAATAATATGCATAATAAGAAAATTTGATATCAAAATAAAAAATGAGATTTATTTTGTACAAAATTATATGGGAAAAATTCAAATTAAAAATAAATTAAATGACTGTAAATTATTTTCTCTGGACATTATATTTTATAAATTATTATCTATCTGATCTTTTTTTCATTAAACTAAATTATTAAAAAATTTGTAATAATTAAGTAATTTGCGAAATTAAGAAACTCTAATATACTGAAATATTTTTCCTGGAATTAGTTATGATTTCAGTAATCTGAAAAAAATCTCATTTTGATACTGCATAAAATTATTTTGATTAATACTGATAGTTATTAATTTCACTTTTTTGCATTTTAAATCCATATTTTTAATTTCGGCTTTAATAATAATGCATCAGTGCTTTGTTTAAATTATTTTAAATGTGCTTTGCCCTTTTACCTTCAGTTATTCGGCATATATGTATATACCACGAAAACCTACTTTACGATACATTGACAATAAAACTATTATATGCTACATTTAAGTCAATTTAACAAATAAGCTAGAAAAATATAGCTTAATTTGTATATTTTGGAAAGCAATACCAAAAAATTATCTTCATTCCTAATCTACTCTTATTGCTCTACAGGTTGTCGCAAATGGGATGAAACTCAGAGGGAAGGGAGGATCGATCGTCAATCTCTCCAGTATATTCTCCTACGTGGCTTCTGTGAGTTATGGCAGCTATTGCACGAGTAAAGGTGCGGTGGATCAGTTAACAAGAAGCATGGCTGTAGAATATGGGCCGTACAATGTAGGTATTTATTCCATGATTGATATTGAAGTGTATCCTTAAAGCATTTTTGTCAATAACTACAGAATCTGATAACAATTATGTGTCATAAATTATTTTTAATTGATTCAAAGAGGTAATTATTAATTTTCTCAAAATTCCGGCATTTTATAATGCAATTTTTTTAAAACCACATTCTTTTTAAAACCACATAAGATCACCTATGTGAAAGCTTAAATTGCTTTAAATATTACATCTGAGGATATAAAGTTCATGCAATATGTAAAGTAAGAAATTTGATAAGTTTTGTATAAAACATCCAAGAATTGAAAGCACAACTTTTAAATTTTACTATTAATGTAATACAGAAGTTAATACAGTCGAAGTTCGATGTAACGACTCCACGTTCTGTTATAACAACTAGCGATAAGTTTTCAACTCTTTTCCTGTGATGTTTACATTAACTTGTTTCCAACATAACGATCGACAGAATCGTTAACAACGTCTGAATTCATCAAATAATCTTCCCCGTATTTTTACAAAAAGAGCTTTTTTCGATACATGTAGCTGTTTCCTTATTGACATTTCCCTTCAACTTTGATATTTAGGTGTAGAATCTTCATTATTTTCCTTCAACTTTGATCGATAGAGGCGTAATTACTTAGCCAACAATATTATTCTACTAAACAAGAGAAGACTTGAAGTCCTGCGAGAAATCAGTACCAAAATTCTGCCTCTGTTTTGATGGAAGATTAAAAAGAAACAAAGTATTCTCTATACTCGAAAATTTAAAAGATCATGATTATACGCTGAGAATTATTTATTGTAACTCAAGTACGATATAGCAGATGGCTGAGGGAAAGAACTTTCTTGTTCCTGATGAAATAAAAAATGAAATGAATATTTCCAGTTGTTTTTCCTCGTAGTGATTCAAACTTGCAAACAAGAATTACATTTTCGCTACTAAAGAAGACGACAGCTTCAAACAATCGGAATGCGATATAGTGAGAAACCAAAATAAAAACTTAAAAGAAGTTGATAAAAAATTAAGGAAAAATTCAGATTGCAAGGTTGTTTAAAAACCCTAATAGCACAGTATTTGGCATAATTATCTTTCAGAATTCAATTTTGTAAAAGATATAAATTGGGTGTTTAGCATCATTTAAAAATCGATCTCAAGATGGAAAATTTCAGAAGTTTAAAGATGAATTAAAAAAATGATGCCATCAAAAATATTCCAGTAGATGGAAATTTGTTAAAGTGCAAAGTTTTAAGTTTTGCTCAACAAATGGACATTCACGAAATTTCATTCAAAGCGTCAGATGGATGATTGCAGAAGTTTAAAACAAGATACAATCTTTTTTTCCAAAAGTTTTGTGTAGAAAATATGGTGATGTAAACAAAAAGAAAGGAAAAAAAAATTTAAAACTATGATCCAGACAATATTTTTAATCAATAAGACTAGACTGTTTTATATGATGAAACCTTATAGATCTTCCGTTTTTAAACATGGAGATTTTAAGTGGAGAAACAGTAACCAAACAGACTTAGATTCTTCTGTGCAGAAATATGCTTGGCATAAAAAAACTTCCAATCGTAACAAATTGTAAATTGAAGAAGACGAAGTGTTTTAAAGTTATAAAAATTTTATCAGTAACTTACGTAAACACTTTTAAATCATTGGTTGTCATCTAATATATTTGAGGAATGGTTACATTTCTTGGATAAGCAAATCATAATTGAATACAGAAAGAAATGTCCTAATAATGGATAACTGTATGAAGAATTCTCAAATAAAATAAAATACATTGGAATATTTTCCAACCAACGTAAATTTGATTTATCAGTTTCTAGTTTGCTGGATCATCATGACCTTTAAATTTGTTACAGGAAATAGCTTCTGTAAAGATATGTTTCTGCATTTGATGAAAGTGAAGATTAAAAAGTAGATACTCTTACAGGTTTGTACCTCTAGAAAGCAGCATGGAATGATGTGAGAACAATAGCATCATAAATTGCTCCTACCATGCTGGTTTCATAATACAATAGGAAGCGAAATCTACTACTGAAATAATCAAAGATAAAAATTTCGATGTAAAAAAAAAAAAAAAAAAAAAGCTTAAAGAAATTTTTTTAAAAAATGGCGATGATTTAAGTTTTGCCGAATATGCCTACAAATAATCATTTTATGTGTTGAAAATGTCACCGAAAACGAACTGATTTCTCATTTTTATTCACAAGAAGAAATTGCATTAACATCGCAAGAGAAAGACTAAGTCAAAGACAACTTGACACTTCCTTGTATAAGAGCTATTTCAAATGCAGGTGTAACGTTTAAGAAAGTACATGAAAATGATAGTAAATGAAATAGAAATTTATGTTTTGCTGAAATCAGTTATGCAGAGAACACAAGCAAGCACTGATTTTTATAACTATTAAAATTTTTATAAATTTTTTCTTTGGAAAAAGCTTTATAAAGCATCTTTTTTTTATTTTATTTTAAAATGTTTATAAATAATTTAATTGGAAAAATTTTATTTTTTACACAAAGATTAAATAGAATGTTAATTGGTGTCTCTTTAAAAATAACCTATATTTTCGGAAATTGTAAGGATGTGTGCATTTAATTATATGCAACACAGCAATCCCTCATTTAAAAACCTTTTGCTCTAGACTATAGAAGGTCATTATGTATAGCTTCGACTGTACTATCATTTTCTTAAGGAGTTTCATTTAAAAAAAGACGTCACAAATCTCCCAAAATTTCCTTCAAATATATTTTACAATTGATACCATTTTATAATAGAACGAAAAGTTTTTTCTTACTTGTGCACCAAGATAGCGGTTTCTTTTAAGCATCAGGTTTTCTTATTTTATTCCTAGCTTTAGTGTTTTTTTGCAAGGATAGTTGCATAAGTCATTCCAAAAATTTAGCCTTTGCCTTGAAGGCACTTGTATGCAATAGTAAGTTCTTTCTGCTAGAAAATTTAACAATGAGGATTGAAAAGTAAAGGCGGATGCACACTGATTATTATCTGAAGAGGAATAGGCAGAGGCACACTTAGTGTAAATTAATAAGTGCTGATTTGTTTTGCACTCACAATTATTTTAACTCTTGAGAAGGATACCAGATGAAATGAAAATAAATAAAGAATTCTATAGTTTGATATACGACTATTTTTAAGCAAATTTTCAGCATTAAAACGAGGCTTCGATTTACAAATGTATTAACGATAAGGTAGAAATAATTATCATAGTCAGTCAATCATTGATGAAATTAAAATATATAGACAGCAGAAGAGACAGAGAGAGAAAGAGAAAGAGAGAGGGATAAAGAAAGAGAGAGATAAAGAGAAAAGGAAAGAAAGAGAGAGAAATAAAGAGAGAGAAAGAAAGAAAGAGAGATATAAAGAGAAAAAGAAAGAGAGAGAAAGAAAGAGAGAGATAAAGAGAAAAAGAAAGAGAGAGAAAGAAAGAAAGAGAGAGAGATAGAGAAAAAGGAAGACAGAGGATTTTGGGACAAAACAGAGAGCAATCAAATTTTTACTACAATTTTTGTATTGGTCATTTTGTATAATCTTTTGCATAAATTAATGTCTTGAATACAATTTTTGTTATTACAGATACGAGTGAATGCTGTCAACCCAACAGCCATCCGTACTAATATGGCCGAGAAAGAAGGAATGTTCGATCCTGACAATAAGTTTGCCCAGGATTGGTTAAACAGAACTCCTTTGAAAAGATTTGGAGGTGAGTCTCTCAGAAAACTACATAAAGCTATGTAGAAAACACTCCATGTGTAAAAGAGAATTCTTTATTCAGAATGTTACATAATTGAGCCTCATAATTTAATCTATTTGTCACAATGATATATTTCGAGTTACAAAATTTATTAATTAATTTTTTACGATATTTCTAAACCGAGATGGCAACCGAATGGTAAGTGCTCTGACCTTTTGTTTCTCATCACAGGCGTATTTATAAGGCTTATACATAAAGATAAAATAACTTATACATAAAGAAATTGATTTTGAATTATATTTTGAAAAAAACCAAGAAACTAGGTTTTACATTAAATATTATGCAAAATATGTTATACCATAAATATTCTGTGGAAACCTAGTTGATTTAATAATTAACAGTTGCATTTGGGGGCAGTGGTATTTCCTCCTCCTCACCATCAATGTCAAAATTGAGAGAGTGGATATTTTGGTGGTCCTATCTATAGCTATCTATTCACCTTCGTGGTGCTTTGAATAAACGAAAGACGCTCCCTACTCACTTAAATTTGCACAGTCAACGCCATTACATGATTGGCTTATCCAAGTGACTTAAGTAACAACAGTTGCATTTTCTTCCTTTAGCATTATATCTCGTAACAAGCTCTGGAGCTATGTATTACTATTTTCTTCCTGAAGTTCCCTCATTAATTTTTAACTCCTAGTTTGTTAAATGACCAGTACTTAAATAGTTTATGGAAATAAATGTACATTTTATACCCTTACGATATAAAAATATAAACCCATAATATAGTTTACTTATATTCTAATAAAAGCTAGTATATCAAATTTTCATCAAGAGTTTTTTCGGAGATATATGTAGTTAGGAATGAAGGTGACTCGTTTGATTGTCGTTCAGGACAAAATTTCTTCTGCAAACTATATATATATATATATGTGTGTGTGTGTGTGTATGTGTATATATATAATATAATATATATATATAACTTATTCTAGAATTTTTATTTTTAAAATTCAGCACAGCTTCAATCTGCAGAAAGCAAATTGAATTGTGCTATGAATTTTTCCTCTTCGAATTATTGAATCATGTTCAAATCCACGAACTCGATTAGAGAACCTTTTGCACTGAAAACGTTTTCCGATAATGCTTTGAGATTAATTTTAAACTTGCATTCTTTATTCTCTCTCTCTCTCTCTAGGGACTTATACTAATTTATTTATTTTATTTAATCTCAATATCATTTTCAATGTCTTAAGTTTTATAGAGTTTATTGCTAATAAGTACTTTAAATATTTCTTAAATTTCTCAGAAATAATTGTTAATGTTTGTACGAGCATCAAGACAACGATTACAAATGCTTAAAAACGAATTTGTTGTACATGAAATAAAATGAACGATATAGATTAAAATAAAGAAAAACCTTGCAGTTTGAATTGTTGATAGATGTAAATAAAATCACACATATTTAGATTTAAGTATAAATTTAATTTGTATAATTTTAAGCTTTATTAGAAAGTAGAACATTCTAATATTTATTGTATGAGAGTTGTTTTTAAACCTTACCTCTCGGTTAAGAATGTCTACTTTTGAAGAGGTGATATTAACTTTTATTTCTATCTCCTCGAAATTTAAATTATTATTCAAAATATTTGTTAAATATGTGAATCCATTGACATATAATTACTAATTAGAATTTAAGAATATTTTTGATCAACCTTATTTGAATCGTAATTATTATAAAATTTAAAAACTTGTTATGCTTTCTAATTTTAATTCACTTACACAATTATTCTTAAAAATATCATAAGTAATATTATCGATATTAAAAGGAATTACTTTTGTATTTATTGATAGAAGTGGACGAAGTGGCTTATCCCGTTCTATTTCTTCTGAGTGACATGGCGTCTTTAATCACCGGGATCACGATGCCCATTGACGGAGGAATGACCATTTGCTTTTGAAGATTAATTGCTGCTTTTTTTCTCCACAATGTAGCACTGATTTAATCATTTGTAATAAAGAATTGTATTGTATGTATAAGTATTACATTTTTAATATTTTTTTCTAAAAAAGCACAAATATAATAATGAATTTTAATAAACTAATAAAAATACGAATATAATTAAGTAAAAACAAAAAGATAGAAAAATATCCGTTCTCGAGAATGATTACTTAATAAAGTATCATTATATGTATATATATATATATATATATATATATATATATATATATATATATATAGTGAAGTAATATCTACATCTAAGCGATATACTTATTTCCAAATTATATAGTAAATGTTTAATGCTTCCAACAATAATGTACGTTTTAAAAATATTTTATTGTTATATATTTTTTATTTATTATTATATTATTACATAAATTCTATATATTAAAATATATAGAATTTAAAATAAAAAAAAATGTTAAAATAAAGTACTTTTAAATTGGTTCTAAAATTAATTTTTTTACAGATTGAAATGTTTTTCTGAAATTATTTGCGATAGTAATTTACATAATGTATATCAGAAAATATATTAATTCCGTTTTTTGAAGGTGAATAAAAAAAAAAAGATTAAATTCATAAGAATAGTTATAGCAATTTTTTTTTATTTAAAAAGTATAAAATAATAGTCACATATATTTTCGTTTATTATAACAAAATAAGCTATATGTTTTCATAATATTTTTTGATGTTGATCCTTAAAAATGTTAGAAAATTCAGTGTTAATTTCGAAATTATTTTTGTTTTCGTAGAATTAACTCCCTTTTATCCGCAGAATCGAATGGCGCGACAATCGCAAATAAAATAAAAAAATATGAAAAAAGGGAACAAATCACTAGAAAAACGTATTTGAACAATGTATGCTTACAATAAATAACATAATCATATTTTATCACTTCAGGAATAGTAAACATATTCACTTGTTATAATAGTCACTTGAGGAAACTTACTGAAAAAGTTTTGTTCTGAAAACATTGCTCTTTACAAAGGAATGGAATTTGTGTTTGGAATGTATAAATTGCATATAATCCTTAAAGTGAATAAATCACTCTTAGATACTTGGAAATTACACATTTAAAACATTACGAATTTAAATACATTTGCAATTTAAAACTTATTTCCAAATTTTTTGAAAAAAGTAATATAATAAAAAAATTTTCAAGTAATATTATATCAGATTTTTGGCATACTCGCTAAAAAAATAGTACAATTATTGAATTATATATACTATTAATCATGAATCGGTTGCTTATTTTGTTCAGATATGGCTTAATGTCTACATAAATTTCCTTTGCTTCTAATTGGAGCATATCTTTCACGTTGACATGGGCACTTGAAAGTTGATACAAGCCGTTTAACTATAGTCTACTGACTTCAGATAAATGCCATTTAATTTGTGGGATCAATTTGGAATTCGACTTGTTTACGTAAATGTTGTTGTTATCGTTGTCGCACAAGTTTACTTCCCTGTAGTTGGACTCTACCAGTTAGATAAATGAAGACGGGTAAAGTCTGCGTGATTTTGAAGCAAGTACAAAGTAGAAGACCCCAAATGGCTTGCCTCCCGCAGAGGTATCACTTCACTTGGAAGACATTGCGACCATGCCCAGTTTTAACATGCTCCGGCATATTGGAGAACACGACGGATCTTCGTCGGCTAGGATTTGAACTCACTATCTTCCAATAATGAGAACGATACCCTAGGCCTCCTCAGCCCTAGTCATGTAAATAGAAAACGTCAGTAGGTTATCGAATGACATAACCTTGGTTCCCAAGCAATTTCAAAAAGAATAACCTCTGTTATACAGATGATGTTCTTACTCACAGAGCCTGATTAAGGTAGGAGCAAACGGAGCAGTTGCAGTGAGACCCCGATTTCAGAGGAATCCCCGTCGATAGAAAATTTACGTTTTCAATCAAAAAGAATCTTTTGCTAAATCGAATAGATAATTTGTTGTTATGAAGCTCAGGGGGACCCCGAAGAAGTTTTTGTCTCGGGCCGCAATTATGCTACGTATGGCCCTGTTCACTGACCCAAGGAAGGGAGTTATTTGTGTAATTTTGGGAGAGTGTGACACTTCACTCTCTCTCTTCCTTTCCGAAAGCGCCCCTGGCGGGGAGAAGGAAAGACAGTTAGGCTTTTGATTTCGAACTCATAAGATGTGTTTTAATCATCATTTTAATTTAGTGTTTCTGTTTGTTATTGTGTGTAACTTATCTTTGAATAATTAAATTATTGTTAGTATAGGGATAATAGAAGAATGTGATTCAGCATACGCATCACCAGTAGTGCTCATACCTAAACCAAATGGTAAATTCAGACTTTGCATCGACTACCGCAAGCTCAATGCGGTTACCCAATCAGATCCATATCCGTTAGCACGAATGGATGATCTTCTGCATATTGTTAGACAAACCTCTTTTATAACCAATATAGATTTGCGATCTGGTTATTATCAAATTAATGTACGTTAGCAGGACAAAGACAAGACTGCTTTTGTATGCGAACCTGTTGTCTTTAGGTTCAACAGAATGCCTTTCGGACTTAAAACAGCACCAGCTACATTCCAGCGTCTAATGGACAGTTTTCGAAATGGACTAAAGGTTAATACGCTTGCTTACTTAGATGATATCATAGTATAGTTTCCCACTTTTGAGAGTCACATCCAAGACTTACGTTTAGTATTTGAAAAACTCCAGCAGTTTAATTTACGAGCTAATCGTGAGAAATGCAACTTTTCTTGTGCCAAAGTTCAATACCTTGGGCATTATATAACCAACTCCGGTATTGAGGTAGACCCAGATAAAGTGGAAGCAATTATTAGTATTCCTTCCCCAAAGAATGTGTAAAACAGGTGCAATCGTTTTTACAAACATGCAGCTGGTATAGAATCTACATTCCTCAATTTGCTGAGATTTCTTATCCCTTAAGCAATCTCGCTAAAAAGCGAACTACTTGGAAGTGGGGTGAAAAAGAGCAAAGTGCATTCGAATTTCTTAAGAAATGTTTGATTTCACCACCCATTTTAAAACAAATAGATAAATCAAAATCTTTTGTAATAAGATAAGATGCATCAAATTATGCTTTGAGAGCTGTTTTACTACAAGGACAAGGTCCTGAAGAGCACCCGATAGAATATGCAATCCGTTTATTGACGTCGGCTGAGAGTAATTATTCCACAGACGAAAGAGAAGCGCTTGCAGTGATCTGGGCCCTTGAAAAGTTTAGAGGATATATTGAAGGTTTAGAAGCTACTGTGGCATCTGACCCCACCAACCTTTAAAATGGCTCTTAAACCTCAAATCTGCCACTGGTAGCTTTGCAAGATGGGCATTGCAATTACAATCTTACAACTTTAAAATAGAATACATTCTGGGTAAAGCGAACGACGTCGCTGATATGCTTTCCCGCCCAAATTGTGTACATGAAAGAGAAACCTGTGAAATCTGCAAAATTACCGTTGATTTGCACTCCAAAACAACAAGCGATCTGCGTGCAGAACAAATGAAGGATGGCGATGTAAAGAAAATAATAGATAGTTTTGAAAGTAATTCAAAAGACGAAAATTTTGCAAATTGGACTCAAAGAGGTTATATCATGAATCAAGGCGTATTATACCATTATTCATAATCTGACTCGGAGGAGGCACAGTTAGTGGTAAGATGTGTTTTAATCATCCTTTTAATTTAGTGTTTCTGTTTGTCATTATGTGTAACTTATCTTTGAATAATTAAATTATTGTTACACTAAAGGCTGTTTTGATTAAACCCACAACCACGGGACACAAGAATAGTTTGGTTTGTTTGTTGCACAACCGTCGTTTTTTGAACACAAGGGCTAATTACACCGAGATCTACGGTTACGGTTTAAAGTGGGTTTCTGAACCACTACATAAACATCCATACCCAAGGTGGGATTTGAACCCACAATTTGAGAGAGTAGCTGTAACAGTGGAGGCTGACACACGAGCCAATCATCAGTTCTTCATTATAATTCCTTTTTTAATGTTTTTACTGAGTTTAAATATTATAATTCGGATAAAAATAGAACATAAATATAGCACTATATCTTTGATAGCATTTCTCAAAAAGATTAATCAATGAAATATTGTGTAATAATTTTTAATCGAAAATTTGAACTGTGTGAATTAAATAAAAAAATTAAGTTTTTAAAATTGTGTGTCATAATATTCTATAAAATCTGTAAGAGATGCATTTTACTATAAAAATATTATTTTTGTAAATCTTATTCCATAGAACATTTAAATATTAAAACGGGGAATGTGATTAATTTTTTTTTTCTGCTATCACTCTAAATTTTGAATTCTCATAATTTTGGTAGAACATTAGGATTTGTCTCTTTGTTAGAAAGTGTGAATTATTGCATTAAAACAATTTTCTGTTAAAATCATATTAAGCACCAAATCTGAAACTGCTTTTAGGTTTATTCGATCCTCCCAGCAACAAATGATTAATCTTTCCTTTTATCTGAGTATAGCCTTGAAAAATAACGCTACGTATTAACCTTGTTCTCTCTTGCGAAGATTGGCGATAAAATAGTTTGTAGATAAGCATGATACAGAGCAATTCAAAGCCAAATTTAGTCGCCTCATTGGTGCCAATGTATCAGACTAAACAACTGAAATTATTAATGAGGAAAGTGTCATTCTAGAAACTTAATTTTATGACACTGACAGCATTGAAAGGAGGAAGCGCCCCATATTTCATCACTTCCTGAAACATTTGGTGAGTTAGCGGGTGCTTTCAAAGTAATAATTTGTTATTTTACTAAATGTGTTCATCAAATTTGTTTCCAATTAGATTATAGTTTAGCTAGCTGTCAATACATTTTAATCAGTGTATGCTATAAACGAACTGTTTTTATGTCATTTGGTTAATTTTGAAGGACACATATTTTTATCATTTTTGATAAACATTTGTGAAAATTATTTTACTAACTTATCGTGGCGTTTCTTATCCATTAATTTGGGAAGTTGTTATTTAAGTTGACACAGTTTACTACAAAAAGGATCTTGAAAAATTTATTTGGCTTTATTCAAGGTTCAGATTTTTTCATGCGTAATGAAAATCTGTTTAAAGTCATCATAATTTAAAGGGGTCGCAAACACATTTATAAATTTTATTCATATTTTTAGTAAATTAATATTAATGCTTTGAAAAATATCCTATAATTTAATCTGAATTTATGGTTAGTAAATATTTATTTCTAAGAAATATATTAATTCAAAACTCACATATTTGATTCCGCGTTTAAAAAGTCTGTTAGCCTTTTATGATCATTTTATCAGTAGATTGTTTGTCTGTTGAAATTTAATATAGTTCAGTTATGCATGTAAATTTGAGAACAGTGTATATTTATATGAGATATTTACAGTTTATTTTTGCGCTGTTAAATTGCATTGCTATGCAGTTTAACACACAAAAATAATGATATCAACATAGCAAAGCAAAATTTATTTAATAAATATGTATGCATGAAAATTCTTTCTTATTTGAACTAACTGCCTTATTAACATTTCATTTGATTTAAAACATGGAAAAGAAAGCTATAAATACTTGTTATTATGAAGAAATGGACATTATTAAAGAGAAAGATAGAGATGTGTACTATGATTGAATAAATTTTTAAAAAAATTGGGGATCATTTTTTTAGAAAAATAATTTTGAGATCGAGTTAACATTATCCTGTCAGCAAAGTCAGGGTGTAAACACGGACTCTTAAAAATCTTATTTTTTGTAATGTATTAAGTTGAGAATAGGGACTTTGGAAAAATAAAAAATCTATAAATATTTGTGTTAATATTGGGAAACCTTACTGATTTTTTTTTTCTCTGTTCTCTCTGTGTTTCTCTATCCTTTCTTCTGTGATGATGTATGATTGTGGCCCACCCTGTAAACGGGTTTGTGGTGATATGGCGCGGGCAACGCTACTTGCCTCTGTGACTTGGTTCACAGGTGCCCGCTGGGTAACGACAAATAAGTAGCAGTTTCTGGCCTTGTTGTGGCATCGGGTTTTTCCCCCAAGTATCCACCGTTGGAAAAACCTATTAAAAAACTTAAAAAAAAAAAAAAAAAAAAAATGGAAACCTATTTTGAACAGTCAAATTTATAGTCTGAAAACCTAATAAATGTAGTACTCAACTATTTGTTGCTATAAAGTGTTACATGATATACACACATGTATAATTATTATAATAATTTATATCGTTGAGATGCATACAGTTAAAAATTCAGGTACTATATGTATTAAAATTTTTGAGTACACTATTTTTATTTTGCCTACAATTCTTGTTAATTTTTATGTTGATTTAAAGGAAAAGGAATAAATTTTGCTTAAAATTAGAAATTTATTTTTCTGACCATATATATTAATTGATGCATACAAATCTTTCTTGATAATTTCTATTAAATTGAACGTTAAAATGATCCTTACGAAAATAAAAATTTTACTAATATGATTGATTAGTTAAAACTTTAATAGTGTTACTACCCATTTAAATGAACTTTTGTCTCATGACTTAAGTGGTATGGTTGTTAAATATTAATAGATGGAAATTTCGTATTGCATTTGAAATTTGATTCTGTCACTTTTATAGAGATTTCATTCAATAGTAGGAATTTTTGAATAAAGAACTCTTTTAGGGATGCAAACAACAAAAATTGATAACATACTGCAAAATATTCAGTGAATGTTTACATTGGGGTACCTCTTGATTCTTTGGCGATTTTTTTGACTCCAAGATGGATGCCAAAATGTCCACTACACAAAAGCAATACATAGGGTTAGCAGGATTACCTGAAATTGAAGTTCATCACCAAAATGTATCCCCAAACCAAGTGGTATCCGATTCTACACCATTGTTTTCATGAATTTTCATTTTGAGCTAGGTTAGCTTTTATTTACAGAATAAATTTAAAGTAAGTTAAATGTTGTTTAGAAAGATTTGCGTATAATGTCTTACAGTTTTAAAATTATTGGCCTTTGTCACAAAGGGAAAAACCAGAGAACTTTCAAACTTTCAACTAACTGTTCAATTAGAACTGTATATTAAAAAGAAATCCGTTATGATTTTATTTATTCCTAAACAAAATTTGACGTTTAAAAAAAAAACCATCTTTATCAAATATTGTCTAAAATAAAAAATTTAATGGAGAATAATTTCACATATTAAACACATTCTCTAAAATTATATTTTTTTACTTTCCAGATTATATGCAAATACCAAGGAGTAATATCACTAATCTTTAATAATTATTTGTTAACAATGTAAAGTTAATCATCTAATATATACATTATAAGTTAAATAATCAATATTTAAATTGTATAAAATAAATTTCTTTCGCTTAGATTCCCGACAAGCCTTGAAAGATTCTTTCATGTGAACTAAAGTTATCATCAGTCGCGACGGAATTTTTTTCTAAGAAATTTATAGTTGATAGTTAACAAATTTTTTCTATCTCTCCGAAGCTTCAGATTATTGAATAAATAACGAACAATGTTCATTATTTATCACATTGATAAATAATTTTATCAATTCAAATCTGAAAAACCGAAGGTATATTATTTTAGTGTTTGTTTGAATCAAAATGAGCGAAAAATAATTCAGAGGACTTCATGTAGATGGTTAGTCATATTTATGTATTTAAAAGGAGAAAATTATTTAATTGAGATACACACTCACAAGTATAGGCAAAGGTGTTTCACAACTACGTTATTCATTAATCACCTAGAAATTGAGTTCTCCGTTTCAAGAAATCAATTTTAATGTTAAAAATTTAATTTTAAAATCTCACCACAAATAAAAGTGGCAAATCTAATCATGGAGTGACCAACACAAAATGTATAAACAAGTTGAATATTTATTTTCCCATTTTAACTACTATATTATAGATCAACATTGACCAAAAATTGATAAGAATAAGTTTGTACACTCTTAAAACTATTTTTATTTTCACGGTTAAATCATTATTTTTTTCACAATTAAAAATTATTTTTTAGAAAATGCAAACTTATTTTTTACCAACTATTTTTTAACCATATACCATATTACAGAATAAGATGTCAAATAACAAATGCTGAGTTCCACTTCAGCCATGAATGTATGTAAAAATAGAAATGGAAAGTAATTGTTAATTAAATATTTTTTATACCTCTTTTGATAATAATTAAAAGTAAACGTTATTTATCAAAAGAGGTATAAAATATTTCCACAAAGAAATATTACTCATTATTGATAGGAATTATTATCAAGAATGCCATACTTAAATTTTAAACTATGAGGAGTCAGTTTTGTTAATTATTAATTTTATGTAAAGTCCATTTTCTCTTCATAAAAGGTGTTAGTGGTACATGTTTTTATTTTACTCTCTTTTAATTAAATTTTTTTTAAAAAAACTTGCTTTTTGGATGAAAATTGCACATAAAATTAACAAAAAGAAATATTTTCATTTAATATAAAAATAATAATAATATAATGATTATTATTATTTTTTAAATTTAATAATTTTATATATTACCAGAAAAAATTAAATATGTACACACTATGATATTATATTTTCAATTTGCTGGTAGTGTGAAAATATATTGAATTTAATATATAAATATATTAATCCAAAAGGAATAAATTGCAATAAATATTAAAAATATATTTTGTAAATTCTAAATTTTTTTCATGGACATCACACATCGTATTCTATTTCAAACTCATTGTACTCTATTTCAAAAATTCATAAATTTTCCAAAATTCTTTTTCTAAGAATTGTTTTATGGATACATTTTTTATTAATTTTGTTTTTTTAAATTTTTAAGTCTTTTTCAAACGTTAACTAACTTTTATTTACTTAAATATCAAATACATAAAAATTAAAACCATTATATCATCAGCAAAGATTATCTTCATTTATTAGATATAAAATTGAAACTGAAAAATGGAAACTGAGGAACAATCAGATAATGAGAAAAAATACCGACTATTTATAAATGTATATGAGAAAAAAATAACCATGGATATTAATAGACTTTATATAGCTTATTAGAAAAATTATATCTGATTAAAAGAACTCATTTTTAAAATCATTTTTTAATGTAACTTAATATACCAATGCATTCAAATTTCAAAATAAAATTATTTAAGCACTTGAGTAACATTTTTAGAAATGGTTGATGACTTTTTTGGTTAAAAAAATTCGTAAAAATTCCACTAAATATACCAGCTGTAACAATCACAATTATACAGCTACAATTCGTCAGATACAATAAGTAACAGCTTCCAACCACAGGTCTCAAATTCCTCAGGCAGAGAACAGTTTCTCTAGACTAGCAGCCACGACTAATCGTTTTCACTCACTGATTGTCTTCACAAAACTATATCGGGCTGCGGTATTTATATCTGACTTGGCGGGGAAATCTACTAATTTCGCCAAGGTTCTGGAATCTTCTAGGCGCTTTATTAAGCGCCTAGAAGGTCCTAGAGTTTAGGTGATGGATGTTTCCAGAAGTATCTATTATTCGCTAAGTCACCAATAATTCCGCCAATTGTCGCCAATTCACCAAATTTCCTCGCCAAAACATCGCCAAGTCACCAAATCATTAGAAAACCCGCTTTTAACGTATAACACTTCTAAATACCGCAATTTTTGCCCAAAATATGAGTATTTCCGATCTGCCTGATATATTTTAAGACAAATACAATAATTATTTATACTTTATAACAATATATATAGATATATAAATTGAAAAAATTAAATGGTCTATCAAGCCATTTCATTTTTTAATTGATAATTTTCTCAATTATGATCTTATTTGATTGAAACTTTGATGTACTTCACAAAAATATCGTACAAAAAAGACCTCTCAAAAACAGGTTTGAATGTGTGTATTTATACACGCAGGAGAAGTTTAAATTACTTTTATAAAACAGGAGGTGATTAAAGCGCTCATCGAAACGAGCAACAATTAAATGGCATTTCACTCTGAGAACTTTGTTTATTCATCATATTATAAATCTTTTTAACCAGTTATTAATTCTCATTAATTTAAGGAAGTTTCTTATGTCATACATTTATCCAGAATAGAATTTATATCTCAAGAAAGTTTTTGCAATAATAAATAAATAAGTTATCCTAAATTATTACGTGTGAGAACGTAATTCATAAGTTAGCTTAGTTAGGATTTCAAACCACATTGTCTTTCAGTCATCGAGGAAAATTTTCCGCTTCAGAAGGTCATGGACTACTTCTGAAAATTTTATTAAAATGATTACATACATAGTTTTTAAAATTTTTATAAATAATAAATTTTTTTATATAAAAGTGTCTTTAAAATAACGTCATCACATATTTTCAGTCAAAATTGTATAAAAAGTAAATTTCCTATCAATGTTTGTAGCTGGTTTTTTGTCATAATGAATAATCGATATTCTACCACATTATATAGTTAATTTTCCAGTTACCCTTTTTTATAGTTTCCTTTTTTTGAGCCATCTGAATGAAAGTAGTTTTTGCTTATGGTAAAGCGATTTTAATTTTTAGGTCTAAACTTAATTTATTGATCTGTTTAATTTTATAACTGACTTTTTTGAGTTTGTGTAAATTCAGCTTTATTTTCCATCCATTTACAAAATTAACAACAAAATAAAAAACCATGGAGCAGAAAGTATTATATTGGAAAAAAACATTTTGTCATTCTTTTAATGATATCATAAAATACTTAATAGCATATTTTGAAGCTTCTCTAATATTTTTTTTGATTACTGGAAGGAATGTAAGACGTAGAGATTTTTTTTCTTTTTTAACGAGGTAGTTTATCTTTCTATTTACCTGTTGTGATTAGGTAGGAGTTTAAGTAAGAAATATATTTCAAAGCTATCGTATTTTTATGGATAGTTACGGAGGCATCTATTTCTTTTTAAAGGTAAAAAATTTGCCTTTTTCAAAACTAGTTTTACCATGATTCCTCTGCTGCAAATAATAGACTCTTTTATAAGTTATTGTCAGTTAGATATTTAATGTGCTAATAAACATTATTTACTTTTTATATTCTTCTTATTTTATTTGACAATAAATCAAAATTTTCATAGGAAAGTGTGCTATATACCCCAAAAAATATTTAACAAATAAAAATAAATTGACGCATTCCTAACTGAATGATAAGAAGATAATAACTGAATTATAAGAATTTTGATTTATGTGTGGTCTATACTTTAACAGTCCACAAGTCTGATTCTCAACTCAAATGTATGGATGATTATAATAGTTTAAAAAACGTTTAAAAATTGAAGGTCACTGTTTAATTAGCCACTATATGTATAAAATGATTAAACGGGACAATTTTAAACAGTAAGTAATTATAAGTATGTTTAATAATAATTTTAATTGATTTAATTGAGGTATATATATATATATATATAATTTTTTTATTGTAATAAATGTTGAATTAACTTTTTTGCTAAATTTAAATTATAAAAGTGCATATTTAATATATTGTTACATTTTTCAAAAGATAAATATTTTAAATTTATAGATATATTTTTCTGTTGTATCATGTGAAATATGCTACAAAAACTAACACGTATATATTGTCATCTGGATGAGTTTCACTCTTAAAAGTTGTAAAACTTATTTTGAGCAAGTATCTTCTTACCGCATTCTGCAAACATTATTTGATATTGACGCTCACAAAAGAGAAATTCCAGTGACATTATGCCTCGACGATTTCCCAAGTTATTGATTAAGGAAGGCAAAAACACAATATTCACCTTCCGTTGTTTAGCATTGTACGGTATTTGATACATCTTATTTCTGATAGCGTCAGCGATATCAAAGCATTTTTTTTGAAATCACGTAGTGGATAACCTATGAGCTGAAAATTCTATAGCTTTTAGGATCTGCAAAATTTTGCTTTTGGTGGAAGAATTTTCCCATAAATAATACGCAGTATACTTGTATCTCAATGGAGAAAAATTGGAAAATTCTCAGATAGCGGATAATACAGGTTAAGTTTATATTTCAGATAAAGTTTTAAAAAGTTTATATTTCATTAATTTAATGACTTTATAAGCCATTGAAAAGTAATTTATACTTTAATTTTATGTTTTGAGTCAGTTATCAGTTCTTATATGATTGATTCAATTGAACTATTAACTCTTTATAAGTGTAAACTAATAATTTAGTTTTTAATTAATGATTAGTAGCTTTCCAGATTTCTTTTATAAGTTATGAGAATAGAACATGCTCCATATGAAAAATTCTTCAGCAGATAACAAATTCTCGAAGAACCTTACAGCAGTTTTTATCTGTTAGGTTGTGTATTATGGGTAATTAGGTTCATGTCTTATGTTCGAGATAGGCCAGTTTGCAAAGAATTGATCTCAATCTGCCTTCCTTGAATAAATCTTAAATTACTTTACTGCGAGAGTTTATTTTCTTTAAATATATTGAAGGTTAGTGAGACTATATTTTCAAGACTCACAAGTGGACACTTGAAATATCTTAAAATTGACTAGTAAAACAAGATCTTTCTCATGTGTAAGAAATGCAACATCATGAATTTTACCCCTGATTATCTACTTGCCTGCTTTGCATTCGAAAAATTTTATTTGTTACGATGCCCTCTTCTTGTTTTGGACTTCTTATTAGTTTATGGTTTCATGGATCTAGTTTAGCCTATTAGCTGAACCAGATAGGATAAGAAGCAACAACAGCAGCAGGCCTAGTGTTTTTTCTCTGATATGGAATGCAGAAGGAGGTGTCTGGGTAGACTTTGTCACTTGGACAAGATTCTAAATAATGAAGTTTTTGTTAGTAAATTTTAACTTGTATACAAATGTTTACGATTCTACCAGAGGGTTATGTTTACATGTTATTATTAATGATATTTATTATAATAGTGCCTTAAAACGCTTATTTCTTAATAAATTTTTAACTATTCTTTATTATGGATGAAGCAAGAAGATTGTTGGTTCCTATAACTAGTTTTATTGAAGTAGTGTCGAAAGTTTTTAATTATTATTTATATCACAAAATTTATATTTTACATTTGAGACACTCATATGTATACAATAGAACTCCAATTATCTGAACTCCTTCTATCTGAATTGCTGATGATGCGAATCGCTTTCAGAATTCCAGAAAAATAAATTAGACTTAAAATGAGAAGGAAAAAAATGAAAATTCTCAAGAAAAGGAAAGATAAGAGAAGGAAAAATTGGAATAACGTGTCACTTGAGGAATTTAAAAACATTCTTTGGACGTTCAGAAGTTTGTGCTGAAGATATAGAAGAATGAATTATGAGTATAGGACCCTAAATTTCACATTGCAAATGATGGTCAACTAGTTGAAAGTGTCAAGGAAGACGATGACTTTAATGTCCAAGTTAAAGCAGACACTGGGACATAAGGTAGTGAAGCATTTGCTAGCTTTGAAACTGCTTTGAAGTGGATGGAGTGTCAGCCTGCTTGTGGCCACTTACAAATTCTCACAGTCAAGCGGATGCAAGACTTGGCTACCCGAAAACGGATGAAGGCAGAGAAACAATTTACTCTGAGCGAGATGTTCAGCAAGCAATAAATTTTATTTATACCAATATACATACACACTGTATTAAAGTAAAACACTTGTAAGTACCTTAACATGTGAAAGTGTGTGTTGCTTTTGAATTAAACTCTTTTTCTTTAAAAATACATAGTTTTTCTCACAAATTTTCAGTACACACTAAATAAATTAAATGGACCTTTTTTTCGAAGAAATCCAATTGATCAAATTTTTGTTTATTGAATGCGGTCCAGTCCCAACATATTCAGGTAATTAGAGTTCTTCTGTACTTTAAATCCTGTATAATTCGTTGATGGTAATAGAAAATGGTATTGTTACAGGTGTTACAGATCCTGCTTTTTTTGCAAAGGATTAAGATTATTTAAAATAAATCTTGAATATCATGGACGATAGATTTCAAGGAAAGAGAGCTTTGGTAACTGGCGCTGGAAAAGGTAGATTTTGCATTTTTTTTTTTAACAACTAGAAGCTATATTTTTTAAAATGATGTTACGTATGTAACTTAACATTTTCTTAAGGTAATGTTAAAAAAAGAAAGCAATTTCTGTTTTGTTTTAAGATAAATTATTTCTAATTCGTCCTTAAAATTCCTTTTATGTTTCTCATAGAATTAAGCAATTTGAGTTTTATTATTTTCCTTTGTTTGTTATAAAGATTACAAATAATTTTTAGTTATTTACACTTGATAATTAATGAAATAAACATGATATAATCTATGCAAGGGAATTTATTTTTACATTAATTTTTATGCTTAGAATTCTTTTTACTCTCATAATATATAAATTTAGTTCTTGACTTTACAGAATAATTTTAATTAAGCAATAACTACATCAAGAAATAATTTTTTGTTTACAATAGCAAATAATTTTTAGTTTGCTCTGAATTGGAATCTGTTTCTTGTAAAGGGCTAGATGAATTATCATTTCGTTTGACCAAAAAAGAAAAAACAAACTGTAATGTGGTAAACTAAATAAAAATCATAGTACTTGGTAATGAGAACGAGTTAAAAAATGGGGGTTGGGTTTTAACTCAAAATAATAATTCTTATTAGATGACATTCTTAATTATTTATCTTGTTTCTGATAAAATATCATGTAAAATTACACATAGTCTGCAAATGTA
Organism: Latrodectus elegans; assembly: GCA_030067965.1. NCBI lineage: Eukaryota > Metazoa > Arthropoda > Arachnida > Araneae > Theridiidae > Latrodectus > Latrodectus elegans. The sequence goes on along the minus strand of CM057810.1, from coordinate 17,760,668 downwards.
ATTAGCTATATTTTTATCACAGAATAATTATAAGTTTTTATTTAAAAAATAAGTCTGTGTTAGAATCCAAAAAAATGCATTCAAAACTAATTTCTTTTATCTGTTTTTGAAATTCCATGATTCGGATTGTTTTTTTAGCTTAACTTTTTCCACGTTAACCTTATAAAATATTAATAGAAAACCTTGCGATAATAGTGGCGACAATGTAGGGAATTTAAATATCGACGTATTTGGGTGTGGAATTTCAGATTTCACTTTTATTGCCATTTTTGTATACAGAAGAGTTGATTCAACAATATCTATTATAAAAGTGTGATTTCAGAACGACTGCAAACATCCATGTCAAAAATGAGATTTGGAACCATAAGTTGATGGACCTACGACTTCAGCATTTACTTAGCCCATTTAACTTTCGGATCATCATAAGATACAGAAACAAATGTGATGAATGTAGAGCATTATCTCACTGAATCACTCAAATGAATGTCGAGTTTTATCTCACTTCATTAGTTTTGTGCTTAAATAAACCATTTCGATAAATTTAATAATACGAAAATATTTTAATTACCTTCACTATATATATATATATATATATATATATATATATATATAGATATATATATATATATATATATATTACATCACTTTTAACCCCCTCTCTCGAGGTTATTATATATAATATTAAAAAATATATTAAAATATTTAAATTATTTAATATTAAAAGAAATATAATAAATATTAAAAAGTTTTTCATAGCAGTTGAAAATATTAATTCACCAAGTACTTTAACCTGCGCTTATTCAGCAAGAAATATTTTGATTATTTGATTAGCAAAATGATGTTCAAAATTTCATGTAAACGTAATATATATATATATATATATATATATATATATATATATATATATATATATATATATATACATAACGTTTACATTCATTAAATTTTTTTGTAGAATTTAATGAATTATCAATGATCCCGAGTCCTGTTGTAATTATTCCTTACACTGATAACATTAGTTACATGATATTATTTGACTATTATGATCCATAAACCTATAATAATTATTCTTAAAAATTAGGTTGTTATTTATTTAGACAGTTGTATGACAATTAGACTGCTTTATAGTTTTTATTTATTTTTACAATTCTATGAGAAAAAAATGACACATCTAATGCATTTTCTAATACTTAAGATGTCTTCGGTCTAAAACTTCTATTAAATTGATTCTGTTCCTTGTTATTTGTTACTTAATCAACTTAATCATTTGGTATATAAATGCGAATAAATATTTTGGATGAGTTCTGTAATGAACTGGAGATTGGAAATGAGGAATTATAGTGATTTGAAGTAAAGACAAAGATACACGTACAATTATAAAAATAGTGATGAGTATTAATCTCTTAAAGTTTTCTCTTTGTTAGAGAAAAAATTTGGAAATTTGTATTAAAATTATTACTAAGATTCTAGCATCATTTACTTTTATATGTTAGTAGACTTTTGTTTCGTTTCTTTCGCAGGTATTGGCCGAAAAGTATCACTCCGACTCGCTGAATATGGAGTAGAAGTTGTGGCAGTCAGCAAAACTCAATCTGATTTAGATGAACTTCTTAAAATTGCAAGTACCATTAACTAAGGCTTAAGTGATAAAAAATTGCATTCCTCTTTTAAGTAGGGAGTATTCTGAGCTGAATGTGAATACTTTCAAGTCCATCCAAGATTTTGAGCAAATGATTTTATCTAAAAACATTCATTTCTCCAATATATCTATCTATCTATCTATCTATCTATCTATCTATCTATCTATCTATCTATCTATATATATATATATATATATATATATATATATATATATATATATATATATATATATATATATATATATATATATATATATATATATATATATATATATATATACTTTATGATAAATTTTTTTTATTAAGATTGTAATTACATTATTATGAAAATAACTTTTCTTAAACTGTAATACGAAGGTTACTCTGAAATTTTTGAGATACGCGCCGACGAGAATAAACAAAATAAAAATAACGGTTTAATTTTAAAATACAAAGTATTTTAAAACCGAAGACTATTTTTTACTGACTTATTTCAACTTGTTTAGCTCAGTTGCTTAGCGTGTTTAGAGTAGAATAAATTTTAAACAGAAGAAAAATGGAGTTGATGCGAGAACAATTTCGCGCTATGATTTTCTATGATTTTAAAGCAGGATTAAATCAAGAAGAATGCATTTAATGGTTTCAATTAGCATTTGGTGATGAATCTCAAGATCGTGCTACTGTATTCAGATGGCTTAGAGAATTTAGAAGTGGTCGCAATTTTCTTCAGAATGAAAAACACACAGGAAGGACACCGTTGGCAGTAATCCCGGATAATGTGTCTGTCCTACAAAAAATGTTAGTGAATGATAATCGCTGTACCTATCAAATGAAACAGAAGGAGCTTAACATTGAATCTGCTGCCATACACAAAATCATTCATAAAGAATTACATATGAAAAAAGTAGTTTGTCGTTGTGTTCCCCATAATCTAACTGAGCACCAAAAAGAGGTGCGTGTCAGAATCAGTAAAGAAACTCTTAAATTGCTAAATGATTGTGGCCACCGCATCATTTCTAAAATTGTAAGAGGTGATGAAACTTACATACCGTTTTTTGACGTTGCAAAACGTCAAGAAAGCAAAGTATGGGTTTTTGAAGATGATCCCACGCCGACAATGGTGAAAAAACAACGCGCATTGAAAAAATTGATGTATGCCGTTTTCTTCAGAAGTACGGGAGGGGTCAAAGCCATCAAGTTGGAAGGACAGAAGACAGTAACAGCAAACTGGTATACCACTAAATGTCTTCCAGAAATTCTACAACTGAATGTTAGGGGACTAATGCTTCATAATGACAATGCATCTTCACATACAGCCGGATTAACAGTTGAGTTTCTTAAACAAAAACAAGTTAAAGTGATCGAACATCCGCCGTATTCACCTGATCTAGCTATGTGCGACTTTTGGTTATTCTTTAATCTAAAAAAGAACTTACGTGGATGTCATTTTCATTCAGAAGAAGAGATTGATGTGGCTATAAATGCATTTTTTCATCTATTCCAAGAAGTGAATGGCTTGATGCATTTAATTCGTGGAAAATTCGTCTACAAAAGTGCATTGATGCTGGAGGAGACTACTTTGAACACACCTAAAATTTTGTAAGTATAACTTTAAAAACCTAGTTATATATCAAAAATTTCAGAGTGACCCTCGTATGTTTCTACAATATTTCATAAGAAATATGATTTCCTGAGAAATTCAAACATATGTATTTTCTGCTTTAAATATGTTTCATTATTATAATCAATTGATTATTAAATAGCTTACAATTTTAACTTGGTATAAAAGCTGTTATCTAAAAAAGTTTTTAGATTTTTATGTTTCGAATATTTACCTAGTTGCTTTTTATTTAATAAACTAATTTTATTATTTTAAAGATGAATGACAGTCTTATACACTTAATTACATATAGTACAGGGATTATGACAAAAATGATAGATTTCTGATAGATATTAAATTTTTAACCAGTAAATGTGCGGCTAAGAATCTCTTATAATTACTATGGACAACACCTCTATTTCGTCCCTCAGGAAAAAAACTTGCAAATGAAAAGACAAAATTATTTTGTTAAGGCATATAATCTAGTGGGAAACATAAACAATATTGTATCTTTTATGCAATGTATATGTATATCTTTTTTATTTTTAAGAATTATTTATAAGAAGAATTCATTGCCTTAAAAATTTAAAGAAAGCTTTTACAAAAATGAACCAAATTCAGATTATAAGTAAAACATTTTTATTGATGTAAACTCGATTATATCGCCAAACAAAATGTAATATAATTAACATAAATTTTAATTCAGATTATAAAGGCTTATATATAAAATCACTCTAGTACGAATGATATGATAGCGATTTTCATTGTATTTTTTAATCTTGCTTTATCTTTGCTACATCATAAGCTACTACATAATACATTTCTACTACATAATAATTTAATATAATTTAAGTACATTAATTATTCTTTGCTATTTGGGATTTTCATATTGCTTAGAAATATTGTTTTATTTTTGATACTAACAACTACTTGTGAAATATCTCATTATAATAATTTCTTATTTGCCTAACATTTATAGCTTCATATGCTATTGCTCAATATTATATAGCAGAATTATCGGATTTCTCCTTTTAATTTAAAATGATTTTTTGTCTGTCCTTGTCGAGAAAAAAAAAAAAGCGTTCACAAATGGCAACTGTGATTGACACTTTTTAAATATAGACAAAGGCTAAAAGAATGATTTCCCTTTTATGAACTTTGGTTCTACCTGAAGCGGGATAACTAAGAATTTTTCCAACTTTGGACATTTTCTAGCTAGGCATACAAGTCTCTATTCTTGAAGAAATTGAATCAACAAGTACAGGTTCTTAAAATATGGCTAACGTCTGAAAGCTTGATTTTCCTTGTAATTCTGATAAATTCTATTTAATGTAAGCTAATTCATTTAGATATTCTCTAGCCTGGCCATGTTTAGATACTTAGATGTTAGTAAAAAAATCACGCTTTTTAATAATTATAAGATTTTAAACCTGAATAACGGATAAAATATTATAACATAAACTTAAATGCTTCTACGTAAACTGTAATTTTAATTAAAAATTATATTCGAATGAAACTCAGAATGTTTTATTTTTAAAACTCTAAATAGACATGCTTAAAACTTATTTATTATATTCTATCTAATGCATGGTAAAAACCTAGTTTAATCTACTGTATCCTTTATTAATTATCTATTAAAATTGTGGGCAAATATCGATTGTATGTAAGCAATTATTATCATAATAAAACAGATTTGGAAAATAGTTTTTAATTAATAACTATTTAGTGTTAATATAATTAAGTAAAATTTATCACAGTATTTAGATAAAATATATTAAAGTTCTTAAAATCTACACATATTTTTTGATATGTGAATTATTTCTATAAATATTATCTTTGAAAACAATTCATTGTTATAAGCAAATCATAGCAAAATTTTGAAGGCTAATTTTATTTTAACTTCTACGAGTACATCATAAATTTCTTTTTAAATCAACAGATGGATTGAAATGTGTTTATTTTTTTATAGCAACCAAAAATGAAAACCCTATTGTTAGACATCGGAAACTGGAAATTAACCAAAGAAGCAATGAAGGACGTGGGACCTATTGATTTATTAGTCAATAATGCGGCCATTTTAATACCTAATATGTATGGGGAAATCAGTGAAGAAGAATTCAATCAGTAATAATATTTAAGATATTGTAACGATTTGCGTATCTGTATAAGACAAAGGAGTGTAATAGTTTTATTTTGCTATACATTTGACATAACTACATTTAAAATATAGTAAGATATTATCAGTTTTTACTTATAAAAATGAATAATTTAAGAAGGAGAATGATAAGTAATTTGATATTAGTGACAAAAATTATAGAAAATATATATGTTTCTTAATTTAGAAATAAGCCCTTTCGTACTTTGAAGTCTTGTTCAAAGTGTAAAAAAAGTAATTAATATAAGTATATATTATTATTATTATTATTAAATGTATTTCGAATGTTATCTTCCAGGCAAATTGATATTAATGTAAAAGCAGTTGTCAACATCTCTCAGGTGAGTTATTACTTAACATAATTTTATGCTGAATGGGCATTGTATCAATAAAAATGGTGAAGCTTATTTTTAGTTACGCGGGATTTAAAGTAACCAAATGAGGAGACATTTTACTTTATAAAGCGACTATATTAAACCATCTCTTAGAAATTTTCTATTTAATAAAAATCTCAAAACTATATTATTTAACTACATTACTTATTGCATTCAGTCACATTATGAAGTTAGATTAATTTTAATTAAGCTTTTAATGGAAGCTTTTAAATGCTTTTAAGGAATGTAAATAAAAGTTTTCCCGTTTTATACATTTTTGTAACATTAACTAAAGGCACGATTTATGCAGAATGATTGCAATTTTATAAAATTTTGTAAATATTCGGGAATCATTTTCTCTAAAATAGAAAGTGACTAAAGCTCAGGATAATTAGAAATACCCGTTTAGTATAACTTTGTTTCTTAGGACTACGAGGATTTGTTGCAGCACAACCTTGACGAAGTATTAAAAAGTTTCATGCATTAAAAGGATAAATTACTTGAACAACTCCTAGTAATCTTCCTGAAGAATGGAGGAAATGCTGTTTATATTAGAATAATTTTATTAGCTGTGGGCTGATTCACAAATTTTTTAAATTGCATTGCAGCCTTGAGATTTTGTAAAGAAGTCAAAAGAAAGGTCATAAAATCCTGCAAGATTTGAAAAAAATCTAGCAATGTTATGATTTAAGAAGTTTTCAGATAAAATAGTTCACTGAAAAGAAAATTTAATTAACTTGTCTTTTCATTGTACAAGGGATTCTTAAACAAAGCAACAACCATGATTTAAGAATTTTAAAATTTAAGTATAAAGTCACTGAAAGGGTATTGCTCACATATAAAATAACGTGTATAATCATCAAATATTTCCTATCGAGTTGTCTAAGATATGCCTTAGATTTCTATTTTGACTTAGATCTGGATTCCTTATTACAAGAAATATTTTTTCTATACATTTATATCTCGTTAGGGATTTTCTTTTTTATAGTAATTGCATAACTTTTGATTCGCAATTAGTTAACATACAATACATGAACAATTTCACTATTCCATATCTAGAAAATGATTTTGAATATTATGGCTGATTACACGCTTCTATCCATGAGTGCAAAATTGAGCAATGATATGCTTATGTTGGAGATATCATGGGAGTTTGGTTACGTCAATGCATCGCACCTCCATACAAGATTTAGTTCTGCTAATCAAAATTAGTTGGCAAGATTTAGTTCTACTTATCACTTATATATAAAATATTTTCAAGATCGTAGTAGATATTTGTGTCACAGATACCTATGTCTATGTAAATTTATCGATGAAACGATCCGTATGCATCAAGGAAGAAGCTTTTTGGAAAGTTGCTTGTTTTGAAGAAAATGTCTTGAATAAATTAATTTGATATGATTTCAAAACTTGAAAAAAATGTATAATTGTACCGACTTTGAAATCTCATAAATTGTGTAAAATATTTTAATGCTATTAAAACACATACTTGGAAAATAACTTTCTTTAAAATTTAATAAAGCGTATTATAAATAAGCTACAAAATTTTACTATCAACTATTAACTTCCAGTTTTTCTATTGAATTTCAAAACGAATCTTTTCAAGCCAAATGCAAACAGTCTTTAGATGCATAGAAAAGGAGCATTGGATCAAAAATGTCTTTTTTTCAACAATAAGACATATATATGGAGTTGCATTAGTTCTTTAGCAGTTTAGCAAATTGTATTTTTAGAGATTTAAGTAAATTCTCAAAAATATGCTTCTGCCTAGTGAAAACAAGGCACTTAGAAGGAAATAAAATGAAAGAAGTTTGAAATTTACGTGTAAAACAAAGTACGATAACTAATTACTACTAATTCATGTTGAAATTCACACTAAAAAAATCATTCAAATGGAGAATTGGTTAAAATATTGAAAGGAATAATTGATCAACGGGAATGGTTGTAACTGTCTTGTCACACCCCTAAACATGAATTCTGGTATTTTATGTAAAACGAAATGTGTGTATGTTTGAGAGAGAGAGAAAGCGAAAGAGAGAGAGAGAGAGAGAGAGGGCACTTTATATCATATGCTACTAAATTTCTATTAATAGAGTTTCCAGCATAGAAATTAAATTCAGCGCCAAACCATTCCATATTGATTATCCCACAGTGGTATGTGTACATACCATCCTTGTGTTTTAGAATTAAATGTATTCAATGCAGAGTATTTCCAAGAGAACAAAAATGGTTATGGACACCTAAACTGTACAATTTAATTTCGGATGAATCACATTTTTTGCTTGCAACTTATCTGTAATCGAATTATAATTTGAAAAAAATACCCTGAAGAAAGTTTTCTATATTGGTATCTTTTACTTCATTATATATATATATATATATATATATATATATATATATATATATATATATATATATATATATATATATATATATCGCAATTTTTTCATTGCCATTCGTCATGCTTCAATATTTTCAAAACTTTGTGAGGTTGCATCGTCACATGCCTTCTGATTAGATGAAGCATCAAGAATGAAAAAAGGGAAAGCTGGTTTCTACTCCAGAGCCCATATACATATACTTGCAAGTGATTATCAAATAATTGGAACATTTTTAAGCAAAAGTGACTTTTAAAATTGTTTCTTTTAAAAATTGTAAAAAGCATGAAAAGATGTATGATTAGTATGAGACACAGATTAATACATATTTGTTTTTTGTCAAAAATGTAAAATATAAGATCTCAGACTTTCAAAGAACCCAAATTGTTGGAACCTTACCAAATGGAGTAATGATCCTTTAGATAATGTAACTCTAGAAACACTTAAGAGTGTTTCTAAATTTTCAAAATTTAAAGTCACGCCAATGTACGTATAGTGATTTAAGAAAAGTTCTTCAACTTGGAAGAACTTACTACACTTTATAAAAATGACAGAAAGAAAAAAATTGATGGAAACTGATAAGTACTGAAACGAATTTTAATGCCTATAACGAAAACAACTGGAGCTAAGTGACAACGAAACTCAATCAGCACATAGAACTTCGAGTGTCAATAAGTAAAGTTAAATGGTATCTTTATAAATAGAACATTTCTCTTAGGTAGCCTCTTCAGACACAGAACATTTACGAATAAAATTTCAATTGTAGCAAATGCTTACGATTAATATTTTCTAAAACAATGCGGCAAAAGTTATACTTGTTTTGTAGGAGTGCTCAGGTATTTTGCAAAGAGGATGTTTGGGGGAAACCAACGCAAGTATAAGAATGTAAGAACTTTTTCCAACTGTCAAGCATGGAAGTGTATATGCCACGGTATGAACACCTGTGTTGTAATTTTTTGCTAACTGAATCATAAACCTGAAAGGAAGGACTTCAAGATAGAATTATAGAGAAGTTAAAGCTGACCAGGTTCATTGTATGATACGAAATTAAGTTTCTACTGGACAATGCTTCTATTCTTCCAATAGGACTTCTCCAATCATGATTTGATGAATATCAGGATGAAATGAATTATTTATCTTAGACCAGGCTGTCCGCAGACTACAATATTATTGAATTATATTCTGGATCATTTTAATCCTGAATCAACGTCTTTTGACGTCGTCTTTCCCAGAAATTTTGCAGTGTTTCTATGAAGAACATCTTAATATTTCCTTAAGCTATATTTACCATTTGCATTATTTTATTTTTAAGTGAATGCATACTATATAATAAAGGTGGTCATACTACACATTAGCAAAGTATTCCATATAAATTTAGGTATTCTCATTATTTTAAAATATTTTAATTTTTATCTTCATCTTTCATGATATTTGATACTTATTTAATATTGAATTTGATTTCTGATTTAAAATTATAAAGGAAATCTTTGCAGTGAATGGATAGTTCGGTCAGGTTACAGAAATCAACTTTTTTTTATTTTTATTATTAAGATTGTAGAGCTGTAACAAAATTTCACTGTAGAAACTTAAATTCAAATATTTTAACAGAGGATATTATACAGTGGATATACATTCACATATTTAAAACTGAACGGAAACAAAGAACGGAGATTCTATAAAATTTTCATTTATAAATTAAGAGAATCAATCAAATTGCATTTTTTTGTATACGTTATGTATGTATATAAAATTATATCCAGTTATGTGTAAGATCGGACAAACTTTTTAGATAATATTACTTTTACAATTAGAGGAAATATGTTTTAAATAACTGTCTTGTTCAAGGTATATAAATATTGTACTGAGTATTTTTAGATGTTATATTACTTTGTTAATCTAACTTTATCTAATTTAGACTACAACATATTTGTACTACAACATGAGTTGTCAATATGTTCTTGGAACATTTTTCTAGAGCCCGAACCGTAAATATCATTTTTCAGATTATAGCCAAAGGAATGAAAGAGAGGGGGAAAGGTGGCTCCATTGTGAACGTTTCCAGCATTTTCTCGTATGTGGGTGCCGCTGCATTTGGTTCCTTGTGTGCGAGCAAAGGGGCGGTTGACCAGCTCACAAGAACCATGGCTATTGAGTTTGGACCTTACAACGTGTGTATCTTTAAAACGTGATTTTATTTTACCTAATTAAAGATTTTTATGTATATCACAAATGTTTAACTAACATAGTACATAGATATTTACAAAATTATATAAAAAAGCAGAAAAATTGAATTATTTATAAAATTTGAGCAAAATATATCGTAAGATAAAGGAGAACAAAAAAGCTATTTTGTCAAAACTGTTTGGACAAATCATACTGGATTAAAGGAAGTGTAAGATCACTAAAGAATCAGTTGCTTCTTAAAGAAAAACATATGAAAATTCTTCATTCATACTTAAAATTGTACTAAAAATTTATTTAAATAATATTCATTTTCTCAGTTTAGATAATATATTTTTTGAACTTATATAATAATATATTAAAATATGTAAATAAAATATATAATACATTTTTACATAAATTAATTTGAATAATATAGAAAACAATCAAAGGAACTGTAGATAAAGTATCTCTAAATTAAGGTGCATCATCAGTGTTTTTTAGAGATAATGTAGATGTCAATGGGGCCAACCAAAGGAAATCTGCCCAGAAAGTTACAATGGGTCTATCCGATTTCCTTTCCGTCTATATTATTTAAAATAGCAATATAGATTCTTAATTTCTAACTGTTAAAAGAGAAAGTTGAAGAGAATTGAAGAAGAAAGTTGAAAGTAAAAATTAAAGACAGTTAAAAAAAAAATTGAAAAAAATTTAAAGAGATAATGGCATACATTTTCTTGCAGAATTTTCACGGAAGCTTAAGTATATATATATGTGTCATTCTCAAAATTTCGTATTTAGCTTATTATGTAACAATAAATATATGGTTAAAATCACGATAAATCCTTTCACACACAGTTGTCATTTTTTAATGCACATTTTTAGAACAATGCAGTAACTAATTAATTGTTGTGTATTATTTTTTGTATACATTAAAAATACTGACGCAAATAAACCTCTTAATTTTAGGAAGCAAAAGTTTTGTCTTTCGTCTTTATCTTTTGGAAATTGCATTAATAGTTTTCCCCACAATTTTATCAGATGTATATATTTTATAATAACTGCTTTTTTAATTACAAGCAATATTTTTATATACTTAAATTCAGAAGTGTGCGGTGTACTGCTACCAACCATGAATGGAGAGGAGGAATTCATTCAAATAAATGCTATACAACCTGAGATGTGAATTGGGTTTTAGTTTTCGATATGTTCACATTTAATTATGTAGAAATTAAGGAGATTTTCACATTTTTTTTTTCAACATTTGAATACGACTCAAGAAAATGTCGATTATAGAAATGAAATATGATGATAGGTTTATGGCCTAAATTGCTTTTACCTGTATTATATACAATGCACTATGCGTTATTAAATTAAATTTGTTAAGTCATATATACAATTCAAATAAAATCGAAATAAAAATTTATGTAACTTTAACTAAAATTACGATTAATTAAAATCTTATATATATTTTACTTTACTGAGAGATAATTTTTTTTATTTATCAGTAAACACAAATAATTTTAACTGTCGTTAAATTTCTTTTTAAGTTTAAAATATAAGTATAAAAGTTTTATTGTCTCATTGATATTGATAAATTTTTTTCTAAGAAATGGATTAAATCTGCTGAGTAAAAATTGAATTCATTAATATTAATGCTAAATTTTCATGGGAAAATAGTTATTGAGATTTATTTTTAAATATTAATTTACCATAATAGTTAATAATAAATTAATGGCAATAAATGTAATTAATATATCACTTATATACATTATTAAAATAATTAATATTTCTTAATTTCTTTCAATGGGGAATAAGATAACAAAAAAAAAAATTAAAATATAACTAACAAATGTAAGAGTTTCAACATATAAGGGAATTTTAAGAAGCTATAACATGAGACATACTGCAATTTAATACAACAAACTATAGCTTTGTAATTAATTATTAAGTGATAGCAGTATTTTAAACATTTCTTTTATGATTAACCCATATGTTGCTGCTTAGAACAGTATATAAAACGAAAATGTTTTTCAGATTCGGGTGAACTCGGTAAATCCGACTGTTGTCCGCACGCGAGCAGCTGAAAAGCTGGGCTTGTTTGAACCAAACAATAAAATCGCCAACGATCTGTTAGCCAGAACTCCACTGAAAAGATTTGCTGGTAAGGTCATTGTATTGATATGTGTATCTGATTAATTATTCTTGCAACTTTCTCTTCATCATTATTATAAAATACGATAAATGCTCTTCATCATTATAATCCAGTTGCTCAAAATTGCTCGTCACTATAAAGGAAATATGTATGCTTAACTTTGGTAATGTAATTCTAGCTATATTCCTTTCATTGTAAAATTGTGTTTCAAATTTTCATGATTAGAATTTATGTAAGTGACAAAAAATATTGGTCTACCGGAAAGTTCTCTCCATTTTTGGAATAAAACTAAGCACACATTTTTCGTTAATGTCAATAAACTTTGTTAAATATTACAATTGCCATTATTATTAACGACTTCTTGCCAGCTTGAGGGCAGTTTATATACCCAATAGTTTGAGGCAGTTTGTATTCTTGAAAAATGTTTCATTTTCTTATGGGAAAAAAAGGAAACAGTGCCTGATTGTTATCTTCTTCATTTTTGAATTTTTTTACCCTTCAAAAAATTCTGCAAGCAGAAAAAGTGGTAATTGGAGGATGATAAGTCTAAAGAATATGGTGTATGAGACAGAATTTCTCAGCATAGTTCAGCAATTTTTTGATGAACTCTTTCCTTGGTATCTTTCCTCGATTGCGCTTTCATGGAACAGTGCCGGTCTCTTTTCTCAAACTGCTTCTTTTACATGATCCAGTTGCTGATAATATTTTCTAAGTTGAGCTTTTCGTTCAATTTTTAATACTCATAATGTTTTGGTACTCAAATGTCGCATCATATACACAAAATTATCATATTCAGAGACAAATTTGTTATAGTTTTAAGGGCTAGATTTTTTTCCGCATAATGAGCCCTTTTTCTTATGTTTTCGTTGGGTAATTCACTTTTTATCCTCAAAAATCAGTTATCATTCGGTTCAAGAAGGGCTCGATTTTGCTCCGAGCAAGCAGAGATGTGCATATGATGATTTGATCATCAAAATTCTTCTGATTTAATTCATATGGCATCCATTTTGAATATTTCCACACCAATGCTATCTTCCGAGTATGTTCCAAAATAGTTTTCTGAGATGGTTTAAGCTTTCTGCGATCTCCGTTGTTGTCAAGAAAAGATCGTGACCTAATAGAGTTTTAACAACATCGTCATCGTTCTACTTATAGAAACCTCCGGTAGCTCTAATATTATTCTATGTGTAAGAAAACCAATAAACAGTGCATGTACGAAAGAAAAATTTGACTCATTTGTGTTTCATTTACTTTACAATCAAATGATGGAAAAGTCATTATAACCTTATTTCTGCATTAATCAAAATATTCATTAGTTGCAATAGGCTATGATAAAATTTAATCTTTAAAGGAAATATTAATACACTCATCAAAAGGTAAATTGAAACACCAAGAAATGATTCATGTAGTGTCCATGGAATGTAGTCTTCTTCTTCTTTTCTTTCTTATCCTCCATAGTCTGATGAAGTCAGACAAGATCTAGAACTCCATTGACTCTTAAAAAGTCCAGTACAAGAAGGGGAATTGCATGGATGTCCTCCCTAGAGAGGCCCAAACAATCCAAAATGTGGCGTGGCGAAGCCTCGTGAACACCGCACTTTGTGCAGGAGTTGTACTTTTTTCTTCCATCAAAAAACGAGAGGCACTTAATGTGCTCACTGGCGAGTCTTGTTAGCGCAGTTGGCAAGGGCATTTCCCGGCTTCCTACACATATACCAGTGGTGAGTTGGAGGAACCCTCCAATCCGCCATAATTTGTTCCTTTTTCCGGGAGTACAACTCCTGAAAGGTAAGGGTAGATGGAGTTGGAATCGGTTGATTGTATCCCTCCCTTGCAAGTTTGTCTGCAAGCTCGTTCCTAAGGATATCTACGTGTGAACTGTAAATGTATCTCGTGATGTGCGATATCTGTTTTAACCTATTGAAGATTGAGATGCTAGTCAGGTCACAGATCAGAAACCATTTGTGAAGATGTTAAAGTGAGATACGGCTATCTGATAAAATCCAAAGTTTTCCATAATCCTTCATTGATAGGACAGCCTCAAGCCCCTCATTAATTGCTATTAGCTCACTTCCAAAAACTGAACAAAAGTCCGGGTTGCGTCGGTTGATTGTTATTTTGTCATAAGGTGTCACTATATATATATACCACTACCTGCACGTTCAGCCATTTTGCTACCATCAGTAAAAATCTTAATAGCGTTTTCGGGAGCATTGGCAATAACTGCCAAAGCCAGCTGTTTGAGATGAACTGCCAAAAGTTCGTTTTTAGACACTGGAATAGAGAAGTTATTATGAAAATGCACATCAGAGAGTCCCTCCGAGGGATCCAAGCAACACTGCAATGAATTAGGCTCAACATTAGAGTTAGGTAAATTCAGGGCTGCAACCTGACTAAAAGGACTGTTTTTCGTCAGTCTTTGTTGGCTTATCCAACTATTTAGGTAAACTGAAGTTTTATTGCCATTACCATAACTAGATAGTTTGTTGAGGTATTTTACAAGAGCATCATTTCTTCTAGTCTCAAGTGGCCTCAGATCTACCTCAAAAAGGACAATCTCCGAAGGGCAGCTACGTTTCAGCCCAGTAATTATATGGGCAGCACTCAGCTAGACCATCTCCAATTGTTTGATGCTGATGCGCAACAGATAAATTGGAAATCCATATTCGGGAATGGGCATAATCAGCGCCAGATATGTAGTTCTAAGTATTACTGAATCAGCAGCCCAATTCCTACCAGCAATGTATTTAAGGATGTTTAATCTTTTCCTTCTCTTCAATACAAGATGTTCAATGCATCTGTTACTCGTAAACTCAGGGTCTAAGATATGTCCCAAGTATTTGGGATGTCTCTCATAAGTAAGCGACTGGTTTTCTAAAATTAATCTTGGTTGATAATTATACAGATGCTTATTAGTAATAAAAATGTTACAATAGATTTTGAAGGAATAAAACGTAGATTTAGTTCTGAAGCATAATGTGACACTGTCTCTAAAGATTCGTTTAGTCTTTGTTCCAGTGCACTCACATCAGTATTAGAGCTCCAGTGTACAATGTCATCTGCAAACAGTCCAATTTTTGCAAATGGAGAAGGTACCTTTTCAATACCAGTCAGGTACAAGGTGAAAAGTATTGAGCTAAGGAAGCCCTGGGGAACGCCTTGACCAAGTACATAAGAGCTTGAAAAAGAGTTCTATTAAATTTAACTCTAATTGATCTGTTTTGTAAGAAGTCCGAAATCCATGACAGAGTGCTTCCTCTGATGTTAAAGGTATCCTGGAATTTATAATCACTTTATCCTTTCATACTCTATCGAATGCTTTTGTAAGATCCAGCAGAGCAGCCACACTATGATGGGTTGGTCTGAGGTTCTGTGCATCTCCAATTGATTGACATAAGTACAAAATTTGGACAATAGATGAATGGCCCCTTCTAAAACCGCACTGCTCCATAGAAATTAGTTGCTTACTATCGAGATAAAAATAGATTCTCATCAAAATCATTTTTTCCATCACCTTGCAAGGTATACAAGTCAGGGCTATAGTTCTAAAGTCATCGGGATTGCAGGATTTCTTTCCAGGTTTCTTGATTGGGATCATTGTTGGACTATAGTGATGAGATGGATATGCAAATGATCAAATTTGCTCATGAATCTGATCACATGGTACTTATTCGGGCTATAAGGATCAACAATTTTTGTTTCTCATCAATAGCAAAGCGGTTTTGTATAGCATTTGTAACTTTCGAGTAAATATAAAAAATGCCTCAAAGACGGTGAGCTGAATACCATCAATTAATGATTGGACACGTGATCGATTTATTTGAACTAAATGAACTGCATTTGTCGCTGTACACAAATAACTAGTGTTGGGCAAAACGTGAATATCATTAAATATTGTGTTTTATGATGGATTCAGAGAGATTTGCATGCATACTGAAAAAGAAGTGTTGCGAGCAGGTGCATGTCCCAGCGGAAAGCTCGCCGAAATCGCCAGTTGACTATTTGAGAATCTTTCTCCACGGCATGTGACTTCCAAAGCTAGTGTTTTCAGGAGCACACACAGGTGGGTGTATGTCCACTTAAATTACACTCAAAAGATTGAAAGATATAGTTATGCGCATAGGTTCCAGTAAAAGGAATGCGTTGACCTTTTTTATCACAAGGATAAACGCTGGCGTGCTATCATTATTATACCTTGACCATCGAATGTCATCGGGTACTATTCATGAATAAATCTCGTTTCTATTTACAGAAGTATAGTCGCTATCGATGGGTACATCTGGTACTCAGAGAAGTTTACCCAATCAAACCATTTTGTCGAGCGTCAAACCGGTCCTACATCCATCACCATGTTTCAAGTGGCATAATGCTTAATCTCCGGACACTTCTGTCGTTTGTCAGCTGGCAGCTTCATCATGCAAACTGTAAGGCCTATTATTTTACGCTTGTTGTTGAACGAATCCAACATGCGTGGTTGGCATGCTGGGTGCGTCTAGCAAGCAATGACAGATCACGTATCCCACGGTAAACTCTTAACAGTCTGAGTGGATTTGGCACCTTTTTCTAGTCAACAAACTCTCCAGATCTGAATACTTGTGGAATAAAATTGGACTTGACATGAATCGAACCATAGCATGAACTGAGGATGGTCTACTCACATCGATGGATGAGTTTTGGCTGTTGCTATGAGGAACCATTAATGGACTAATTGGCAAAATATCAAATAGAATTAAGATTTATATAACTGCGAGAGATGGGAACGCAGATATTGAAAAATTGGCTTATAATGATCTTATTTGTCTGCTTTTTAATAATTTGCACAGCCACTAAACCATTACCACTCCTGAAATCTGTATGATGCGATATGCGTTATTTCTTGGTGTTGAGACCTCCCTTTGGAAAAATGTAAATATGTGTATTAAATAACTTAAAATTTAATTTTTAGAAGAGTAAAATTCAAAATGCTGTACAAATTTTTAAGAAAAATAAATTTGTCTCCTTTTGCATTATGTATATCGAATTATGATTTATCATTTAGTATTTCATTTTGTATTCATTTTGATTTATCATTTAGTATTCATTTTGTCTTACTATCATAAAATAGTGCTTGAATTCCTTACAAACTTATGAGCACGTAATGATAGCTTTTATTTTTATTTGCAGAAGTGGATGAAGTGGTGAACGCCATTCTGTTTCTCCTGAGCAATAAGTCCTCCATGATTACTGGCATCATCATGCCTATTGATGGCGGATTAACTATCAGCTTTTGAAAGTGATGACTAATAAAGTCATTTTTCATTGATCAAATTATACTATTTAACATGGTTTTGATTTAAATGTGTGATAAATAAGCACACAAATTTATGAATTATATATGCCATTAAAATATAAAAACAGTATTCAACTATAGTACGGATATTGAATCTTTTATTGAAAATCATGTAAAATAAATATTCAGTTATATATGGAATTTTAACAAACATGGATCAAACTATTGTTAAAACTACATTAAGCCATTCATGATCAAATCATGTTTTATTTTTTTACTATCAAAGTCTTTATATTTTGAATATGAAATTATTCTCTTGATTGGGAAGGCAAAGTTTGAAGGAGAGATTCAATAACAGAGAGTAGAAAACAATTTCAGGTGAATACGTTGCAGGAGAAGAGGGCTTTGATTTAATAATGAGAAATTTTTGAATAAAGATTACTTTATATTTTATGGATGAAAATGAGCACGCAGTGAGATAGAATAAGAGCGTTTTTAAGCAAGCCTTTGCCAAAATGTCAATCATTTGGCCGAATCACTCTGCTATTCTCTGAATCTCGAGTTGTATAATCCATATTGGTTGATAACACACACACACACACACACACACACACACACACACACACACACACACACACACACACACACACACACACACACACACACACACACACACACACACACACACACATATATATATATATATATATATATATATATAAGAGATAGAATAATAATACATACATAAGATAGAATAAACATATTATAATGCAATTCGCAAAAATCACAAATCTGAGATTAGTTATATTTACGATTTACATTCAATTACATATAATTATATTACACATCATTTACATGAGGATAAATTTTAAAATTCTTTCATTTTTCAGATGTTTACATTCTATCTATAGCTATCTTCTCTATTTTCCTCTCTGTTTATCCCTATTTTTATACTCTCTATATTTATCGCGCTGTATCATTCTCAATCTCTCGTTTTCACGCGTATTTTAAGTTTGAGAAATATTAAGAAAGTGATTTAAATTCGTGGAACACATTACAAAATAGTATTTCAAATAAAATGCTAAGGCTTAAAACTAGCCTAAAGTCTTGTTTAGTTGAGACTATATGCAAAGTTATGAAATATAATTTGTTTGAGTACTTTGAATTGATTAAGTTGGCACTTGTCAATTAGATAAATAAAGTATTTAGTATAGAGCATCAAAATTTCTAAGTACGTTATTAAAAATCAAAATAAAATGTATTTAAAATATAATCTGAAATTAAAAACTCATTAAAGTAAAATTAAATTGTGAGGAAAACTCTTAATTGCATTTGAAGTTAAAAGGTTAAAAATTGAACTGTTAGGATAAAAACTTAGTTTCATTAAAATTTTTAATACAGTTAACTTAATCATTATAACATTAAAAGACCTTTTACATTCAAGAACATAAATAAGTCGAATAAATCAACGAAAATCACCAGAGAAATAAATGGATTACGTCAAGAATCATGCATACCTACAGAAAGTGGTGGGTAAAGAAAAATAAAGGCAATAATATATAGCTGTAATGACATTTAGTAATGTAATGTAGAAGAATGTAGCGATATAATTAGATTAAACGCTCTGACAAACAGTAATTTGTTGGATGTAGACTTCAAAACTTATTTTTAACTATCAAAACGTTGATTACAACGAACCCCATAGAGAAAGAGTATTAGCTTCAGGGAAAATTCTATGGTTAAAAGATTCTCTGTTCCAAAATATTCTGTTTCTCTGTTTTCTTTTCTGATTTGAAGATCCATAAGGTCTTTTTTTTATCCAGTAGATCATCTTTCAATTAATGATAAGATGGTAAAATCCTTCTTAAAAGTATTGATAAAAATTAGTTTTAACCAAAATATAAATACTGAAGTACAAAATTTTAATAATTAAATCTCGTAAAATCTTCTGTTTTATTCACGTATGTAAATGCATGAAGCGTTTTGAACAACAGCTTTTAAATAACATTTTAAAACGAAACTATCAGATATTGGAAATCACAGTGAAAAATTACTGAAGTAATATATATAAATGATCTGTCATTAAATTTTCCAACATTTAGAGAATTAGAGGAGGCATTTTCTCCACAAATATATATGCACAATTTTCATCAATGTTAAATATTTTACCCCAAACTTGAAATAATGTGAATGTATATTATATTTACAGTAAAAATATGAAATATTTATTTGAGTGAAGCATATATAAATTCTCTTACATAAATGTTTTTATAAAATACTAGAGCTTTTTTTTCTTTTAAAAATTGTATTAATACGTGGCATACATTCTTAGATTCTAGTTCAGTTGATGTCTATTGCTAATTTTCTCCTGAAATTAATACGGTTTTAAATACAAAGATATTAATTAGGGCAGACATGTTTCCTTTTGCCATTGTGTTAACTTTGTTTGAATACGTTAACAAATGTTTATTTTTTCTAACTGAAAAGCAACTAAACAGCCAATAGTTTCGTAATTTTAAACCACGATCATGTGACAAAATTGATATCCAGTCTAGCACACCCCTTTTAAGGCCATTCCACAATAGTGGAGCATAGTTTACCTAAAATCTCTTTATTTTTGTCTTATAATGGTATTAATGTTTTTTTCAATGTCTGGCTTATTTTAGGATTCACCCATTTAACACTATAAGAGATGAAGGTAATGGCATATCAGTGGGACCCATTGGGAGTGCCGTCTTTACCCCGTAAGTAAAGGGATAAAGAAAAATACGCAAAGAAATTAACATCCCTGCCCGAACCAGGATTAGAATACGAAACTTTCTGCTTCAAAGTTTGGGATACTAACCACTCTGCCATCGGTTGGCATATAATATTAATGTAAAAATTACAATTTTCTAAAGCATTGCATATTTGCAACTTGCATGAACAGTCCTATGAGCTTTTTCTCGACACTTCATGGATTTGATTATCGTTTCGGGTTAGTTCAGAGACCATTTTAAAATGTAAGTTCCAATCGAACAAACCCTCGTATTCAGACCGTATTTTTTTAGAGAGAGAAGCAGACCACAGTCAATAAATCATTGTGTTTAAAAAATCACGGCAAAATTTAATACTGAGAAGATCATTCTTAAGAATATTCGCATTTTTTTCAGGTTCATACACACGATTTTTAATCTAAAATTCTAGTCCTTCATTCTTGTCATTCGACGGAAGGCATATTTTTTCTCCTCTTAAGAAGTAAAGTTCGATTCTTCCTTCTCTATTAATTGAATCTGGAGATGTTGTGTCAGATATATAATCAGAACATTGTTAGCGAAAAGTAATTGAGCGAAGGTCGACTGCTTGAACGCGCTTATTCATTTCCTTATCAAATAATTTTGTATCGCACTGAGATCTATTTTTAATGAAAAATAACTTTCACGTTTTTGTGCTTGTGAAGTGTGCAGTAAAGGGTGATCTTCCACACAACGCCAGAGAACTAAGATTCGCCGACTCCTCGATACTGAAGCAGAGTAATTAATTCAAACTATTTCTGTGTGGAATTGATAATTAAAAGAGATAAATGGAAATTAGATTTGATGGTAAAAGAGCTCTCGTCACGGGAGCTGGAAAAGGTAGGTTTGAAATAAGGTTCAATTTAACTTTCTTTCTTTAAATGCTTAGATTATTTATATTCTCTTCCAGCTAAAATAAACTACCGATGATTTTTAATGCCTCGCGTTCACCTGGATAATTTCGTAAAGTTCTGAATTAATGTTAATATTTTAATGAAATGTTTCTTTCGTAAAATCAAAGTTTATTATATGTACTGCTGTATACTATTTCCTAATAAATTTTAGGTCATTTCTATTTTCTTAAATTACGTGCTCTTTCTCCGCTAAAAATGTCCATACACACCTCTCAAGAAATTATGAGACGACATGTCATGGAATATTTGGATACCGTTATATTTTTTATGAATTTACTGTGTAATATTAAATCACTTCTCGAATATAATTGACAGTAGTAACGTACCGTGAGGAAAAATGAATGGACAATTTCTCATCATCAATTTCTATAAATCATACTTGAAACGATTTCATACATTATTCCGCTGTTCATGTTGTTCAGAATCAATCCTCACACCTAGTGTTTCCGAACTTTTTTGTTTTAGAGACTTTTTAGATCTCATAATTTGCCTGTCACACTGCAAATTTTTATGATTAAAATTTTCATATCCGTTGTGCACCTGTATATAACACTTGTAATATAAATATAAAATCCCATAAACTAGTAAAATTAATTTGCTATCCTAGTAAAAAACTTAACTCTTATGCGATACATATAAGAGGTAGTGTTCATTTAATTTTCTAAAACTAATAAGAAATAATTTAATTTATTCAAAAAAATTCTGCTTTTTTATATTTTGTTATTTTCAGTGAGAATAAGGATAAATAGAAAAAGAGTCAAGGATACTTTTTTTTTTCTTTTTGATGTTTAAAACTCATATTATCATTTGTCTTCCTTAATCGATGTTTAATTTCAAGTTGGATAATTTTTGAAATTTTTTTATAAACTTTTTAATTTTATTAATTAAAGTCCTTGTTGAGTTGTTACTGCTGATTACTTAAGAAAATATTTATAATAATAAACAAAAAAGGATTCATTTTTTTTAATTAGAAAAAATTCGGTTTTTTTACTTGCATCACCCAATTTGTTTCATTTAAATAATTTTAATAAATAATTGTAAATTTTTTACTTTCTGACGGAATTAAGTTTTTCGAATTAAACTTGTGTATAAATGATGATACAAAAGCTAGTGAAAATTGATTAATTTTAGTAATATAATTATTAGAACTTCGTGAGGATAAGTTTCGTCTTAACCTTACAAAATAGTTTATTTCCTCACTGGGAGTGTTTTAAATCTAAGACACTTAGTTGAGAAATCTTTTTATAAAAGCTAATATTTCTCTAATTTAATATTAAATAGAGTTTGTTAGAGGAAGATAAATGAAAACTAAATTATGTTTTTAAGAATAAGTGAATTTAACTTTTAAATTTGAAACAACTCAATATAGTCGTAATATATAGGAGTCACTTCCAGCACACCAGTAAAAGGCAATGTATGGTTAAGGAAGCTTCGTTTGGTTATCTCACAACAATTCATTTTTTACAGACGAGCGCTTACTATATCGGAACCTACAGTTTAAAGTGGATTCCGAACCACATTCTGCTGAGTTAAAGGCCATAACGTTAACCTTTTACTGTCATTTAACTCAGCAGTACCTTAACATTTCATTTCAAAAAGGGTAATCTGGCCACACGGTACTATCGCATCTCTTTGTATCTTTTGAAAAGCCACGATGTCCATAATCTGACATCATAAATGTCATTGTATCCTACTATCGAGTAAAAAAAAATACATACTTAAAATAACAACCAAACTGACTAAAGCAAATATCACCTTGTGTAGTTTTTATATTTCCTATTTTGCAGTGAAGTTTAGAAACTAAATAAGATAATAATGCTTCTAAGTTACATATATTTTCATGGGAAAGATTTAGAAGTTAGACCAGTTTCGTTAAAAAAAACAAAGTTTAAATTTAGATTATCAGTTCTCTATATTAACTATTACAAGATACACTAAAAAATCATTATTTTTACTAGCACAAATGTTTAAAATTCCTTGAATTAAAGAATCTTAACAATTTAACACTTCCTCTTATTTATATCAATGTGTATTAGAACATCTTTAAGTATATATTTCGTTTTTCCAACGCAACAAAAATACTGATACCTTTTGAAATATTTGAATTTATAAATATTTGGAGTGTATATTGGATGTTAAACGTTACAAGTTAGGACAATCCATAATAATTCCAAATATTTACAAAAATAAACGTTACATTCCTGATCTAGATAATCTAAATCCTCTTACGTCCAAGATCCAACCAGACTTCAACTGTAAAAAAAACGAGCTTACTTCCTGCCAATCAGCTCTTTAATTGGTTGTCCTAAAAGATGGCTTAGAATATAAATCTCGAATTCTGACTTTTAATACAATATTAGCAATTTGTAATTCGTCTGAATGTCGGTAGAAACAGATACATTTACTTTTCCGTATTAATTACATTATTTTATATATTTTAGGATAATATGGGTTATTCTATTGGAAGTTCAAGAGCTTTTATTACTTATTTTGGGCAATCTGATGTCAAATTCTGAAAAAGCTAAGGCCCACTCAGGCCTATCATACCAATGATGAAGTTGGGTTACCCATTAAAGAAATCTACTGTGTTAATAAACAATAATATTCTATTGTGTTTATTATCTAATAAACACAATAGAATATTATTGCTTATTTATATAGTCTTTAAAAACTATATAATAGTGAGGAATTTTTCGTGTACATTCATCATATTTTTAATATCAAATTTATTCATTCATAAAAATGAAATAAATTTTACATTTTGCTGTATTTCAAAAAATTTATTTATATATAAATATATTAACACAAAGACGTAATTTTTTCAAGATCTTGAACTGCAGTTTTATAGTTTCGTGGCTCCCAATAAATTCAATGAACTGCAAACACCGCTTTAATGCAAGTGAAATGAACTTAACCTTCATAATGTGTTACATAAATATATTTAACTTTGAGATTTTAAGGATAATTAATTTTTTTATGTCATATTTTAGATTTAGGCAGATTGAGTAAGGCATCATTGTATGAAAATTTATTTTGATTAAGAAACTTAAAAATGTAGTATAAAAAGACCAATTTTAGAAAAAAATTTAAATTATGTTCTGAAAAATGTAGGGAATTCTTACTCTATAATTTTGTGAAAACACTTATTTATTGTGTGTGTAATATATTGAAACATTACTTATGAGTAGTAAGAATTGCATCAGAACAAATATTAATGGTATGTGTCATTGCTTTTCGGTAGATAGTAAAAATGTATTTCACGAATCGATATCATAAACTTTATGCAAGGGAAGGAAATACAAAAGAAACTAATATTAATAAACTCAAAGTATTTTTTATTTCATTACCAAAAATATCTGAAAAACAAATTGATGATTGGGACATATATTCATCGGCCGTAATCAGTAACTAAAATGCATTTAAAAATTAAATATAAAAATGGTTAGAACAAACGAGGTATAATAATAGCCATAAAAGGAATTCTAAGGTTTTCCTTTTAAAAAATTTTCGAGATAATAGTTGTTTTGTTATAGATTTTTAGTTTCGAGCTTCGTTCGTGGGTTCATTTCACCACTCGATCATGGATATTTGTAATGGTACGAATTCACTTGTATTAGACTTCTGCAATGTTTAATTCTTGTGCAAAATGTTACCGTAGAAGCTTGCTATGGCTTCGTGGTTGATATTGCATCAGAATGCTTTCTAACCCAGAGTTGGGATCTACCAGTTAGATAGAAGCAGCAAGTACCAAGCAGACGGTCCCCTAATAGTTCGCCTACTCCCCAACAGAGGTATCATTTCACTTGGATGACATTGCGACCACACATACTATTAACGTACCCCAGCCGCCTTTGGCGAGCATGACATACCTTCTATTAAGCCGGGGTTGAAACTAACTACCTTCCGCTGATGACCGAGGCCACCGCCACCCCGTGGGTAGAACATTGCTTATCAAAGTAAAAAGTTCCGGGTTCTATACAAGCAACTGTATGTAGAACAACGGGAGATGGGTGTTACACTTTCGCATGTACGCCAGTCTGGGTGGGTACTTGAGTTTTCTGGGTTTCCTCCCTTATGACATGTGAATACGGGGCTCACAAACTAAAATTAGCCTTCCTAGAAGGCAATTTATGCGGTGATTGCTGAAATGCCGTACAACAGCCTTCGACTATTAGATTACCCAGTAAGCGGTATCAAAATGTTATCGCAGAATGACAAAACAAATTAAAAAAAAAAAAGCTTAGAATTACTTAAAAAAAAAAGTTAATTCATGATAATGGAACTTTATTTTCTTTATTAAATCTTGCAACCAAAATGCATTTGCAAAATATGAAATTGTTTTATTTTTATTTCAGTTAGTCGATTTGAAAAACAAATGTACAATAAATCGGCATTAACATAAATATACTTAAACAAGTGAACAAAAGGTAATTATACGAGACGAACAAATCATAATTGTAATTTTATGGACAAAAACAGGCACCACAAGCAATGATACACAACAAAACAAAATTAATTATATAATTAAATCAATGTTATTGTGCGATGTATTATTGCATATAAAGTCTTGTGGTGCCTATTTTGTCGGCAAAAACTATTGAATACAATTTAGCGTTTCGTAAATATGTATAAAAGTTATTTGACTGAACATTAGAGGCACAATAACGGAAACAGTATATTGAAAGTGTAATACAGCTTATCTTTAGGGTAGACCAAACGCCATTTTTCAAGGAAAGAAGGGGTACTCATTATTTATCCTGATTATCTCTCTCGATATTGCTTATTAATTTGTCAGTATTTGATTGCAAAGGCTAATTCAATCAGAACTTATAGTTTTAAGTCATGTCAAGCTGTTCGTGAATCTATTGATTAACAGACATTGACTGCATTTGAGTCGTAATTTGCTAGATCATATGGTTCCTTACTCATTCAACAATGTGTGTTAAGTACATGGTACAATAATACCGGAACGAAATAAAAAGGCCGTATTTATTAATTTAATTTACTTTGCCGTATTAATTGAGGCCATATTAACTAACACTCGAGTCATAGTATTATAGTATATTATGTGGATAGTTCGTTGACATACCTGGTAATGAAGAGACATATCAACTTGCCAAGAAAGAGAGAACTCAATGACGGAAATACCTTCAAAGTCACACTTGATGTGAATGCAATTGCATGATACCATCTAAGAGAAAACACCATTAATATATTCTCACAGATTTGTGAAATAAACCCAAATAGAGACCTTAATAAAACTATCACATTCCTTAGAACCGATCACTGCCACTATCCAGATGTGAAGATTCAGAGAGATGGCAACAGAACCTACCGTTTCTGCATTATTTGCGATAATATTCCACTCACACCAAGATACATTTTTGAATGCCTTGCCATTTTAAGATCTCTCGCTCAGATCGGGAAATTCCCCATGCTCGACATAAAAAAAAAGTTTATACTCCGAAAACATCAAGGAGATAGCCACTGTATTCTGCACACTTGTGGTCACATTTAGTTCTCCCCATGGACACACCAACCAATTAACCAACCATAAACTTTATGGACATGTATTGTTTTTCTTTACTTATGTTCCAGAATTTCCTTCTGATACTGGCCATAACATCTTATTGATACCTCAAGCATACCTGAATGTCTTATAGTTATTTTTTAAAAACAATTTAAATGTCTCGTATACAACGATTGGATTAAATTCAAATATTCTTTAGTGGGAGCATTTTTCCCCCATCCAGTACTGTGTCTACAAATTTGTTAAATATTCATCGCAATGAATAAGGGATAGAACTGAAAAAAAAATTACAATATATGATTTTTTCATACTTTATTTAATAAATGATAAAAATTGGAGGATATTTTTTGTTGCTTGTAATGCAAATTTTGTGATATAACTTGATGCTCTTTATAATAACCGTAATGTTTTAATTTGTGTGTTTGACTTAGGTATCGGTCGCGGTGTTGCTATTAGACTTGCTGAATGTGGTGCTGAGGTTGTTGCTGTCACTAGAACGCAATCGGATTTAGATGAGTTGGTAAAAATTGTGAGTATACTTATACAGATTACTAACATTTAGATAATACTAAGAATCAGAAACTTTATTTTTTAAAATCTATAAATTATGTTATTAAGCCTACATTATATCCTACTATAGTACCTTGAAGTTCCCAATTCCTTACACAATTTATTATTTATATATTTTGATAACTTTTATGGTAAATATTCTAAAAATGTCTAAGTTAAAATTGCAAAGTTTGAGAGAATAAGCAATCATTAATTTTGATGATAATTCATGTTTATAGTTAATGGTATATCCTGATGGAAAATGTGCGGTTGAGCTGTCAACAAATCATTTTCTGATCTTATTTCAGTAGTTAATAGGTTTGATTCCCCCTTTGGACTTGATTAATTGGTCCAAAATATATTTTAATTTATATATTTCCTGGTCTAATTATCTCTCGTGAGTAAAAAGTGACCAGAGCAAATAAACAAATCAGATCTGAAAGAGTCTGTAATTTAATGTAAATACGTAAATTATTTAAAAAAAAAACAATTTTTAGTGTTATAGAATCTATATAAATATTAAATTTATAAAAGAAATCTATTGGAAAACCATACGGGAGCCATCACTGAAAATCATCTTTTGAGAATTGTTGTACTTTGCAAAAATAATTTTTTTTTATTTTGTCATTAAAAAATAATGTAAGGAAGTTTAAACGATGAATTTTGACCAACCTACAAGGACTTTAACCTTAAAATTAAAAAAAAATTATATTTTGATAGGGGGAAAAATTGCCTTGTTGAGCGTCAATGAGCATTATATAAGTAATGTCTAATATTCATTCATAATAATAAAATCATAAGAAAACAATACTATTCAAACAGGTTTAAATTTTGATCTGGTACAGCAAAATCTAATATTCTTAAGAAAAATTGCATTTGTAATTATTAATAATTGAACAAGTAATTAAATACGGATATTACTTTCTAGATATAAATTGTTCAATTTAAGGTGTTTTCATTTTCTAAAGGCAAATGATGCCTTCTACACTTATAAGAAATCAGTATCATAATTGCTATAAATTCGTCACACACACACACACTAATTACGTAATTGATACATTTACATTGATAAAAAATATCCTTTATTACAAAAATATTTGCTTATTTTTGTAAATGTTTCAACAGCTTGTTCCATTATATCATATTTTAATAGTTCTTTTTATAAAAACATTTCAATAACTTTGTTTCGATATTATCGTTAATAAAAATGATATAAAATAATTTAAAATACAATTAACAATTAATATTATCTATTCAAAATTTATATATCAGTATGATGCCATACAATTTTTAATTCGCTTATTTTTTGTAGTAATGGTTTTATATCTCCTATTAAATTAATTATATTCATGCTTAAGAACACAAATGTTTTCAAGGAACAAAATATTTTTGCAGAAATTATATTTAGCATTTTATATTGCAGATTATTTTATAATATTTTTATATTTAACCTTTAAGAATGTTTAAAATGCTTTAATTTTATATATTTAAATTCCTAATATTACATTTAAATATATATAATAAAACTTAATATGTCTAACTCTGGGATTGTAAAATGTTAAGATATAACCAAAAGAAATGAAAATATTGATGCTCATAAGCACTTGAGGCTATTTTCCTCAATATGTGATCGACATGTACTTATTATAGATATTTTTATATTTAATTCCAACTGAAATAAAAAAAATATCTATAATACAAATATTTAATCCACAGAACCCCAAAATTCGCCCTCTTTGTCTGGATGTTGGCGACTGGGAAGCGACAAAAACAGCTTTGCAAGATGTTGGACCTATTGATCTACTGGTTAACAATGCTGCCGTGGCATCCCCAAAGAAGTTTGATGATATTACCGAAGAGGAAGTTGACAAGTAAATTTTTTTTTCCTCAAAGGATAATTAAAAGAGTTGTATTTTTTAAGAATTTATAGAATGATGCACAAATGATATATTTTACTTTAATTGAACGTGCTCGTTAAATATGTGGAATCGAAAGTCCTGTGGTCGGTCTTCGAGCAGTTACTATGGGTGTAATGGTTTGGAGAAAATTTCCTCAACCTTTAGATTAATGTCGAAATTGAGTGAGTGGTGGTGTTATCTGTCAGAGGAGTACTTAGAGCAAAATCGTACTTTTACCTTCGTGGTAGCTTCCGGTCTTCTTGGTATCTTCTTTGTGGTATTTTCTTGGCGGCACCTTCGTTCACCATCTGATTAAACGAAAGACGCACCCTACTGACTTAAATTTGAATAGCCAATGGCATACCAAGCTTGGTTTGTCCAAGTGTCATAAGTAACAACAACAACTTTAATTGAAAATTATTACTTTTTAATTCCTTTCGAATTATATTTATGCTTTCGTTACCAGAAGCGTTCGAAAATTGGGTCTGATGATCACCATGCTAAATGTAAATTTACGCATTTCAGATAAGTTTAATTCTGAAGGTATAGTTATGATATAGTTATCTGATTTGTCAATTTATTAACATTTTGCATTAAGAAGGTTCATTAACTACGACACATTTGAAGTAGATACCGAAACATTATAATATTATATCCAAAATGTCTGTTGTGCTATTAAGTTGTTAAGGTATATGAGGTGCTTGGAGAGTAAAACTACAGATTGTGTTTAGCTTGTCTCAACAGTGAGTCAAAATGAAAAGGAGGTTGACATTTTATAATTATTAATAAAAAAATCAGGAGAAAATGCCCGGATGTATGCACAATAACTTCATAGTTAATTATAACTGATGAGAATCTTTCTATATCTATCACTTGAAGCAACTGAAACTTATTTTTGACGACTCAGTATATTAAGAGTTGTCATACAAAATAAAGTATTATAAATTAAATGTTCATCTGATTTTGCATTCAGATTTTTGATTAAAACCAACTCTTCTTTACATGATTTTGAAGAAACATGGTCCACCTGTATATCTTTTATGAGTTTTTTATTCCTACATAAATCCAAAGAATATCTTTTTAATTTTTATTTTGCCAAATAAATCTGAAGACAGTGAGTTTATGATCGTATTTATGTGATAAGGTCTGCTTCATGGCTTGCGTACTTTGTATTCCGAGAGAAAGATTTTTGGAAGTACTTAATTTTAATATCACTTTTATAAATGCGTTATATTTTTTTCAACTAGAACACAGCATTTTTTCTGCATAATTATATTTTGTGTTAAGGTATTCAGTTTGAAGGATGCAAAATATAATTTAAGTAAAGTTATAAAAGATGTTGAAATTATAAAGTGTATATTTTTAATTCGATGGTGAAATTTCCAGTTTACACTGTGTTGCTTATTATTTACTATTAAAAAGTAATGTGTTATACGAATTATATTTTAATCAAGCAATTATATATATATATATATATATATATATATATATATATATATATATATATATATATAAACAAAAATCTATATTCTAATGACTTCCTATCGTGCATTCTAATAACTATCCATTCGGTAGCCATTTTAGATATACGATGGCGGTTTCTTTTTTATTTTCAGCAGATTTTACACTAATTTCATTTTAATAACAGTAAATTTTTTTTGTTTTTAAATATGAATTTTGGTATTACAATTTTGATTTATTTTTTGGAAAAAATATTTAAAGTTTTATCTTATGGGATTTGCTCCGCAACTTTAAAAAATTATACAATTTACCACATATCGCACATATTTTTACATTGTTTTCTAAGAAATGTGCTTACCATGTAAAGATATTAGGTATTCCTTCAAAATAAACCATTTATCCGAATTAAATCAGTTGTCTGAGTAAAGAGATCGTACAGTAACAAATGAAATTTAATTATGTGTTATTGATAAATGGAGTATTTTATAGTAAATTATACTGTCCTATTTCGGCGCAGCTTGTCCTTCTTTGAACATTGCGCCGTAAAACCTAACCAACCAACTTTCCTGTTTCAATACCGGTGAAATAATTTGCAGGGATAAACGAAAAGTAAAAATATATGAAAAGAGAATTTAGCGTTTGCTTTTTACAAATTATTCAATTATAGAAATTCAATGAATTCGGTTTCGCTGAAACAATAAAAATATTTTGAAAAAAGTACAGAGAAATTTAGAATCGTTATTTTTATCAACAGCTTGACTCAAGGTGCGCAAAATAAATTTTTTCAAACAATTTGCTAAATAGTCACCGTTATTTTAAATTTATTTTTCCTGTTTGTCAATCTCAATAGAATACACACAATAATATTTTATTATTTTTTGGAATTGCTGTATAAATTGAAATGGATTTAAACATCTTTTTTGCAGGAAGTTTAATGTCAACATTAAAGCTGCTATCAATATTAGCCAAGTAAGTGATAAAATAGCATTTGTAATTGTTTTTATTAATTGTGTATGTTTCTATTTAATTTTTTTAGATTTAAAAATACATAGTAATATTTGGATTTAAAATCATATATAAGCTTTAAATATTTTATATCCTCTTAATTTTGAAAATTTATACGGTGTTTTAAGCTTTAAAAAATGCTGAAATGTTTACTTGTAAGAAAAGTAGAATTTATTAATACATGATAAAAACACCGTGATTTTAAGGTCAAGTGAAATATTTAATACCACTATCAAATGTGTATCTCAAGTGTAAAATAAGACCTAAGCCACATACCTAACGAACCAATAGAATTTTAGAAATAAATTTTTTTTATTCAATTTTGGGGAAAATTTTCCTAAAACTTTTCTTAAATTTAAATGATGCACCATACACCGAGTCTTAAATGATTATAAAATTTGCAACGAGGGTAATTCTTACGAGTTATGTAGATGATTAATATTTGTCCTAGAAGATTAATAGTGAATCAATCAACATGTATTTAAATTTTAAAGCAGGTATTATTTAAATAAGGTTTTTTTTATTAATGGATAATTACAATTAGGATTAATTTTGACTTTGATTTTCAAAGGAAGATCCATCTAAGATGCACTTGGTGTCTCTTATAGCAACGGCTGGATTTCAAAAAGAATCTCATCGTATTCCTTATAAAAGAGGATTGGTCGATCAGATCCCTCAACCAGCATGGTGATCGAAGAGGTATGACAGTTGTGTGCTCCTTGCAATCATGAGTCTGAGAAGGAACAGTCATCGCCCTACAATAGCTTCAAATGTGTTAGTGACAACAAGAACAGGGCTGTGATAGCCTAGTGGTTAGGATATCAGTCTTTCACCCTGATGGGAGGCGTTCGGTTCCCAATATCACCAAAGATCCACGGAGTTCATATCGATAAACGTGCTTATTAAATGTGTGGAATTGAAAGTCCTTCGGTAGGTCATTGAGCAGTTATCATGGGTGTAATGATCTATGAAAAATTTCAATCCTCTCCAGCTCAAAGTCAATATTAAGCGAGTTGGATACTGTGATGGTGCCATCTATCGGAGTAGTCTTAAAGCAAAGTCGTACTTTGACCTTTCTGGTGCTCTTCTTGAAGTCAGAAAGGGCAAGTCTTTCATTTATTTCACATAGTCATAGACTGGCGAGCCAAGCTTATCTAAGTGTTATAAATAACCACAAGAGCAGCTCGCCCATTCCAACAACGTTATCATAAATTTAGTGCCACTTACCAGTCATCTAAGATTGAACGATATGAAAATGTACCATCCGTAAACAACTTGGCGACTCTAAGTTCAAATTTTCATGTCCACTGCAAAAATTACCTTCCTATATGAATAATACCATTTGAATTGATGTTGAGAAAAAGCAAATGAAATTATGTTTATTTCAGGAATGTGTTTTTCAGTGATGAGTTTCATTTTCTCTCAATACAAATGACCATCGCATACGCGTGTGTATCAGTGAGCTATTCGGTCCAATTCAGTATTTTTGATAAGCTGATTGTTCAACAGTGGCTGCGGGTGAATCCAGAACTTTCCACTGCAAACTGCGTTATTTAATAAATGCGCCATGATAAAGTAAAATCTTGAAAATTTTTGCATTTAATGTTGAATTCTTTTTAATAAATCAAGTATGTCCTGCAATAAAGTAACTGAATTTTCTAAACAAAGATACTGAAAAAATTCAGTTAGAAAATTTTGAAAAATAAAATATTTTGTTACAATTTCTGGATGGTTTAAAATACAAAACCTTTGTTAAAATAATTAAATTAGATAAAGGTTTAAAACTTCAAAAACTCGAAATAATTGAACCTATTGGTATAAATATAATTTTTCTAGAAAATGGTAGTATGGATGAGTAATTTATTTACGGCACAATCATAGGCATGTTGAAATAATAATTAATAAACAGTATGATTAATTTTAATACACCACACGGATAGAAATATTAATTCTTCAGGAAGCATAAATTATGATCATTCTCATATGTTGTTTCGGTTAGTAATTCAAAGATTACGAATTTAACTTCTTAAGATTTTGTGTGTAAATATGCTTTTATAGGATAAAGTAAAACTTATATTTCATTTATTTTAATATTCTAAAAAATAGATCAATCTTATAATTTATGATAAATAGTTTTTTAGAGTTTTTATTTAATTTAATTTCCTTCGATAAAAATTGACACTATTTCTAAATTTCATCATTAGGAACAATGGTATCTCTCAATCAATAAAGGATATTCATTTTTACTATAACCAAAAAATTTTATTATTTTACATTTTCAAAAAATAAATTATAATTATATACAAAAAGTATTATAAACTTTTAACAATTACAAATAAAACTGTGAGAATTATAAATATTTATCTTTTTGTAATCTAATTCTTATATATAGTTCAAAAATTACAATGAAGGAACTGTAAAAGATATGAAACTCGGCTCACATAAAATAAACCTCGATTTTATATTCATTTCAAACCTTTTATAAAAAAATTATGTACTTTCAATGTAATAATTTCGCTGTAATTAAGTTTTCTTTTTTGCATTCATAAATACGAGGGTTACTCTAAAATTTTTGAGATGTGCGCAGACGAGAATTTACAAAATAAAAATAATGGTTTAATTTTAAAATACAAAGTATTTTAACACAGAAGACGATTTTACTGACTGACTTCAACTTGTTTAGAGTAGAATAAATTTTAAATAGAATAGAAAATGGAGTTGACGCGAGAACATTTTCACGATATGATTTTCTACAATTTTAAAGCAGGATTAAATCAAGAAGAATGCGTTCAACGTTTGCAATTAGCATTTGGTGATGAATCTCCAGCTCATGCTAATGTATTCAGATGGCTTAGAGAATTTAGAAGAGGTTTCAATTTTCTTTAGGATGAATAACACACAGGAAGGCCGCCGTCAGCAGTAATCCCAGATAATGTGTCTGCCATACGAAAAATGTTAATGGATGATAATCGCTATACCTATCAAATGATACACAAGGAACTTAACATTGGATCCACAGCTATACACAAAATCATTCATGAAGAATTACAAATGAAAAAAGTAGTTTGCCGTTGGGTTCCGCATAATCTAACTGAGCACCAAAAAGAGGAGCGTGTCAGAATCAGTAAAGAAACTCTTAAATTGCTAAAAGATGATGGCTACCGCACCATTTCTAAAATTGTAACAGGTGATGAAACATATATACCGTTTTTTGGCGTTCCAACACGTCAAGAAAGCAAAGTATGGGTCTTTAAAGATGATCCCACGCCGACAATGGTGAAAAAACAACGCGCTCTGAAAAAAGTGATGTATGCCGTTTTCTTCAGAAGTACGGGATTGGTCAAAGCCATCAAGTTGGCAGGACAGAAGACAGTGACAGCAAACTGGTATACCCCTAAATGTCTTCCAGAAATTCTACAAGAACTGAATGTTATGGGACTGATGCTTCACAATGACAATGCATCTTCACATACAGCCGGATTTACAGTTGAGTTTCTTAAACAGAAACAAATTAAAGTGATCGAACATCTACTGTATTCACCTGATCTAGCTATGTGCGACTTTTGGTGATTCTTTAATCTAAAAAAACTTACGCGGACGTCGTTTTCATTCAGAAGAAGAGATTGATGTGGCTATAAATGCATTTTTTTTTATCTATTCCAAGAAATGAATGGCTTGAGGCATTTAATGTGAGGAAAATTCGTCTACAAAAGTGCATTGATACTGGAGGAGACTACTTTGAACACGCCTAAAATTTTGGAAGTATAACTTTAAAAACCTAGTTGTATCTCAAAAATTTCAGAGTGACCCTCGTACAAGTGAATAAAGAAAATTATTTTCAAGCTTAAAGTATTTGAAAGTTATTTCATTTAAATTATTATATAAAGATATTTACTATAGTGAATCTCATTTTTTGTAAAAACTATTAATTTCTTTTCAAAGGAAATAGCCAAAGGCATGAAAGCAAGGGGTGAGGGAGGAGCGATTGTAAATGTTTCCAGTATCGCTGCTTTCAGATCGGCGCCTTCCCATGGCACATACGGCTGTGCCAAAGCTGCTCTGGATCAGTTATCCAGGTGCATGGCTGCTGAATATGGCCCTTACAATGTAAGACGCATTCCCACTTACATAGTTTTTCGTAATTTATATTGAAACAATCTTATTTTAACTGTCTATTCTTCGAATACTTTTTTGTTTTTGTAACAGGCAACATGTTTTTTGAAAGTTTATTTTAGTCAATTCCATAGACAGGAATAAGGAAAATGAACTTAAATTAATGTTGAGTGGAGGAAAAAACAGATATATTGAAAATGGAAAATAATAGTTGTAAGAAATACACGAATGTTAGAGTTTTTCAGGCATACTTTTTTAAAAGAATAAATATAATAAGAGTAATAAGGAAAAATGAAAAATCGAGGTTATTACACAACTTCATTTCTTTCTTTAACTGTACAAACAGTACTTTTAAATAAACTGAGTGTGAATGAGACTTTTCGAAAATTTTTGTGTATCGTTGATGAGAATAATTTATCTAGTTATTAATGGAAATGCTAATTACTAGAAATTGAAAACTTTGAAAAATAAACAGAAATTTACATCTTACAGTTCATACATTTAATAATAGCTGTTAGCGGTAAGCTTGCAACTATTACAAGTTCAACCAATAGAAAATGTCTTGTGATGGAAGGAATGATTCGAGAATTGCCAAAACAAGGTGATATGAACTAATCTAAACATTGTGAAATTCAGTATGCAATCAATATCAACATTAGCATTTGTGAGCAAAACATGGTGATTATATGCCGATATTTTGTAGTTAACATATGTCGATGTTATGTAATCTAAATTAACAACACTATTAGAATAGTCGAATGAGAATCTGGAATTTAATATACATTTATAGTACTGTAATCTAAAAAAGTTAAATTCGCATTAAGCAAGGTAGGCAATGTAATGAATTTTAGATATTGTGAAATGCTTAATCTTCTGCTCCTTTTACAATAACTCTTTTATCAAAAATCTTATAATTCCAAATAGGGTGAATTAATTAAAATAATTTCTTTAAAATTGTTTTAAGTCTAAGACTCTTTTTTAAAAAATAATATTTCAAGATTAGAACTGAAATCAAAG
This sequence comes from Latrodectus elegans, assembly GCA_030067965.1. Taxonomy (NCBI): domain Eukaryota; kingdom Metazoa; phylum Arthropoda; class Arachnida; order Araneae; family Theridiidae; genus Latrodectus; species Latrodectus elegans. The sequence goes on along the minus strand of CM057810.1, from coordinate 17,723,697 downwards.
TTTACTGATGGAAACAATATTTCAATATTGCATATCTACAACAGCAATAGTATTTGGTAGTTTGTCTGCATGTTGCCTTGGAAAAAAGACACGTACCATTCTCGTCAGGGTCTGCTGGAAGAAAAGTACTAACTTTGGCTTACTGAATGCTTTGACAATAACACGATTAAATGCCTCTAATTCATAACACTTTTATTTTAGAATCGAAGCTTAAGAGCTTGAGGGACTAATAAATGTCTAACCGATAATTAACAGCTGTATAATCGTTTTAAGAAATAACCAAGAAACCTATTTCATAGTTAAATGGCCTTTCGTTAACAGTAAAAATAAGAATAATATCATTCATTGCTATGTTGTAATATGTAAGGGAAAATCAAAAACCATAATCTTCTTCAAACTGTCACTTTAGTACAACTCTTCTAAACTTCGATATAAGAATATGACATCACTTCAAACCAAGTGAGATAAAAATGATTTCCAACACTTACCCATATCAGAAATATTTAGCTTTTGTTACTATAGAAACCTCTACTAGCCAGACTACTTAACGGAAGCTGTTCTTAGTGATGGACAGTAAATTACTAGCAAGTATCCAGGAAAAATGTTAATGATTTTTCTTAACTATTAGGGTTAATGAGAAAATAGTGGAAATGACTGATCCCAACATAGAGCTACAGCAATTGTATTATTTATTCTCGTGGATTTTTATTCAGTTTAAAGGCAAAATCTATGATGACATATAACTCATGAACTTGATTTATAGAAGCATTTGAATAGAGCTGGGAATTTTAATCTTCTTACTAAAAGAGACACTATAACTAAATAAGTATATCAGTTTAATATTAAAACTAAACATGATTTCATTCTCACTAACTGGTAAGGTCATCGTATCATCGAAAGGTAATGAGTTCGAATCTCGGCCAATCAAAGATGGTATGGTCACAAACTGGGCGTGTTCACAATATCCTCTAAGTAAAAGGATACCTCTGGGGATGGCAGGCTAAGTTTTGGGGATCTTCTACTTAGTTCTTGCTTCAAAATTCCGAACACTCTACCCGGTTGTTTCTATCTAACTGGTAGAACCCAACTCACGGTTAGGTAAAGGGAAGCATGCTGGTGCAATGACAACAACTCTCACTAACTTTCTCACGCACAATATTTGAACCAATAGATATTTGCATCGTAATTATAAAAAAAAATCATGATGTCATAAATATATTGAAATTTGTGCTTTAAGAAAATTCTTACTTTTAGATTCGAGTGAATGCTGTCAACCCAACTGCTATTCGCACCCGAATGGCGGAGGCCTTCTTCGATCCGAACAACGAGATGGCGAATTCTATGAAGGCAAGAACACCAATTAGAAGATTTGGAGGTCAGACAAATTTAATTTCATATTTATGTTTTAAAAATTCTTTAGATTCTTCGCAAGCAATCTTTAAAGTTCATGGTATATTTAAATTTCACTTCCTTTTAAAATATTACTAGATAAGGAAATTAAAGTTTCAATAATGCATTTTTTCATGCTTTTTACTTTTGGAAATAATAACTATTGAACAAAAAACCACATGTAATAGGAATTTATCCAAGCAATCGTATTAGTTCTTAAATTTATCTGTTTTTTAATATTTTTATTTATTTCTTGAAGTTATAGCATTTTTATCCTGTTCCACTACACGATAGTATTCAAAAAGTATACAAATCATTATAATTTGAAATTTCCCTGCAGCTACTTGGGAATAACACATTGATCATAAAAAAAGATGAATAACTAAATTTCATAAACAAAACATTTCATTGTAACTATTTTATTTAATATTGTAATATAAAAAATAATAATTAAACAATGAAAAAGAGAAATCAATTTGAATTATCATGTTTTATAACTTTTAAGCAGTAATAAAATAGTTTTAATTTTAGTTAGGTAAGAGCTGCTACCCTAATATGTTTCACTCTAGCTGTTTTTGATTGAATTCTAGACAGAAATTCAGCTGACAAACAGAATAAGATTTTATTTATATCAATTATTATATATTTAATTTACATGCACTTTTTTTTAAAGTTTTGCTTTTATTTTTAAAATAATACTTTAAAATTCGTAATGAAAGATTACAGGTAATTTCCTTCCCTTATAATATATTGAATAAAAATATATTGTATTAAAATGTTTCATTTTTAAAATAAATTTTTTAATTTCTTTTTAACGATTATTATATTTGAAAACGTAATTTTTTTGGTAAATACATTTACATTATAATAAAACGAATTTAATTATTTTATTCATATTAAAAACATATTAATAACGAGGATTGAGGAATTAATTTTACATCAGAAATAAGGAAAAATGCTTAAAATGACATACATTTGGAAAAAATAAAAATTATAGTATGTGAACTATCTTATTTAAAGAAAGGCTGTGTTGCAAATTTCGATTGATACTATAACAATTGTTTTACACTACTGAGAAAATGCAGAACAAAATAAAGAGGTACAAATTTAAAAAATTGCTTTTGCAAATTTTCAAGTAATTTATCAACTATTTAATACTGTTAAGATTTTTTTACCCATCTGTAGTCATGAATATTTGTTATATTTGTTTATTCTGTTAAATATGTTATTGATTATGGTGAATATTACATAGCATTATATTGTTTAATTTTTCAGAAGTTGATGAGGTTGTCTACCCCATCCTCTTTTTGTTGAGCGACAAGGCTTCGCTGATTACCGGAGTAGTTCTGCCGGTCGATGGTGGTTTAACTGTCTGTATTTGATATGCAGAGCTGGTTTTTGATGTTCATTAAACTGCTAAAAACTCAATATGTTAATAAATAAATTGTTATTGTTGTGTAATTGTTCATATTTACAATTTTTGTTTAGAAGCGCATCTAATTGTGGTTGTAAACTGAAAATTTATTTTAATGATGGCAAGTTATTTTTATAAAATATTTAGAATTTATTCAAAAATATTGAAAGCAAAAATTTTTTCTGATTCCTTTTTACCCCATGTTATATTATTTCTTATATATTTTAAATTACAGTACACACTCACAAAATCATACTTATAGATATAAATATTTTTATTCATTGAGTGCGTGACTAGTGTAAAGTTTATAAAATCTGTTATAAATGCTGTAGATAATTTAATCCTTGAAGAATGCAATTTAAGAAGGAAGTTAACTTGATACATAAAAAGAATTAAACAATCAGTTAATCTTCGACAGAGTGTAAACCTACAAAACTATAAATAATATATCATAAATATCAATAAATAACTATAATTTAATCTGGATTCCGAACATTGCTCCCAAAATGGGAATCAAACCCACAAACTGCTTAACTGAAATGCTGAGTGAAAAACATTCATACGACAACTTGAAATTATCTAAGTAACGCAGATTTTCAAATGTATCGTGGTTGTAATTTTTTTTTTTTTTTAGCTGTGATTCCTAAAGATTCCCTACAACCAGAATCGATTGAAAATAAACAACTGAGGTGATTGAAGTGTTAAAAAATATTATCTCAATGAATGAATTTTGTTGCCTCGTTTGAATTCTAGCGTATATTAGAATTCATACGAGGAATTTAGGAAGGCACATTATCTTGAATAGAAATTACGTCTTACTTAACTTGCTGCAGTTACGAAAGTTTCAAAATCTGCAAAAAATATCTTGTTTCATAAATAAGTCCACAAGTTACAGCCCATTGGTTAAGATCCATAAACTTTACAAAAAGCGATTGTATTTGATGAATTGCTTTTGGCTTTTATTTTGTGACGTAAATGCGGCATTTTATCCTTATCCTTATTACTAAAATGGACTTCAAGAGAATGCTTCATTGCCAAAGTTCATCAATTGCTATTTACAAGGATCTAAAGAGCAAGCACTTCCGAAGTTCTGTGTTCAGAGAGCTAATGAATTTTAGATTTTTTAAATGAATATTTCTCGGTGTCTGTAAGGATATGCCAAGCATTAAAATAGCCATTTTAAAGGTAGGAGAGATTTAGTATGTTAAAAATATTTTTTAAAATGAGAAATGAAGTTCACTCATTTTAAGTTAACAATTTACGTCAGCAGATCGGAAACACTTGTCTATGCAATATCAATTTTTCACTTTTATCAGTCTCCTTTCGCAAGTATTACAAAACTACCTAACAGTCATTTATGGTAATATTTTTTATAGTATATATAATTTTTATACGATTTTTGTGTGTGAGTAATGCTGTCTAGATATTTTATGACAGAATATTTCTCAAAAGACAATTTTTTTAGCAATTCAAATGTTTTATGACAAAAAGTTAGACACAAACAATGAAGTTCTAATGAAAAATATCATTTATTTACATAGAAGCAAAAGTTTGCAATCGGGTTGCATTTCTAAACTGCGAGCAAATCCCTCCCTTGTATTTATTAGCATTCATGAAAATAAAAAATAAAAAAATATTTGCCTGTCTGAAGCTTTTTCCAGTAATAAAATTTGTAGTAATTTTTTCTTAAAGGAAGGAAAAGATATTTTGCTTCATGGAACTAGCAGTCTAATTGTTTTTGAAATATATACATCCCATCAAATTTATAGCGAGTGTTAAAATAAGATACACTTTTCCGAACACCGTTTAAATGTACTAATAATCATTCCTTAAAAAATAAAAATTTCTAGTGTATGAAAGTAACAGTTTATTGAAGGATATAAATTTACAGGTCATAACTTTTCAAAATTATTCACAAATGTATTTGATAACTAGAAGAATACTTTAGAAAATCTTAAAATAAATTTGCTCATAACTCATAGTATTTAAAATTTAATATTGAAATTCAACCATTTTCAGTAATTATAAAAATTAATTTATAATCGTTCTTTTAAATAAAACCATAAGAAGAACATTGAAAAGAATATCTTAAAGCAACTTGAAGAAGGAAAAATTATTTTGCTCAGTGAGTATTAATGTTTGTTTAAGATAAGATAACACTTTTAATCAAGTTTTAGATAAAAACATCATTCTTTATTCTCAAAAGGATCTTATAAACAATTGATAAATGCACGATTCAAATTTGAATCACTGACGGATTCATGAGAAAGAGAAATCATGGACATCAAGTTTGAGGGCAAAAGAGCTTTGGTGACAGGTGCTGGAAAAGGTAAGATGAGTTGTTTGTTAAGGAAAAACAACTTTAGGAATATTAATTTTCCCATTTAATGTTTTTAAATCTGGACTGATTATATATAAAAAATAGCAGTAAAAGAATTCAAAATTTCAGCTTTTATAATATTGTTAAATTTATAAATTAACAAACTTAAGCAAATATTTTTTTTAAAATAAAAGTCTTTTTTTTTTCTTCAGAGATTTCAAAATAGATTAATAAAGAACTTTTTGCTCTTAAAAATATTGAAAAATGTTGTAATAGATATAATGTGAAGATGCGTTATTTTATTGAGTACGTTAATCTATGTAATAAATATTTTTTGAAAGCTAAGAAATATTTTATATAATCGAAGTTTCTTTGAGCTTACAGAACTTTTATATTCATATTTTCTAATAGCATCACTATTGATAACCACACTAGCTTGGATCTTTGACTACTCATTTTCATGATTTCGAGATACTAAGGAAGAAACTCTAATAATAAAAAAGCTTGATTTATTCAATAAGGTGAACGATTAATTGTTGGAATTAATTGCTAAATCATTTATTTAAAGCACTGATATGTATATATAATATATATATATATAATATAATATAATATATATATATAATATATATATATATATAAAATATATATATATATATATATATATATATATATATATATATATATATATATATATATATATATATATATATATATATATATATATATATATATATATATATATATATATATATATATGCAGATTTGACTATCACAATATCAGAAACTAGCCATCAAACATTTTATAGAATAGAGGCCAGCTCATTAAAAGTTAAATTATCAAATAACCAAGTCTTAAAAACAAAATTTTGTCTCAAAATACAATTCGTCGATATAATAAATACGAAAATATATTTAAAATAAAATACTGTATTTAGACGATATACGAGTTTTAGTTTCAGATTTTAAGTGTTATGCATTAATTATGTCTAGTAGACTGGTTCAAGTTTCAGATCTACTTCTTCCTTTAAGATACAATGGTGACTTTCATTTTAATCCTTCAAAATGTTAGATTATTAACGAAATAATATTCTTCAGTCCTATGCTCAAATAAATCAATCAGTCGAAAGTTTGCAATAATTATTGTCAATATTCTTTTTTGAATTATTACAGGTTACACACACACAGATCTTGCTGTCCATTCAGTATAATGGTTAGGCCCCACATTTTTGCAAATAGTTCCTGTTTTAAAATTCCACAATCAAATGTCCAAATATCAATTAATATTTTATTTATTTTAATATCTTCATCATACTGCTTCATTGTATTTTCATGCCGCCCACACTGTGTAGTTGTCAGAGTGCCTGACTGATCCTGTGTTCGAATCCTAGAGTTCGGGCATGGATGTACTTTCTCTCTCTGTCTATCCTGTCTTAGTCCTTTCTTTGTATGAATGGGTTGTGAATGGTTGCCTATCCTATAAATGAGTATCTAAGCATGTGATTACTGAGGAAATCGGACTCCACACCAAAATATGGTTCAGTTTAAATAGTGGAGCAGCGCATCTCATTATACCAGCCTAGATGTCACACAACAACAACACTGTATTTTTATAGTTACTTTAAAAATAGGTATTTTTGTAACTTATAACTTATAACATTATAAACTACATTAAACTGTTGACTATTGTTGTAATGTCCACTATTTAAATACTGAATTTTATGTCAAAAATCAAATAGAATAAAAGATGAAAACGGTGAACTTTAAAACAAATGTTAGCGTTTATTTTATATTAATTTCAATCATTTTGTGTTTGTTCTATCCTGTTTTGGGTTTCAGGATTTCTCTTGATATTTTTATCCCCCCTCCAACCAAAAAAAAAATTGTTTCATTAAATTTTTAAATCAACATAATTCTGCAGCATAATCTTTCTTTCATCTCTATTATTAAACAAAATGGCTTCCTAAGCGTGTTTTCTGAGCACATCCTCAGAAGTAGGACTTCATAGTAATTTCAAATGTAATTATTCAGATGAAAATATAATTACATTACATACTGAATAATTTTTCAAATTCATAGTAAAATAAGTGTGAAAGTATATAAGTATATTATAAGGGATATATTCTATACTTAACAAACGTTTAGCGTTTGTAAAATAGAACGTCATTTTTACAGTTTGTTTTCTAGGTTTTTCGTATCTAGAGAGAAATAATGTCTGTCTTTGATATTTATAAAATAGGATATCAAAAATCGCTCTTTATCCCTTATATTTAGAAACTCTTTAAAATTCACTCAATACTTTGTTTAAATAATTGCTCTTTTAAAAAGAATGAGTTATTAAAATTGTTTTACTTTTATTGTTAACACTTCGCAGGCATTGGAAAAGGAGTGGCAGTCAAACTTGCTGAATGCGGTGCAGATGTCTTGGCGATAAGCAGAACGAAATCTGATTTAGAAGAGTTAGAGAAAATAGTAAGCACATTCATTCATGTTAAGTAGTAAAGGAATTGATTATATGTTCTATGTGGAATTACACAAGCCAAAAAATAAAGCTTTAACTAGTAATCTAAATGAAATCACTAAATTTTAATTGCAAATTATATATTTTTCATTTTTGACAATACAGTAGTAACATTGACTACGGCAATTTCATATAACTCATCATATTGTTCTTTGAAAACATTTGATTTTTTATGCAAATACATTTAATGTTAGAAGTTTTGAGTAGCGGAATAAAGAATCACTATTAACTTTTCCTAGAATATCATTTTTTAATCTTCAACATATAAAATCACAATGGTTCTTCATTGTTACAAGAAAATTTGTTTAGACCATAATACTTCTAGCTTTTATATTTATCTGAAAAAGGGAAGTAAAGGGCAAGAACGAGAAAATATAAGAACAATGAATATTTATCATAATATAACCCGAGAATTATCACTATTTTAAGATAAACCAGAGCAATTTTAACATTCCAAATTTATCAATTATAAAAATCTAAAATAATATTTTGAAATGATTTTCTTCCACATTTCTGAAAATAATCTTCCTTAAATTAAAGAACGCTTGGCTCAAAACCAATATTGATTCCATTTTTTAGTCCAAGTTTTCTAGGAATTTCAGAATTTATTTTTGAATCTGTTTGTTAAATCAACAAATTCATCATTTATTGTATAGTATATAATGTCATAGAATTGAATTTATTTGTCAATTTCTGTCATAATTTATATGTTTAATTCTTAGTTCTCAAGACATGGATGAAATTGTTTTTCGTGGTGGTTATAACTCTTACAATAAATTTTTCATAATTAATTTCAATTTCCGAAAAATATTTTCCTGTCAAAACAAAAGTTACAATAACCATTCATTTAAAAGATGCAGTCTATCGATTATTTTATAATACTTATTTTTATTTTTGTTACGCAATGCATTCAATTAATAAGTAAATATAACAAATATAAATTATATTTAGTTTATCTTATTTACAGGAATTATTTTCTTGCTATTTTTTTTGTCTCAAAGAGCTTACGCTTGGTTAAATGTAGTAATTTTGTTTGACTTAAATTTAGGCAACAGGCTGTGTGAATTGGTGGTGAAAATAATTTAAAATTCCTTTCTCGTATAGAATCCCAAGATTCGAACTTTGCTTTTAGATGTCGGAGATTGGCAATCAACTGAAACTGCTCTACAAAATGTTGGACCAATTGATTTGCTAGTCAACAATGCAGCCATCGCCGGTGGTAATGTTCTGTATGGTAATTTCAAAGAAGAAGAAATAAATAGGTCAAGCTTTTGGATGTGCATATAAATTCTTGAATATTAATGTGAACCAATAAATATTAACTGTACTCACAACTTTAACTGATAAATAGATAATTCATCGCATAATGTTACTTTCAATACGCGATTAATTTTATATTATATAGATACGGTTTATTTAAGACATAATTTTAGATATTTGTGCTGCGTATGCTTATATTTCTACTGAAAAACTGTTATTTACATTAAATTTGTCCAAATGTTCAACTAGGTATTTTGATTTGGTCCTTACATTATTTGAATATTTTCTGTCGTATTTTCACATATATACAGAAAGATGTTATATCAACTGTTGACAGATTGTAAGAGCATAGTTTGAACAAATCAAAAAGATATGAATGTTTTCTTGTAAATGTATTTATTATTAAGAGAAAATTTTTAAGAGATTAAGAGAATTATAAAAAAATTCCATACTCCTGATCTATAAGATTATACTGTACGACAAGCTAGAAATCTACAAAAACTTTGATTAACAGAAAATTACTTTTTTGAGCTGACTATTTTGTATCAGAATATTTTTATGACCTTAAGAACGTAAAAAAGATTATATATAAGCACACATTCACTTATTCACCTACATTAGCAAACAACTTTATTATAAAATGAACGATTTTTTTTCCAATGGTCGGGGTTTATCGGGATGTATCATCTGGAATATTAATATAATACTTATATATTTTAATTGCCATAAATTAGTTATTTCATTAATTATTTTTATTTTATGAAATAGATATTGAAGTGCATCCTTTTATAAACTTTATAGTTTATACATTAACCCCTTATAACATGGTATTCTTATAACACATTTTTATGTTACGGGATTTCATGATTCCCCATATAACGCGTTGATTCCCTACTTTATATTTTTGTACTGCGAAACATAATGATTTGTACAGTTCACAATCCATTTGACGTACGTTTGCACATTGTTTCAATTGTGTTCTCTTAAAATTAAGTTAAACTATATTATTGACCTTTAAACATTCTGCTGAAAACGATGCCTTTGTTATGTTATTTCAGATAGCTCCTACAACCAATGAACATGTTGTAAAATTGTTTTTGGAATTATTTAATTTATTTTAAATTAATTTTTTTAGTTACATTTGTATAAGTTTTTTTTTTTATTTAAAAACGTTCTTACTTTGATTTTAATAAAGCACACACATTTCGTTCACAACATAGTTTTTCCTTAATATTCGATTTAAACCCCCTTTAAGGAGAAAAGTTAAACGTGACAATTTGTACACAATGCGTTATACCAGAATGCTCACGAAACTAATATTATAACGCGAAACTAATCTACCGTGTTATAGAGGGGATTACTGTACTGATTCAATAAATTTTGAACTTAAATTCAGGGTATGTATATTTATATAGCTACATACATATATATTTTCCTTATTACTTATATTTTTTACAGAATGTTTGACGTTAATGTGAAAGCTATCATAAATATAAGTCAGGTAAGTCAACTCTATATGAATATTATCTAATAAATCCATTAAGTATTTATTCATATTGTGATGATATAAACATTCATAAATTAATGTATTTTAAATGTCATTAATACATTTTATATCAGTAAAAATGTTTACATATTATAAGTCAATAAACGTTTATTTCAAATTTAAAGTAAAATTATTACACTCATGTTTTTTCGAAATTTATTAAATCAAATATTGAAATTTTCCTTCATACTGATATTAAAAATATTTGGATTATTTCTCATAAATCTGTTGTGTTTATTTAACGCAATCCGTATTACAAAAGAGCCAGCCATTTAATTGTGTTAGAATAGGATACTAAAAATATTTGATGACAGTAGGAAGTTCTTAAAGTAATAAGAATTCCTTTAAGCGGACACTCTTTAAATTCTAATTTCGTTATGCAAGATCACAATTTTCTTGAAACTTGAGGCTCGTGCACCTCAAAATTTCTGTGTTCTTGTTTTTGATAAATAAAGCTCTTCACTTGACTTCCAAAAGCAATATTCATTTTTTATCTCAGACTGCATTTTTTTTATATGGGTAACATTCCTTACCAATTTTCTTCTTTTTAACTCTAATAAATGCAATTTATAAATCTCGAAGAGTGCAAAATATTTTCAAAAATTTATCATTGAAGACGAATCTTTTATTTAATTTTATAAACAAAGTAATTTTTAATTTAAGTTTTGTATACCATTTAAGAGAAATAAAAGATATTAAGTTTGTTACGTCGTACTAAACCTATGAAATGTCGGAATAAAAAAAAATAATATTTAAAATTGGTTTGAATAACATATGATATTCTATATATTAAATTTATATTTGATGATCTATGTATTAAATTTATATCGGCGATTCACATTTTCCAGATTGTTGCACAAGGAATGAAGGAAAGAGGCAGAGGAGGCTCCATTGTCAATGTCTCCAGCATCATGAGTTACGGAGTGAGTCCCACGAGGGGGTTGTACAGTGCCACAAAAGGAGCAGTTGACCAGTTGACTAGAAGCATGGCTGCTGAATTCGGTCCATATCAGGTAATCGTTTCATATATTCTCGCCCCCTACCCAGCTCTATACTAATTATGTAAGTTTGGACACCGTTTCGAATTGTAAAAAAGTATAGTAAAAATAAAGTAAACTATTTATTTGAAACAAAGATATAAAGTATGAGGGGAATTCTTAAGCACATACAGTGGTTGTTGAAAATAATGGAAAATGTATAGAAAAAGAAGCGTTTTCCTCCTAATATGGTGTGTAAACACTTTTGGCATTTAAAAACATTTGAATTCATTTTGGAATATATATATATATATATATATATATATATATATATATATATATATATATATATATATATATATATATATATATATATATATAAAAGTTTTGAATGATGATAAGTGCAATGTTTTGTTACATCATCATCTACCATTCCAATGTTGTTATTCCCTATTATTTCCACTGCTCTAACTACGAGGCAGACACAGGACGAAAATAAAGGGATCTGACTTTTTCTTCTAAGACAGATAATAGGTTCTACGATGTTTGTGTTCAGAGATTTCTCAGGCAACGGAAAGTGTGCAACTGAGTTTTCATTTTTTTTAAAATTATGTTTGAACAGTCAGATTACCGTGAATCGAGGAATTACCTTGATAAGTACAAGCTTAAAGCAGAAACAATTCCTGCGCTGTAGAATGCAGTTGGTTGACCATATGAATGACATATTCATATTCAATGCTTCTCATTTGTCCATGTAAGATTAAGAGTCTACTTATTCCAAACTCTAAAAAAAGGCTCCAAGCCATTGCGGAACTTCGCACGCTTATCTCCTGGAAGGAAAGATTTTGGATCGTAGAATTTTTGAATGGTTCACCACATGTTAACCTGCCCTGTGATAGTGAGGAATAATGAGAAATTCATCGGAAATCAGTATGTTTTAATTGCTCCACAGTTCAGATTTTATATCCGTTTTTCTCCAGTATACTCATCATTTCTGACTGACACATATCACAAGGGGTTTTGCTATCATAGTTTTGCCTCAGATATTTTACTAAAGCCATTCCTTCCTAACTGCATGGATAAATATTAGATTTCGTAGATGTTTATTAAGCTCAGCTGTCACTTTGGCATTTACACTACTGGCCATTAAAATTGCTACACCAGGAAGAAATGCAGATAACAAAATGTTATTTATTGGACAAATATATTATACAAGAAATAACAAGTGATTAAATTTTCAAAAAATTTGGCTGGATAGATCCTGAGAAATCAGTAACCAGAACAACCAACTCTGGCAGTAATAACAGCAGTTATACACCTGGACATTGAGTCAAACAGAGATTGGATTGTATGTACAGGTACAGATGCCCATGCAGCTTCAACACGATGCCACAGTTCATCAACCGTAGTGACTGGCGTTTGGTGACGAGCCAGTCGCTCGGGAACCATTGACCAGATGTTTTCTATTGGTGAAAGATCTGGAGAACGTGCTGGCCAGGGCAACAGCCGAACATGTTCCGTATCAAGGAAGGTCCGTACAATACCGGCAACATGCGGTTGGGCATTATCCTGCTGAAACGTAGGGTTTCGCAGGGCTCGAATAAAGGGTAGAGCCACGGGTCGTAACACACCAGAAATGTAACGTGCACTATTCAAAGCACAGTCAACGCGAACAAGAGGTGACCGAGATGTGTATCCAATGGCACCCCACACCATCACGCCAGGACATGGGCCAGTATGACGATGACGAATGCACGCTGCCAGTGTGCGTTCACCACGATGCCGCCAAACAAGGATGCGACCATCATGATGCTGTACACAGAACCTGGATTTATCTGAAAAGATGACGTCTCGCCATTCGTGCCCCAGGTTCGTCGTTGATCACAGCATTGAAGGCGCTCTTGTATATGACGCAGCGTCAAGGGAAGCCGCAGCCATGGTCACCGAGCTGAGAATCGATGCTGCTGCAAACGTCGTCGAACTGTTCGTGCAGACACTTGTTGTCTTCCAAACGACCCCGTTTCTTGACTCACGGCTCGTGACGTGGTTGCACGATTCATCACGGCCATGCGGATAATATGCCTGTCTTCTCGGCTGTTAGTGATAAGTGGCCGTTGAGATCCCGCATGGTGTTCCGTATTACCGTCCTGAACCCATCGATTCCATATTCTGCTAACAGTCATTGGATCTCGAACTACGCGAGCCGCAATACTGTGATAATATATATAATATATATATATATATATATATATATATATATATATATATATATATATGTGTGTGTGTGATAAGATAAACCGCAATCCCGGTACGCTACAATTCGACCTTTATCAAAGTCAGAAACTTCATGGTATGCATTTCTCCTTCTTACACGAGGCATCACAACAACGTTTCACCAGGTAACAAAGTTCAAATGCAATTTGTGTATGAGAAACCGGCTGAACAATTTCCTCATTTAAACACAATGTAGGAGTCGCTACTGGCACCTGCTTTGTCTGAATGCGCTGAAAAGCTAATCATTTGCATATCACAACACCTTCTTCCTTTCATATAAATTTAACTTCTGTAGCATGTCGCCTTCTTGGTGTAGCAATTTTAATGGCCAGTAGTGTATAATTTTCCTTCCGGTGATTGAAAACTTACTTCTATCCTGTATCCCACTGTCTTTCGCAATGAATTTTGTTTCAATTTCACAACTCTGTGTAATCGATGTTGTTTTTACACAATGGCTGTGTGGTATCATGACCATCAACATTATACTCATTGATGCCCAATAAAGTTGTTGCCACTGTGATTCTCAAGTTACCAGTTAGACGTGCACCCGTTACGCATCCTTTTTGGAACTTTGGCAGGTCTTTTATTTTAGCTTCATCTGAAATTAAACTAACCAAACAATGATGTACAATACACTTAAAGACACATCCTTGGGACTACAAGCAACAATAAAGTACAAAACGTTAAGTGTTTAATTTAGTCCTATACAACCACATACAAAAGTCATTCACTGTTTTAGTAAGGTTTTTCCATCATTTTGGACAACCTTTATACATATGTGTGCAGTTAGTAGGAAAATAGGCTTATAAGCTCGAGAGTCAAAATCTGAATTTTATTCATTCGTATAATGTGGCTGTTGATTAATTTCAAACTAAATTAAAAAAAAAAAAATCAACGCGTTTGGTCTCTGGAGATTATCGGCATTTGTAAATTTAATTAGTTGATATATTTTTGAAAATATATAACTTCTTTTCAGATTAGAGTAAATTCAGTGAATCCTACTATTATAAGGACCAGAATGGCTGAATGGGCATTTGAAGCTGAAAATGAACGAGGTAAACGGATGAAAGCGAAAACACCATTAGGAAGATTCGGTGGTTAGTATATACTTAATATGAATAATTAACTTGAAATTTTTGTTTCATTTTATAATAATATTTTTCTTTAAAAGTTATATTGAATATAAGTTTTATGTATACTACTGATTATTAAACAACTTATTATGACTCCTCTTTGTAGTCAGCTTTATAAATCAAGAGTGAAGTAATAAATTTTACTGTTTACCTCGTAGATTACCTTTCGAGAGATTTTTTTTAAATAGAGAGACATATTCCCATGTTTCCAAAGAAGAAAATTTGTAAAAAACCAAATATCTACCCTTCAGATATTCAAACAGAAGCCCAATGACCACTCCTTGTTGTTTAAATAGTGACTAAAATTGAAGCCAGAATCTTTGGCTTTTAGAACCAATACTTTTTTACTTAGGTATTGTGTAAGCCATTGATAAATTATTGATACTGTCAACTAAATTTTATAACTTGTGAATACTAACAAGTATAAAAATCATTACCAATGCGTCACGACTTCCAAATCGATTGCAGATGGCATGAACATGATTTGATATATCATAGAATGACAAGATCAGAAATGCCTTCTTCAAATATAGAGTGTGTTCTACATGAATTCAGTCGCACAATGATCCTTTTGATACAGGTTTATGATAGGTTGTACGAATATTCAAACTTTGAATAAGCTGCCATGAACCTAATATATAGAACTGTGAATAGTAGAAGGAATATTACTTCGCCTTTTTTTCAAGGAACGTTTACCAACAGGTGTATTTTTCATCCTTTGATATTTGCAAGTATTTTAGACGGTTAACCAAAAATGATGATACTATTTTGTGATTCAAAATTTTCATCAATGAAAATAATTATTGTCTGTAGAAGACAAAGTATAATTATATATACATATATATAAATCTGTCGAAAGGTAGTCAAAAAATTAACCCTATGATTAAATTATGATGTTTGATGCTTAGAGAAAGCGAGCCCCAATGGCATAAGAACACATGTAGTTCTGTATCATTTCTCAGTAATTATTCAAAATTGCTGCAAACCACTTTTTGATCCTTATTTGCTTTTTTTTCACCTCATATAGATGGTAAATAATTCTGTTGACGCCATTTTGTTGTGCACCGAGAATAGTTGTGGTTTCTAATGACAATAATCATGCTCCTTACTAGTTGCATAGCTTTTTACATCGCCAGCCTGGAAAAGCAATTCTTACTATGCCAATCAAATTAACAAAAAAGGAACGTATTATTTTGTGCAGTATTGACTCTGATGCGTTTGCTAGATTTCCTTAGTCTACAAGACATCCAAGCCTATAACATCCCGCTTCCAGTTACTTGTTCATAAGTGTAGGAGAGATGTACTAAATCAGATGAAAAGTCAATCTGTTACACTTCTAGATTATTTAAGGAAATTTGAGATATGCCGGGAAATTTCCAGAATATTAAGTGCGCCATCATATACATGCCACCAATGTAAAATCTGAATGTGCAATGTGAATCTTTATTGCGTTTGAAAATGTTGTCATGATGAAACACAATGAAGAGGCAGATGGATAAGGAACACAAATTTATAAAGCATACTTTTTAGTAGAACCACAACAAATTGAAATTAAATGAGTTTTTATAGTCAATTGGACCTTCTGGAATAACTAAAGAAAGTCCCGAAAACTTCCAGAACACGAGAACAACCTAACACAATAATTTAACATAAATTTTTGGGTACAACCTGCACTTTAAATAATTTACTCGAACCGATGGTTTTTCGGTTCCGAGTCGAAGACACTAGCTCTGAGTCACGGAAGTTCACTTTCTTCGCTGCAATATAAGCGCATGTGTTTTTTATTAACTCAACCAAAATCCTTAAGTGCACGTGTGTTTCTTATTAATATGATTAATATTTTTCATGTTATAAAAATGTTTTCCTGATTTTATACTTATTTTTTTGTGCTTCTTTTGATCTCAGTGAAGATTTATGTCACGTGGCTTAAAATTCTCTTTACAGGAAGATTTCATTCGCTGCTAAAGAATTTATTTTCATACAATAAAAAATTAAAACCACTAATATAAGCTTTTTTTTTACTGTACAAAATTTTACTTGGTAATTTTCGTTAAAATGAAATGTTTCATGTGTTTCTAAGTGTATGTAAATAAAATAAAAAATCTTGAATTTTACTGCAAAATCTTGTGGTATAAAATTTTTATCTCAATCTTGCTAAGAATGCAGGTACTTGGTAAAATAATAGAAAACTTGTAACTGATTATATATATCTCTTGCAGAGGTAGATGAAGTCGTGTATCCAATATTGTTTCTTCTGAGTGATTATGCATCTTTGATAACCGGTATTTTTTTACCCATAGATGGAGGAATCAGTTGTAAGGTTTAGAATTTCCCAACAACTTTTGATGTCATGAATTGATGAATACACTCTTTATACTTGTATCGATACATTTTAATAAAGATTTTTCACAGATTCAGTCTCTTTAGTATTTTGTTATAAATAATAATTATTTTTCTTCTTATTAAATAAGAATTATCTAAATTATTATTCCTTTAATACGGATATAATATTAAAGAAAACTTAAAATTTTTTGCAACTCGAAAATTTGTGCAAATATATAACATACTAAGAATTCTACACTGAACAGTTGCTACTTGTTTCAAGAGAATTATTATAAAAAAATGACCAAAAACAATTTCTTTAATATTATTGTTGAAGTTGCAATAACAGTTGATCTCCATTTTTTTCTCGATAATCAGAATGAATCATGTGATTCCACCGCATGCATGACATTCATAAGATTTTTTCTTTTCCTCTCAGCTGCATATGTTTACACTCGAAGTCCATTATTTTCTGCATCCATACTCGATGTCAGAGTCGAATTCACGAACTGCTTAACTGTAGGTTAGAGTACTAATTAATGGCTCAACTAATGGTTCTGCAGGGATTGAATATTTGTGCAAATAATGAATATAGATGATGACAGAGAAAAGGCAACTTTGTTACATGTAAATCTGCACATCTGTACAATTTTTAAATCCAAATCCTTAAACAATTTTAAATTAAATATTTCAGATGTTGCAATACATTTATTTAATACAAAGTCTTAACAATATATTTATTATCACCCAACAAATTTATTCATTTTAAATATACTGAACTGGAAAAACAATGAACTCTGCTACAATCTTCAACTCAACAACTCTTCAGTTGTATTGCAGTATCTAGTGAAAGATATATTAATTACTGAATAGATTAATTAATAATTTATAATGTGTGTATTGTAATATAAGTGATTTAACTTAATAACCTCTCAATATGCGTAATATAAATTAGGTTTCATTATGTGTGTTAAAAATGATACAGAAATTTTGCTATTTAAGTTTACATAAAATATGAAAGTTACGTAATATATTTTTTGGAATTTTGATTTGAAAATTTTAAAACTTTTTTACAAGTTTCTTTAAAAATTAAATAAAAGCATTATGTATTGTAAATTGCATATAGTTTTTAAAAGACTATTGTCTTATTAAAAACTGCAAATTTGAAATGCTTAAATTAAAAAAAGATTATTTATGACGGTGACATATTATTCATGCAGAAATTAATTTTTATAAATTTTTAATTCATCAAAAAATTTTATAATTATTCAAACAAGTCCTAGTGAAAATTATATGAATATATAACAAGTGTATTTATTTGAGCATGTTAAAAATTTTAATCAAACAATTTATGCATGTTAAAAATTTTATTTTACTTGAGATTGGTTATTGAGTATTCTAAGCATAACTTAATTAAAAATTACAAACAATACTTTTTTCATAAAGATGAATCTAAAATCAAATGTTTTGTTACACTATTTCGTTCGAAAAAAAATATTCAAACAAATAAAATTATCCATGCTGGAATCTGTAGTCAAACTTATTACAAAAAAAGTACTATTACAATTATATGATAAAATTTTAATTGTATCACAGAGAATAACTGAGAAATAATTATATAATATACCCGATAAAATGGAAGGGGAAAAATACTTGAAATAATAAGAACAAACGTCTATTTATGTATATTTTAAACTGGGAATATATACTTATTTTTATTACAGGGATATTTTTAAAACATAAGTAGCTAAATCAAAAGATACAGTATACAATCAAGGAAGCATTAGTATTTGGAATAGATGATTCAAGGAGACCTAGAAGATTTTTACATTATCCATATATTTTGCAGTTAAATTTTCAATAAATCAATTTGGTTTAACTTTTTCAACTAATAGTCTTTCCCATTCTATGCATATTACTTTGGATTGAAATATACAATAAATATCTCGTTTAAATATACAATAAATGTATTGAATACCAAAATCGAATGTTTCAGATGCTGTCGGCTGATTTTCACAAAATAATTTTCTTGCAGTGAAATTGACGTACCTGAAATTCAGAAATTACTTATCTTGTTTTATAAGCATTCATGATTAAATAATTCTATTGTATTGACCTAGAAAAATGTACCTGTGACATTTTACATGTTTTATGAACTATTGGAAGTGATTTACAATTTGGAATTCCTGAGTTGTGCTTTTAGTTAATGAATTGTGGTATTTTTGCAAGTATTTATACAAATTTACAAATAGTGGTCTTTTTTGTAAGAATCGTACAAAAAATAAGCATTTAATTATAAATAAAAATAAAAAAAAACCCACAATATTTTTTTTTTGAAAAAATAGTACGTTTATGTATATGATTCCTTATTCATATTTAGAAGTATATAGTATATGACCATGAGTTAAAAAATTCTTGTGTTATACCTTTCTAAAGTCACTTCATTGAGCCAAGCCACTTCTACACTTCATACCAAAAACCTCGTCATCAAGCGAAATCTTTAGAGAAAATCCAAAAATAAATAAATAAATAAAAATAAATAAAAATAAAAATAAAATAAAAATAAAAATAAATAAATAAAAAATAATAAAATAAAATAAAGACATTTATGTGTGGCTGTAAGAAAAGTACTGCAAGCCATCCGAGACAAGAAGGGGATGATGATTTCTTGATTTAATTAAACATCTGCACAACTTCTTTCTGCTCTCATATTTTATTGTAATTCAAAAATTGATGAATCAATTCAAAAGGCAAAGAACGTAATTAAATTTGACATTGTTCAAAGGTATGAGAAGATTAACCGATATTTCATAGATACTTTTCTTGTGTATTAAATTGTCATTATCTGACTCATCTATGAGCAGAAATTTGGGATAATTATTATTCCGCACCAATGAAGCACTCTTGTAGCTGGGGAATATTAATATGTAAAAATAAATGAATAATTGTGGTTCAAGTCACTGCTCTTGAGCATTTACTGTTCATGAGCAAAGAAAATGCAAAATGAGTGGTGAGAATCAGCTACAATGAAACAAAGGGTTTTTAAATTTTAGATTTTCCTATAATTTTCTGAAATACCTGAACTATTGACACCAACAATAACTCTGCAAAATTCAATAAAACATAAAAATATGATAGTTATTCTATAATGTATAAAGCTTTTTTAAAATTTGATATATTATTATGTCATATCAATAAGATTTTGTCATCAATATTTTGACATTACTTAAAATATTAATGTCTTTATTTCTGATTTTTTAATTGTTACATTCGAGACCGATGATTTTGACGGTGACGCCTGGAGCCACTGCGACAGTACAGCGAAGCCTTGGCACAGATGCCGTATAATCTAATATTTCAAATTCTGAGTTTGGCGGATTTTCTTATTTATGAAGAAACTTCATTTTCATTAGGTCATGCATATGGAGAGCTATTATAATTATGCAGAAAATTCTATTTTGGTAACCCTTGTATTTACGTCATCTTGGCAACATTTCTACATCGCCAAAAAATTCATAATGTGGAATCCTGGATTATACGACACCTGTGCCCGAAGTTTTCTCTAAATTATAATATTATACATTATTTGTAAAATCTATTTTGGCAATTATTTGTTATGGATGAAAGGCATGTTTGCTAAAATGTTGTTTTCGCTGCTGAAAGCATAATTTTAATGCTTGTTACTGAGTGCATTTGTCTTACATAATATTCAGTATTTGTGTACTTTGTTGATGTCATGTTATTATTACTCTATTTATTTACAGAAAATGATGATCATACTTCTGATCTGGAATTTATTATATTGTGCATAAATTTTCTTTATAAGCACATAATTCCTGTTGCACAGTATGTTTTAATATTTGTGGACCTAATGCATTTTTGATACTTTATATATGAAGATATTATGATAACATTATGATATTTCTACTCTTTAATTAGCCTCTATTATATTTTGCAAGGTTTTCCATTATTGCTACATAATTCACATTTTTCTTTTTTTCTTTTTTTTTTTTTTGTATATGACTTCTATTACAGTAAAATTACGAGAAAAGCAAAATCTATTTCAAAGATTAAAAAATACAATAGAGCGAAGTAATAAGTTTTATTAAATGTAATTAATTTCCAAACAATAGAAGGATACTATAATTGTCTTTGTAAGATCATTCATTATAAAAATATTCGCATAGTTAAGAAGCTAAATTGTAAAGACTGTAAAAATTTTATTGATTGATAAAGTTATGAACATCCATTCGAAAGAAATTTAATAACTGTGATTGATTATGGATTGACTCAGTAATTATTTTTGCAAAAATTAGCCTAATTCTAACATTTTTAAATGGGGCTAAGAATTGCGTTATTGGAAGAAAACATTAGATAATGTATATTTTACATTCGATCATTTTACATTTTAAATATACATTTTGTCGGTATTAAATGAATTTTTTATTAAATAAATAAACAAAATTAGAAATGTCTGCTTACTGTTTTTTTTTTTTCATTTTTAAAATAATGTTAGTAATGCAATCTTCTCAATGACGCTTATACAGTATCTAAACTATTAAGAATACAATATAATTTACTGTTATACATTAGAAACATTCTTAACTTATCTAAAATATACAATTTTTCAGGGAATTTTAATTTGAAACAAGGAATATTCGAAAAGTTTTCTGTAGTAATATTTCTAAGATAGAACAATTGAAAACAAATTCTTATTCCAAAATCTACTGATATTGAGTTCAAATTGTTTCTTTTCTGTTTTGAAAAATGACTATTATCAAACCTAAAACTGTGAATTTAATATGGTGTAAGCAAAGATAAAAAAAATTCCAACTTTATATTATCTGTATCGATAAGAATTTGTCATTGCTTATGACGAAGTGAAGTTCAACGAACAAAGAAAACAATGGAAATAACTTTTAATGGGAAACAATGTCTCGTCACTGGAGCTGGAAAAGGTAAAATTTTCGAAATATTTCAAAAATTATCTTCCTTCTTTTCAAAATATTGTTGCGCTTCTATTTTTGGATGTGAATAATACACACGTGGGATTATATTAATAGATTTTTATAAAACTATTTTAACTGCTGTTTTCTTTTTATGTGTGTTCTTAAGCCAAATAAGATTTTATAAAATTTAATAACACTTTCAAAAGATCAAAATGTTTTCGCAAAAAAAAGAATGAAAAATTAATTGAATTTGGAGGTATTCATTCAACTCCACAAATAGAATTTCTCCAAAATAAAAAATTTCTCTCTTGTTCTTTTTTTCATGTTCTATAATGGTAAGAATATATATATATATATATATATATATCCCTTCTTCCATCAAGCAGGCAGAATTCTTGAAGGGTGTACATCAAGTTTTAAATAGTTTCATATTGAGATTGAGTTCATGTGAAATTTTGAAATGAAACACAGCCTATGTTTTAATTTGACTGAAGACCAACATGTTGATATCAGTTTCATTCCATTCCATGGCCATGTTTATTAACTAACTTATAAAGGATTCTTATAAGAGGAAAAGCAACGACGATATCCAATCATAAAACTTCATAACTAAATTCTTTGTTAAATTATAAAAAAAATAATTAACAAGAAATTTATAATTTTATTTTTTCTCAGTTTATCATATAGTTTTTTTTTTTTATCAACAGTTATATCAATAAACATTTTGGCCTTTCAAGGTTATGAAATCGGAGTTCTACTGATTGATGTCAAAACTTTTGTCAATTTTATTTACATTAGCTAGATTATTCTCTTATAATAGCTTCTCTTTCCAAATCCTTTCAAGGCATTGGTAGAAGAGTGGCTATTAGATTGGCTGAAGGTGGCGCTGAAGTAGTGGCTGTTAGTCGGACACAATCTGATTTAGATGAATTATCCAAAATAGTAAGTAAAATTAAATAAAATAAAAACAGTAAAAAATAACACGAGAATAATTTTTTATTTTTCTCAAAGAATAATCTTTGATTTTTATCAGATTATTTCTAATAAAGCATTTTGTGTAATATCATTATCTATGTATGAGCTGAGCATTGTAAACTTTCAATTGATTTTACAAAATGCATTATATTTAAATATATATTAAATAATGAGAATGAAAACAAATTATATGCAGAATGAAAAGTCCTCTCTAACGCACAACTAACGGAAGAAGTTTAATGCAAAATTTGTTTATTTTTTGTTATTAGTTTTCATTAACAATAACATATACGCCAATCCTTAAAAATCTAAGGAGATAATTTTTGAATCGGCAAAATTGCCATTAATGGTGGAAAAATAGAGTTTTTTTTAAAATTTTTTGACTGAGCTTATGAGAAACATACACGTTTGAATATGATAGACTGCTTAATACACTTAGTTTTATGCAGTTATATAACCATGGTTCGTTGTTACGCTGGATCTACAATGAGAGAAAATTGAGGGATCTTTCGCATTTTTTTTCTATTTTACATATATGGCTATTAAAAATAGCTATCATTTAGGAATAATTTTAAATAACTCAAATGTTTACTAGAAAGTTTAAGAGAAGCAAGCATTAGTTAACTTTTTATCTAATGAATAAATTAAAATCTAATAAATAAACATCTGTTTTTTATTTTTTATGATAGACTTCTTTTCAAAAAGAAGTACATATACCAACCTTAATTATTGAGTTCTAAGTAGATATAGATCATTAGTACATGTATTGACAAAAATTATATAATTAAAATAGGAATTTCAATTATAAACATAAATATGTGATAAAGTCTGAAATAACAAATAAACATTTCTAAAACTTTTCTGAGAATACTAATTACAGGAATAAGATTTTAACTAAAATGATAAACGTTGATCATCATGAAAAAGAGTAAGTCTCATTTGAAAGAAGAACGTAACATTTCGTAACTTAATGGTAAACACAATAATATATCAGCTTTGCTATGTTTTCTAAACATGCACTCAACAGTTGCTATGCTAAGAACCTAACAAATCTCATCAGCCATAAAGCTGTTAAATAGATGAGTTGTGATGATTTAAATATTTTTGAGCTTCAAAAATCCATCAATGAAGGCTTTTCAGAGTAGTTAATGGTTTTAATTTCTCTCAAAATGTAAAGGCGTACGCTTACTTTTAAAAACTAATTTGGAAAACTTGCGGAGACTTTCTTCTTTTTTGTTTCCTACATTGTTATTGAAGCACGCATTTCCCCCAATGCAATTAACAAGATATATTTAAATTACGTAGATTAAATCACCAAGGCGCATATTACTAGTGACTAATATTAAAATGTTATAGGGAATAATGACGAAAATAATTCCAAATATCAGAAAATATAAAGTTGTAATTTTTTGCGAAATGTATTAAGAATGTCTAACGAAAATTTTTAAGTAAGCATTTTGTGATCATTCCTTTAAATTAAAATAGTTCTCTGATGTTGTGCATCAACTTGCATCATTTCAAACATAATTTGCATCTTTTTTTCACATTTTGGAATCATGAATCATATGCAAAATCCCAATGTAAGGAAATCATTGCTCTCATTATTTTTTTTTCTATTTTTCAAGTTAAGTTAAACCTGTTCTTTCATTAGTAGAGTAAGAATCCATATATATCTGAAATCAACAGTTCAGTGAAAGTATACATAAAGAACATATTTCAATAGGGCAATATTTTAGCTTTTGAAATATTTTTGAACATCTGAATTTCATGGTATACTATTGCAACAATTTATACAGCATGTGAAAACTTGCTAAAATAATATATTAAAAAACTAAAGACATATTCGCTATAATTTAGAATCCCTATACCCATCGGTATTTTATTATAATGGTATAAACGGAGATAATGCGCGCTGCGATGTTTTCACTTGTAAAACATGTTTCAAAATGAAGTCATACGACTAAATAGTTTGTCAAAAGCACATGCATATTTAATTACAGTTTTTTTTTTATTTCATTTTCTTCAAAATCTCAGTTATCTAAACATACAATTATAAGAAAGACAACTTAAATTATCTAAAACTCTGTCCATTACCTTAAGTAAACTACAACATCCTTGAAAATTTGAAAATACTGTAGTCTTTTGTGTCCTTAACTGTCTGAGAAGTTGTATCAGAATACAAAAAAGAGTAATATATTACGTTGTTAGTCTTCGCTGTAAGACAGCTATATATCTATATCTATCTATCTATCTATCTATCTATCTATCTATATATATATATATATATATATATATATATATATATATATATATATATATCTGTGTGTGTATTAATAATTTGGCAAATCAACTCATTACATACATAATTTAAAGCAGTATATATTTGCAAAAAAGTATTTCCTGTAATACGCTACAAGTTTTTACTTACGTCTCATTTTTGATAAAAAGAATTGAATTTTAACGTTTGCTTACAATAATTGCATTTTTCCCCATTATCATAGATTCTGGAACTTAAGCCGGCTCGTACTACTGAAATTTCGGTTCCACTGACAACAGTTTCATGTAGTAAAATACTACCTCCTTAAACTTCTAAAATATTATAATTTGGTAGTAATGATAATTTTCCTTTATAATAATTCTTGCCTTAAATCTTCTCAATACTTTTTGCGGTTTATTTTTTATAGAAAAATTAACTGAGTCTTTCAAGACTTAAATCTCATCAAAAATAGCTTATCGAACTCAATGGATTTCCTTTATAAAATAAACGTGTTTGTGTTTCGATTGAACCTTTACCAATTTTAATGAGATGGATTGTTCGCATACCATTTTGTTTTCCATTTCATTTTTAAGCATAGATAACTTGCATAAAATTTTCCTTTGCGCCATTTTTATAAAAGAATATCCGATTTGACAATTTTTCTAATCCTTTTTGTAGAATTAATGATTTAGCTATGGAAGAAATGATTCAAAATTCGAAAATGGTTCATTCCTTTGCTCCTAAATTTGTGTATTCGATAACTAATCATGTTAAAGACGATCATGCTTAGAAAATTTTACGATTAGTCCAATGTATCTCTACTTGAACAGAATAAAATTTTAAGTCACACCTCAATATCTTAATGTAAATAAAGCAATAAAATACTAATATTTCAAATCTTTTTCTTATCTGTAATTTATTAACTAAAGATTTGTGTTTTAGGACTATAAATTTATTAAATCATTCTTAAGCAAACGCAACCAAATAATTTACTTAAGGTTTTCGTAAGCAGAATTTTGCTCTTTCTCACCTCATATTTGACAATACAAAATATTTTCTCCATAAGATTATAATGATTCAATATTTTATAATCATTTAGATTTGTATTTGATTTTATATTGCGTAATAAAGTATTTTTAAAATATTCCGCAGTCTCCTAGGATCCAAACTTTGCTTCTAGATATCAGGGACTGGGAAAAAACAAAAGCTGCAATACAGGATCTTGAACCTGTTGATTTACTAGTCAATAATGCTGGAATATCGGACAGAAAACGTTTGGGTGATATCGACCAAAATGAAGTTGACACGTAGGATGCTTTTTATTTATTTTGCGAGACAGAAAATGTCTCAATATGCGATGAATTGCTAACTGAATTTTAAATTTAAAAGTGTTTCAATGTATGATATCTCTACTTAAACGAGTTTGAAATCTTTAAGAAATTTAAAAACATAAAAATATACTTTTTAAAAATGTAATATATTATAAATGTTTATAAAGAATTTATAGTTTTTAAATTTTAGTAAAAATATAAATTTACTTTTTATTTACTCTAGTAAAAAATAAATTTATTTTATACAGTTAAATAGGATTGCTAAATATATTGCTATCTTTAATAAAGAATACTGTATAGTGTTCTACACTGATATCTGAATGAAAATTTTTTATTTGATTTAAGCATCCTCATTACATATAAAATTAACAACTCTTTATGTTTAATAAATAAGAAACTAAATGTTCAAACTTTTTACAAATATATTTTAAACATTCATTATATTGAAGAATCACTTGGTTAATATCTTGTTGATGATTTTGAAATGAAAATAGAATTTTGCCAGCATTTTACGTATCTGAGCATACGCATCTGTGTTATATTAATATTTGCATGAATTTTTTCATGAGCATATCAATATAAAAATAAACTCCACTGATATGCACCAAAATTCCTACACTTACAACTTACTATACAAAATAATACATATTCAAGTTTTACTAAACTACTAAGAGTATCTTTTGTGCTTTTGATTTAACATTAGCATGAAATAATTGAAGATACATAAAAATGAATAAAAGTATGTATTTCAGATCGAAAGAATCGAATTTAACTGAAATACATAATCAAAAAATTGGAAATTTTATTTTATCCAGTCATAATACTTTATAATTTTGGACGAACGTATCATATAATATTATACTTTCAGAAAGACTATAACTATAACTATATATATTTATATATATATATATATATATATATATATATATATATATATATATATATATATATATATATATATATATATATATATATATATATATATATATATATATATATATATATATATATGTATATATATAACTAGTAAATACATTGCTGGGTAAAATTAAATTATTTTCTTACTTTTCTATGGATTTGAGGAGAAATAAGGTATTAATTTTAAAGAAGTTTGAATTGAAGTTTATTTGAATAAGAATATAAGTTATAATTTATAAGAATTCAATATTTTTATGTCCAAAATAAAATTTCAAAAGAAGTATCATCCCTGTATAACATTTTAAAATTATTTTTTTATCTAAATTTCTTGCTAGATAAGTTTAAATTTCAGTCATTTTTCAAGTCATATAAAAAGGACAACGTTGAAAATGCCATTTTTTACTAGTTTGAATATTATTTTATACTTCAGTTAACTGAACAGTTTACTTGTTTGTGATCATTAAAATATTTTAAAGGAAACTTTAAGAAGATGTATTTTTACTTTTTTGAAATACTCACAAAACCAACTATTGAGACCTTAAGATTAATTTAAAATTAGTAAATGAAAATAATCAGTACACATAAAATAGTAAGGGCAACACTACATTATACAACACTCTCATCTGAATATGAATTCTTCATTTAATTGTTATAAAGATTATTTATATTTTAAAATTTTATTTCCTTTAATAAATATTTGTAATACTTCTTAAAATTATACTCAATTTTTTTGTTTATACGACATAGCTATTAAATTCTGTTTCTATAATGCTTTTAAAGTTAGGTAAAATTTATTATCTTTTATCTCAGTATCCTTAGAAAGTTATTTAGAAAATTCAATATAAATGAGTTTCGAGATTCTCCCTAATTGCATTTAGTTTCTTGTGAAATAAATAGGGAATCATTTTGATGTGTGCTAAAGTGCTATGCACATTAAATAGTGGTAAAGCAATTCTTATTTATAGGAAATGTCTTTTATACCAAAGAACCAAGCAGTGCTTTTTATAAAGGAGTGCAAATTTACTTTCTCTTTTGTAAGCTATATTATTATTTCATTGTATTAGAAAAAATATTTGTGAAATAATTGTTAAGATGATTCAAAATATCAATTATTGTTAGTATCATTTAAATCACTCGGTAAGTTTTATAAACTTATTAATGATAATGTTCTAATCAACTTTTTAAGGACGTTAAGGTGTGTACATATTTAGTCTTCAGAGTAGGAGGAAAACTTTTTTCCTCTCATTTGTAAATGATTCTTTAGGTGGGAAAACAATCTCTTTCTTGATCTCGTCACAGACCTTAGTTTGTTATATTAAGATAGCACTTTTATCCTTCCGCATTAGTTACTTGAAAGCGATTTAATTTGGACTACATTAAAGGTGTTATCATGTTCTTAAACATTTCATGAGTTAATGGTAAAAATAATATCGGTGAATGTTCGTAAGCATAGTTTCTAAGCAGCTGACTAGCAAATGTACACGAGTTTTTACACATTTATATTTATAGACATTATTTAAATTTTCATTACTTTTCTAGATATAAAAGAGATAATATTATGTGTATTCTTAATAGTAAGTTTAATTTTTGTAACCAAAATTTGAGAAATATTTTTAAGATTTTATTTATCGATACTATTAATTAAAAAATGTATTTCTTGAAAAAATTATATTATGAACAAACGCATTTCTTTCCATTTCAGTATGTTCGATATCAATATCAAATCCATCATAAATATCAGTCAGGTGAGTAAATATTATGTATTTAATATGAAGCATAAAATTTGCAAACATTTCGAAACTGATATTTATTTCATAAATATTGGCTATTTTATGATGTGTTCATATATTTTTCTATCACATAATTTGAACGTAATCATTTATTTTTTCATCTTTGTCATACCTCACGAAAATAAGCAAGACATAATGTAACATTACATGATAAGCATGATATAACAATATCTCACATCTGTGTTATTTCAATTGTATTTCCTTTAAGCAGATGCCTATTTAAAATTATTTTTCATGGATTCATAGACTCTGGGCAACATGTCCACAGAATCTATGCATAAAATGATGTCTTTCAATTGAATGAATGCAATTTTCACTTCTCATATCTCTTAGATCGTGGCTAATGGAATGAAATCTAGAGGCAGGGGTGGATCAATCGTAAATGTGTCAAGTATTGGAGGTATTCGAGTAGCACCTACTCGGAGTTTGTATTGTGCCAGCAAAGCTGCTGTCGATCAGGTCACTAGAAGTATGGCTGCTGAATTCGGACCTTACAATGTATGTCTTAAAGAACATTATTTTAATAAAATGAATGATAATCACATTTACAACTATAGAAACTAAATCGACAATTTTTAATATAATTTCTTTAATGCCATGTAAAAATTACATTTCATCACAACGAATATAGCCTTAGTATTCCAATTAAAATTATAATATTATAAAAGATAAAAATAATGTTAATAAACAATTTTAAGACCCTGAAAACAATCTGAATTAACATATCATACAACAAAATTCATCACTTAATTTTTAATTAATTTAAATCACTTAATTTTTAATAAATGATCAAAGAAGATATAACTGTTTAAAAATTTTTATTAATCTATTAATAGAGTATTGATTTATAATCATGCTGATTAAATTCTTTATATGGACTAAAATTAGAAAGGTATAAAAATATTGAAATCGTGTATAAGCATATGACTTATACTAATGTATTAAAAAAAGATATAAATTTTGCTGGTAAACTATTTCGTGTATAACCGAATAAAATAGCTCCTATTATTTTAACGAAAAATTTAATATAACTCCTTAAATATCACTTAACCTTTATGGAAAGCTATTTCAAGAGCAGAAAAATAGAAAGACAAAATTCGCAAAGCACTTTCATAAAATATATAATACGTAAGGCATGTAAAACATTGAGTACTAATATTTACTAATATAGAAGATACCGATAGTTTTCATACATATTAATTTTAAAAGATTTAAAATTAATATGTATGAAAACTATCGGTATCTTCTGACTTAAATAATATAAGAGAAGGGAGATGTTAGAATTAGGTAAATTTAATATGGTGATGAGATGAAAAATTCAATAAAGCTATTTGTCTGAATTGATGAATCACAGCTATTTCTATTACAGATCAAAGATTTACATTTTCGTCTAAAAGTGTTCTTAAAGAACAGAAAAAACGATTAAAAAATTTACAAAGACTACATCTTTTATTAGAATATTCCAGTTAATGTTAAACAATATGAGTGAATAACGCAAGTCAATGTAAATCAATATGAAATGAATGTTTTTGTTTGTTTCTGTGATACCGGTTAGTTTTTCAAATCTCTTTTCATTCAACCCATGAATGTTATGCAATACTCTTATGAAAACACTTCCCAAAAGATATACCTTGTGTGGATTTTCTTAAATACCTCCAAATGCCTGGATCTCTTAGGTTATTCACTGTGCTTAGCCAAGACGTTAATGTTCATCATCAAAAGTGCATTAAAATTCTCTAAGATATTATTGAAAAAAAAACTTCATACACCACATTTATTGAAAGAATATAGATTTGTTTTTCTGTTCCAAATCTTGTCATATGCGAAAGCTATTATTTTTGAACTGATAACGTGTTTGTTCTGCATCTCAAAACTAAGCAGTTCCAATATTGTCAGTTTAAGAAAGCCAAAATTTGTCCAGTTATTAGGATTGATTATTCCGTAGTTGTAACGTCCATCATTAACTATTAGTCAGCAGATATGCCTAGATGCCTAGTTTTTTTACTACTCCCTATGTCATGATGCCCACAATTAAATATTCTTTTTAATTATCTTCATTATACTTAAGAAAACATTTTTTGATGAAATAAAATTTTATTTGCTAATGTAATTTATAATGTTATTTTCCTGTCATTTCAAATCGAAACATTTTGAATTATAAAATGCGTGTTAATTATTTAAACAACGGGAAAGTTACTGAATACACTCGTGAAAATAATTACTCTTCCAGATGTAATTTGCCTTTTTTAAGAATGTAACTGTTACCACTAAATCTAAATTTCTAAAGCTTCCAATGTACTCTGTAATGATTTCGACGACTCGAGATGGCGCTGCGGAAACAACAATACAAGTTTTTTTTTTTTTCTTTTTTTTTTTTTTTTTTTTTTTAAGAAATAGAATAGTGGGTTGTTCAGCTGAATTCGAAAGTGATTTAGAACGGCCATGTTGATAATGTGATAGTGGTGTTCTTATTAAAAAATGTTCCTGTAAATGAATGTTACGTTATGTGCAATCATAGATGATAAATAAAAAACTGATTGCTAATATGTTGTGTGATAAATTCACGGTGTAAATTTAATTCAGCGCCAGAACAGTGCTTATTTTTTCTTTTAATGGGTGGATTAACTGATTTGTTCCATTGAGGTGTGGAACTAAATTATATTACAAAAATTCATATGCTTGGGAGGGGCTCTCTTTTTCCCTTTCCTTCCACTTATAGTTTCGTTTTGCTAGAGTTTCTGCAATTATTATGCTTTTATTTCTTAAAATTGGAATAATTTTTAGCAATGAAATGATCCTTTATTACAGTGGAGGATATGTAATTACAAATCTAAAGATATTAATAAATATAATTGTCGCAAAATCCTCTTGCCGTGTAATCTAAAGAACCACCAATTTTTATATTGAATTAACATGTAAGCAAAACTCATAATTTGAAAATAGCACATAAAAATAAAAGCAATATCATATTCAGCACACACACACACACAAGACTTTTTATATTCTCATGTATTTATCTGATATGCTTGTCTTTCTTGCTTAGATCCGTGTCAATTCTGTGAACCCCACAGCCATTCGAACCAGATCATCAGCATGGCTATTTGAAGAAGGGAGTCCTCGAGGTAAATACCTGCTGGAAAGAACTCCTTTGAAAAGACTAGGAGGTATTTAAGAACTACTTTACCATTGATAATTAAAGCCAATAAATTGTTATCGTTGTACCCATGCAAAAATTGTGCGCTATTTCTAAAGCCAATTTGATATTACAAGGCACTAATGGTTGTACACTACAGGTAACTAAACTGCAACACAAAGAAATACCAGAAATAATAGAGCAAAACTTATTTGATAGAAAATAGGTTTGATCAAATGCTTGAGATTACTTTACCTTGTGATGTGTTGATGATGATAAAATCAATTGCTATTGTAGTCTCAAGTCCTGGCTATACCCACTATCACAAATATTCAATAAGTCAGAGCGGCTTTAGATATATTGTTGGGGTATACCGGCTTATATGTAGCTTTTACAAATTGCCAAAGTGTGGCAACAAGTGGTGTATCTCGGGCTAATTGTTGTACAAGCATTACCACACGTTTTCCATTGGTGATATCTCAAGAGCAAACTAGCAAGGAAGTCAATCTCAATCTGGTTGACAACGAAGAATTTTTGAACATTACATGCTATGTGGGATGACGCCTTATTTTGTTGCAATATGATTGAGAGCAAACGAAGAAAGGGTCAAGGGCTTTTTACATCCTAAATATGTAGCTCTGGCTGTTCAACATTCCAACCATGCATAATTAAGTGATATGATAGAAAAAGCCAATATCTTCCTAAACTATGATAAAGGGTGCAGAACCAATGTGGCGAAACATAATGCAACAATTCAACAGCCTGTCACCTCAGTGGTTCCAGTCTGGAATCCGTACACCCGACTGTTGCAGGTATAAATGGGATTTATCAGTAAAAGCATTGATATCATTTTCTTTCATTGCTCATATCCGTTATTCATTATATTAGCGGCGCAAACGCCAATGATTTTGGGTCAAAGGTGAACGAAGCTATGGATGCCTTACGAATACTCCACTCAGCTGCAAATGTTTTCTAATAGTACTAGACGCCACCGAATCATATCTAACAGATTAAATCTGTTGTGTAGTGGTTCTAGCAGCAGTGGCTTATTGGTTTCACATCTCTTTCCGTAAGATCAGCAAAAATGAAGCATCATTTACCACAGGCAGTGGCTAGAATTGTGATTCCATTCTCCCAACTGTCTTGCTGAAGCTCTGCGTGCACGTTAATCTGTGACGTACAAAGTACTTCCGTTCATATGACGTGCATGATTTTACAATAGATTTGTCTCTTTTAAACGTTATCTGACATTTAAAACTTTCTTTTATGAATTTAAAATTTTTCTTCTAATTTTATCATTTTTGAAGTATACTAAAGATTTTTATTTTTTGTAGTAACATAATACTTTTACCTATCATATTTATCTTTAAATGAAAACGTGTATTCATGCATGAATTATTAGTATTCATTATTTTCGTTTTCTGTACCTATAACTTATAGATGTACTTAAAAAGAGTGAAAATACTGAAGAATAAATGCAATATGATTTTGTATAAGAATCAATACAAATATATCATGTATAATGAATACACATAAAAGTAATGTATAATAAACAATTCTATTTAATCGTTCAATTTAATAAATCTGTGCATTTTTGGATTAAATAATTTATTGTTTTTTTTATAATTTTAGAAGTGGATGATGTTGTGTACCCTATAATGTTCCTTTTAAGTGATAAAGCTTCTTTGATAACTGGAACGGTGATCCCTATTGATGGTGGTCTTCTTGCTTCCTTTTAGATGGTTCCAAATCAGAAAAAGAAAAGATTATACTAATTACATTATTTTAACAAGTGCTTCACTTTAGTATAATAGTTATTATTTTTCAAGTAAAATTTTCACAATATTTTTTTCAATATATATAAATTTAAGTCTTCTTGAATTCAGTATATTATGAATAGCTCGTAAATAAAAACATTTTTTATAGAGTTTTCTTTTCCATAAAATATTGAAATACCAAAAAGAATTATTTTATTATGGATGTGACACGCAAGTCTTATGTTAATATTATTACCGTTTTGAAATAACACTCCTTAAAAGTATTCACCGATTAAAATAAAGTATACTTATAAATGCTACAGTACAAATGTACTATACAATTCTGTCAATCAGTTAAATTGTAAATTTTCTTGGATTATTATCTTTAAGCTGCATTTAATTTCTTTTTATGAATATTCAGATACATGTTTTCATTCTTCTCTTACTATTTTGTTACTAGCTTCAGAAAAGATTAAATAACTAATGCTAAACATATGTTTAAAATTTATATTTATTGTCAAAAAATTGATCGTACATTAATTATTCGAAAGTTAAAAAAACTATTTGTACACTAAATGTACCAAGACTGATTTTTCTTAAAAGTCTGTGCACTTGCAATGCAAAGTATTTTCAAATCTATTGAATCTAGATTCATTAAATAATAGAATTTAAATTATGATTTATTGAGATTTATTACGTGAATCGCGAAATATCACAAAGGTAGTAAGCCTATCTTTTTTACTTACAAAAAATACATTTCTCTATCATACCATTACAACATATAGATGCATTTAGCAAACTTTATTTTTTACTTCTACCCCACTTATAAAAAAACATAAGAATTTATTTTCCTTTTAATAAAGAACAGTTAATAATATATCATTTTTTATATTCACGAAAACTAAACATGCATTGCACATAATCGTTTCTATGTAATAAGATGTACTTGTTATTTTGTAATTTAAAAGACAATTCTCATATCTTCGAATATAGTTTTTCCCAATTAATTGTATTTATGACATTGCAATTAAAATTGTATATTAATATTATATTATGTAAATTTAATGTATGATCATGTGATGCGGATAAAAAATATAATTCAATAAACTATTTAAATTATCTTAAGGTATTAGTGAATCACTAACAAATCCGGAATTTTTTGTTAGAAGAAATAGTGAAACTAAGTTACTGTGCCAAGGATGATCATGATTCAGCACACATTCTGTTAATACTATAAAAAGTTACAATAAAATAAATTTATTAAATAATACTTTGCTACAATTTTTATAAAATTTCTTAGAATTGATTTACCAGACAAATTTTGATTTTTGAATCAGCAACCTTAACAATCCTTGATAAAGTATATAACCTTACCTTTATCATTTCCATTTTTCTTTAGATTTTACTGAATTCACATCCAGTTGGAATGATGAGTAAATTGATGCTAAGATTCAGTTCCGATTAAGCTTGAAGTTTTTATGTTTGTTTCAATAAGATTATTTATTGGCATAACTTCCTTATAGTTTTTTTTTGGCATTAATCTAAATTTGGTGAATTTTTCTAGACATTTCTCGTTATTTTCCAACTAGAGTAATCGAAAACATTAAGATAATTCTACAGCAACATGTTATGAAAATATTTACTAGTAATAATGAATTATTATGGAAACACATTTGATTATAAATCATTATCATTGTATTTTATTAATTACTAAAAATTTCAGTTTGTATTTCAAAATGTGTGATTACATTTACTATAACCACGCGCGCGTTTTCCAATATATTTTATTCTCAAAAATTTAAATACTTAATACTTTTACTTATGTTTGGATTGCTAATCTGCATTAATTTACTTAGATGTTTAAAAACAATTATTTAAATAAAAAATAATTATTATATACTAAACGATTTCATAATCTTCCATTTACATTTGTTTGTCATGAATTTGATTTTCTTATTTTTTCCCTTTACTTAAAAAGTCCTTACATTTTTAAAATTGAAATTGGTATTAATTAACTTATAGAAGCATTTACCGTCTTTTTCTATTAATATTTATCATGTACAATTATATAACCTTGGCATCAATTTTTTGGCCACCAGCGAAATCACGCCAATTAGATTGATTATACGACATCTATATCTTTATAAATACTATAAGCTTACTTGACTTATTTGTTAAGTGAACTCTGCTATAATGGTAATATGGGTTAACATAATAGTTATTGATATATTTTTAAACTGAAAGCAAGAGAAGGTTTATAGTTAGAAGCTTTAGTTAAAATTAATGAGATAAATGATTGATCGCTTTGATCAATAAACAGCAATAATAAATAATGATTTTTAAAAAAATACAAATCACACCCATTATTTACCATTATTATATCTTGATGTGATAACCTTTGAATTCCCTAAATTTTACGTACAACATATTTTTAAAAAATAGGCGAAAACAATGTAGTACATACCAAAAAAGCATTATACTAAAATCGAATCATATGTCCTTCAAATTTAATAACCCCTGAAGAAGTCCTTAAAAATTGTGCATCATTTTGACCTAGTTAAAAAGAATCTTTTTTTTTTTTTAACAAATTTCAAGTTACTGAATTATGAATTTTATGTATACATGAACAGGATCAATAGCATCGTTAAGCACATTTCTTATGACATTCTTAAACGTTCCACGAATAAGAAGCATCTTTGCAATTTATAACGGGTAAGGTTACACAATTATTCATATATTAAGGTCTACACGCAAAAGTAATTTTTATATTTCAAATAATTGTTTTTCAAATGGTATAAAATCATACCTATTCGAAAAAATTTATTTTTTTCTTTTTATAACGTGTTAAATGGCTCTGCCATGAGTTTACAAACGGTATTTGGAAACATTGTATCGATAATTTTATAAGTGTAGCAATGTGTATTTATATATGTGTGTGCTTGAAAGTCTTTCGGCTTGCTGGTGTCGTATTGCGCTAGCTAGGCTGGCATTATGAAGTGGGCTGCTTCACTTTTCCAACTGAACCATATTTTGGTGTGGAGTCCGACTTCCTCAGTACATACATGTCATAGGCACCAGTTTATAGGGTAGACAACCATTTGCAACTCATTCGTACAAAGAAATAGAAAAGACAGAATGAACAGAGATAGAAATTACATCCATGTCTGAACTGAGATTCGAACCCAGGACCTACCTATCCACAGTCATGCACTCTGACCACAGACAAGGTGTAAGTCTTTCAGGTGTTGTCTTCTTTTGCTGGTAGTAAAGAATTCATACACTACCAATGAAATTTCCTTTTGAAAGACATAGCTGGGGAAAATTTTCAACAAATTGTTGATAACATTCAGGTGCTATCCAGTGGCTCTCAAGAAATCGAAGTACATCACATTTTTATATGCGGGCTAGGAAGTTTTTGCTATATTTATATTTTCTATACTGTGTGTTATAACCGTCTTATAAATAATGAAATTAAATATTATTTCAAAAGTCATCAGGTTAATAGATTTCAAAAGCAGATCATTTATAAAATTCTTTAAACATTTTCGTCATGCAATTCATTAAAAACTAATGAAACCAGTTTTAATAAGGTTCAATTTATGTGTAAAAGTTTCATGCAAAAATAGTTCATGAACATACAAAAATTAAACAAAATAAAAATGAATTGTTCTCTCACTTTAGAATGAAATTGTAATTATATAATACCAGACTATTAGGATTTCCACCTTTCTGTACTAAAAGTAATGAATGGCACCTTTATCTGGAGGGGAAATCAGTGCCTGTACCATCATGATCTTACACTGATACTTGACAACATTGAATATTCACAGCTATACTTACGTTTTATTATTAAATGAAAACCATGGATTGACAAGTCTGTATAAAACTGAATCTCTACCACCACTCTTTTTCTTCATATCAACTGGAGTAAAGATAAGCAGATCAGAATTTATTATTATTTTGTATATATTCAACATACTTTAATCTTTTGTATGAACGTTGCCAAAATCTGAACATCATTAATTTCATTTTGAATATGAAAATTTCAATAAATCAAGAAAAAGCTATAAAGTCACAAAAAAGTCGTTGTCAATTAAAAAAAAAAGATATAAAGTCTCAAAATAGCGTCATTGTATTAATAATAATTATTCAATATTAATAATAACATCCTATCAGAATTTTCTCAGTAACTCTGTAATATTGCGAGCAGAATTCTCAGTACTCATAGGATTAGTAGTAAAACCACCTGTTTGAATGTACAATAATGCTCATCTAGAAAGCAGTTTATACTCAATTTATAATATTTCACTTCATTTATGTTTTGTTTCTTTAAATATGCTGAATTAATATCCAGAAAAAATAGATGGAATTCATTATTGAAGTGTCTCTCATGACATGACTGTCATTCGACAATGCAATCAAATAGTTTTTTTCTGATATTACGATTTATAACATTTGGTCTACCAATATATTTTCAAAACAAAAGGTTTTTTCTTACCCAGAAAAATATTTCATTTTTTTCAAAACACTTTATCTTTCTTAAGTTTTCGTATAGGTAATTAAAAAATATGCTGATTCATTTTCTTTCAGAAAAATTGAATGGATTTATGTATATAGAAGTGAAAGATAGAACTGTTATTATGACAGCACCCTTTATTACA
This sequence comes from Latrodectus elegans, assembly GCA_030067965.1. Taxonomy (NCBI): domain Eukaryota; kingdom Metazoa; phylum Arthropoda; class Arachnida; order Araneae; family Theridiidae; genus Latrodectus; species Latrodectus elegans. The sequence continues at coordinate 17,684,770 of CM057810.1, read as the reverse complement.
GAGTGTAATGTATAAAGTCTTTAAGCCAGGAGAGAGATGTAGGGAACACTTAAGCGATTTGGAATCAAATAGAATTGCTGTGTCGGAAATGACTTCTATGCGGTAATCTGCTTAAGTCCTTGTTGACCAAACTGAGAATCTCATTCTGAGAACTATTGCAGATTCTGAAGAAATACACGATATATCTGGAATATTTAAGAATATTTGGATTTCCATGCGTGTGACACTGCAAGAATTGTATAACATCCAAGGTTAAACAATTCGACAATAATTCCTTTGTTATTAGTTTTATTTTCCTTTTGCTACTTTTGTTTTTATCTTTGTGAACAATAAAAGTATTTTTCTCCTATTTTGTGACCGTTTCCTTTTGTAATTTAAGATTACATTATTACAGTTTTCTTACATTCGTATGATTGACATTTCGACAAGAATTCTTTCCAGTGTAACGTGAAGCTTCAATGCAAACACATTTAAAGCCAGTCGCGTTTATTCAACACCCTTTAATACGCTAAAAAAGGTGTTCCCAGTCCACAATTCTTATGCTTAAATGTATGGCTAAGTAGTCTAGAAGCTATTGCTCTATTTTTCCTGAAATATTGTACGCCTTTAGCTGAGACATCCTATTCAAAAATTGTATATTTCGATAACATTACACCTACTATAAGCTATTTCACAATTGATAAAAAACATGCATATTGATTTATAATATTAAAATACATGAGATAGACATTTTATAGTTTAGTTTATGCAATAAATATAAACATAGATACACAATGGTGGCCTATTTTGCAATATTAGGACAAAATTTGAAAAGAGAATTTAAAGTTACATCATAATAATTTCCATATTTATCAAGATTTATGTCTTTCCTTGTCATTTGTGAAACAGATGCATACAATTGCTAAATATATAACGCAAAACTATTATACTCACATATAGATGGTCTCTACAAACTTTTCCATCCGTAAATAAAAGGAGAAATTTAATAACTGAAAATTTAAAAGTTCATAAGATCCATAGATTTTTAAATTTAATTTTAATTACTTAAAATTAATAAAATTTTAAATTTAAAAAATCCAAATTTTATCTGTCCGTTTGTTTGTTTGTCGCTCAACAGTCATTTTTTGCACACGAGGTCTAATTAGACCGTTACCTACGGTTTAAAGTGGATTCCGAACCACTACAAACATCCATGCCCAAGGTGGGATTTCTGTCCGTTGGTGTAGCATTAATGTATACAAAGGAGTGAATTCAAGTTGTGTCGTTTGATTGTGGATTAATGGCTGTTTTGCTTAGCAGAAATATTCACACGGAATTAAAGTGATTAAAAAATAAAATGCATTCATAAAATCTAGAAAAGGCAATGGAGTATTAGTACAATGTGCTTAACCAATTAAAAAGTACTTCGCTCAGCTGACGTCATATTTATTTCATTTATAACAGAAGTGAGAAAGCAAAAGCATCAGTCTTAAAATTTCAATAATTTGGAAACTTCATCTGAACTCATCATGAATATATGTTTTGCTGGTAAAAAAGCTATTGTCACAGGTGCTGGAAAAGGTAGGGTTAAGATTAATATAAACTATAATTACTTTGAAAGTCCGTTTGGGTCTTAAAATCAATTCATATCATAAAATAAAGTCTTGATTTTCGAGTAGGACTTATAAAGAAAACAACTTTAACTCGGATCTGGTATTTGAAAATTTTAATGAGACTCTAGTTGAATAATTTTGAATTTAAGAGAAAAAGATCCATAACTTTTAGTAGTTTTATTCTTATTAAAGTGTGGCTATATAAAATTACTTTAGGAAAAATTTTATGATTAAAAAAAATCGGTATTAATATTGAAGAAAATTCTACTTTATCTTAGTGGTTTCGTTCTAATCTTGTCTGCAAAATTAGAGTGTATCGTAATAAATTTAAATTTATTAGGCGTAAGAAATTAAAATAAATGAATTTCAAAGTTGACGATTGCTTTTAATCATTTTAATACTAAATAAGCTGACACGACGCAATAGGTAGCATAACAGTCTCAAGGCACTTTAATAATACCAGTTTTTATTTTCTGACGAAACTTTTTGTTAACAGCATTTCATGTGTCTCAAGGGAAGAGACTCCAAAAATTGTGAATTGTCAACCACAAGTTTTGCATGCAAAAGAAATATCTAACTTCTATTCTTATAATTGTAAAGTGTATAATAAAATAAAAAGGGGGGGGGCACACTCAAGGCCTCTTACTTAAGAATGGGGCTGTGGGCTAACAATAACCATTAAAATTAAATGGTTAGTGTTGTGGCCATCAGTTCAATATTTAGTACATTTGAATGCTTTTTGAGGAGGGAGTTTCTTAGTGCTTTAGAGCTGTCCTTGTATTGTAGGACTCGGATTTATTAATATTACTCATGACAAATTCAAAAGGTGTAGTCTTACCATTGACATAAGCCAAGAAATAAATTAGTATACACTTCTGTAAATTTTAAATAAGCATATAATATCAAACGAAGTATATTTAAAATTTCATCTTGAAAGGTATTGGCAGGGGCGTATCTTTGAAGTTGGCTGAACTTGGTGCCGAAGTCTTGGCTGTCAGCAGAACTCAATCTGATCTTGATGAGCTGCTTAAGCAAGTAAGATTTTGTTTTCTTACCTTTTTCAATAACTTTATATGAATAGTTGGTACAAACTACCACTGTGTTCAAACAAATGAAATTTGAGATTTCCTTTTATTGAACAGTATATCATTGGAAAAACTTTTAATTCTAAAATTTTTGTGGAATAAAAAAATTATTACTTAATGCTATTTGGTTATGTATGACAAAAAATATAAATATTATGAATTCTAAAAAAATTCTGTCGTTATTATATTCGACATACTTTTAAGAATCTATTCTGAATGTCTTTGTTCATGATGAATAAATATTTTCTGCTTGCTCTGAAAGAATTTATCTTACTAAATTATTAATATTCTCGTGTTGAGCTAGAATTGAGTTCCATTTTTTTTTTCTTATAGACCAATAATATTGCTCTGTAACTTTTTTATATGGCAATATAAATATTTTTTGTCTAAATTTGACTGAATTTGTTCAAATACTCTTAGTCTCATAAACTAGTGTAGCATATGAAAGTGTCTAAAACAAGATGTTTAAATATTTTTATTTAATGTTAAAAAACATTCTACTTTAAAACAATTGGACTGCTTTAAAACGCAATACGAGATATTTCCATAAAGTTTATTTAACAGAACTGAAAACAATTAACCAAATGCGAAACCATTTTACTATATTTTTTAAATTTCTTTAAGTCAGTTAAATGTATGTCCACATTTCTGTTATAGAACTCTAATATCAAAACCCTTTGTTTGGACATCGAAAACTTCGAGGCTACAAAAACCGAGTTTCAGAGAGTAGGCCCTGTGGATTTGCTGGTCAACAATGCAGGAGTTTCTCTAGTGAAAGAATTCGGAACTATTGACGAAAAAGAATTTGATAGGTTTGTATCCAAGTTGCTTCAGAAACTGTTTATTTGCTTTCAGTTTCTACATGCATTGGATTTAATACCTGTTTTTAAAAACCAAATATTTTCTAATACTAAATCCTCTTAATTCATCTATTTCATAAAATAGGTGATAAATTTTATTTAATGTATCAGAATTTGTATTTAGAATATGATTGCAATCGTACGCAATGGAAAAATTGGAACATCATATTATGAAAAATGGTTAATTTTTACTAAAGTTTCTAAAACGTCTTAACTTACATTGATTTTGGATAAAATTTTTGGTAAGTTTTCTAAGGAGATATGGCAAAAAATATTTCCTTATTTTAAGTTTAATACTTCTGATGTACTTCCGAATTAATCGTTTGCTGCAGCATTTGTAACTTCCCTAAGAGAAGAAAAAGGTCTTTGTGTGAAACATCAAAACTAGATAATATGTACACCGAATTATGATTCTATCTATGGAAGATGTTTATATTTAGGACGTTGCTTAAAAATATAACGAAGCAATGAGTACTAATAACATAATTAGACTAATTCATTCAGATTTCCAAAACAAACAATTTGTTTTAGAGATTATAAGCATACTTTTTAAGTTCCTTTCACTTGCAGTTTTTCAAAAGATCCTAAATCATCATAAAGCTTTCTCTAAGAGATTGGAATTACACAATTTCTATACTTTAGAACACGCTAGGGATACAAGCGAATAACTACTTCATTCCAATCAAGGTTCTCATTTCCATAGATACTACGATAAACTTAAGAATATGCTTGATATTTTGTACTACAGTTGATACTCTGAAATTTATTAGGTTAAACTCTAAGTATATTCTTTATAGCTAAGAATGTAAGGAATAATTCGCGATAATGTAGAAATTTTAAACGTCAATTTTTTTTATTATAATTGTTCGAGCTACTGGGAATTTCTTACTTAAGCTTACGTTTACTTTATGTATAAAAGTCAACTATTTATTTTGGTAACAAATGGTTCTTTTCACAAGCTGAAGATTTTTTTAAAAAATCCAAAACTTTGAAGCATTATTGCAAATTGTGTGTTTTTATTCTCTTCTAACTATAAGTATTTGAATATAGAACTACTCATAGTTCGTCTATTACATATTGTTATCGTAAATAAAACTATTTTCTTTACATAATGTCCTTTTTTTTCAATTAACATAAAATTAAGTTTTTACATGAATTGCACAACTTGTATTATCGATGAAATTTGTGAATTCTAACTTTGTATGTCAGAACTTCTTCACAGAAATTGTTTCTCTTCAGAAAAACGCAAGCTTAAATCCATAACTTGTATTTTTTACTGGAAAATGTTAAAAGAAAATTTCTTTACTGTATGTTTATAAATGTGTTAAAGTTTTCGGAAAATTCTAATCTTATTTAATTAACTAAATACTTCTGTATTTATTTGAAACTTTTTTTTCAAAAGTTTTAATTGAATATACCAAACTAATTCTTTAAAATGTAAATACTTTTAAAATAAGGAGCAAAATCGCTTACAATAAGTTTTATAAAAAACTTAATAATGGTAAAACAATTGTATGACTGTAAATAATAAATCATAAGGTTTAAATTATCAAACAGATTATTTGAAAAAGCATATTAATTATGTGTAGACTTTTTATATAGGACACACCAGTTTGTAAGTTCTGAAAACAATTTTGTTCAAACATGGCTCCACACACTTTTCTAAGCAATATTTCTTCAAGAGTATATTTCGTAATTTTATTATGCATTCTTGTATGCAATTAGCTTAGTTGAAATAATGAAGCAAATTGCAAACGCGGCTGTCACGGAATATAATGAAGTTTTTTCGTGAAGAAATAAAAAATAAATTATTAAAAGAACATCAAAGCTTAAAGAAGATACATACTAAAACATTTTTACAAACTATTCTTGAAGGATTCTGAGTTTTCCTTGTATTTATATTTTTACTGTTTGCCTCAATGGGTTCGTTAACAACTCTTCTTTATATTCGGTGCTGAATGACATAATTAACATTACAATTATAAATTTAATGTGAATAAAATAAATATTCATTTACTTGCAAAGTAAATTTTTAACCGAATAATACAGACCATTTGAAGATGAATACTAAGTTATAATATTCTATGTCAAATTCATTCTTCTGGGTACTTTTCTCTTGATCATTAGTTTATTAATTTTTTAACGTCTTTCACTTCAATTCATTAGGAAGTTTAAAATTATGTAATCATTTTTCATATGCAGTTTCTTGTAAGCTGTGTGAGAATGTAAATCTTTCATCTTTATTTTTCAGAATTTTCAACATTAACGTGAAAGCCATGTTTAACATTAGTCAAGTGAGTATATAAATTCAAATTTCTCTATGCTCATAGAATCTCTAGCAAGGGTCTTACAAACTAATTTAGAGAAATAAAAACTGTAATTATACTCATTCACATCCAAGCAACAAAGACCCTCTTAGGGCTATAATTTGTAACTAGACCAAGAGAAAAGCATCTTGCTTTTCGAATAAATATTAGGAATGCTATAAGTTTTGTGCAAAATTGCTCTAATGTGTTTCGTGTGTGTCTAATTGCCACAGTTAATTAGGAGAAATGCTTGAAAGAGAAATACCTGCCATTCTGTTTGAATACGATTCATTCACCTGCGTCCGAAATTTAAAATTGTGTAAATTTAACCGCATTTTATAGGCAAATTCGATTTGCTAATAATTGGTTTCTAATTGTTTTTAAATTTCAACCAAAGATGTTTGATTTTAATTCTTAATGAGATGGGGGGGGGGAGCTTACTATTTTTCATTGATTAACTACACATGAAGCCATTAACTCAATCTTATTCTCGAAGAATTTAGAAGTTTGAGACTTGATATGCGTGGAAATTAGTGTAATAATTTTATTTATGAAAGAATTCAAAGTTCATATCATCTTGTACTTGTTTAGGTAATAAATATCTTAGTCTATTTTAGTTTGATGAAAAAAAATAAACGATTTCTACTTCATTCAGTGATATTTGACTCTAAACAATATTAGTCGGATAAGCATTAAAAATACAAACTTCTTCTAGCTTCAGAGATTTTTTAATATTAAATCTTAAAGGCAACTAATTTTAAATCGTAACTCAATTTTATTAAGCATAAAATATTATTTAGAAATGATCAAATATGTAAAAAATAAATATCTGAATTCTTGGATAATCTTATATTAAAAGCAAATTTTTAATTCTCTAGTTACTCCTCAAATCTAGAAATTTTATACATTAAATTATGAACTTAAAAAGGAATAAATGTGTGAAAGAGGGGCATAGGTTTCCAATTCTGTATACATAAGTATGTAAAGCTTGTATTTGTAATCTCAATATTCATTAAAGTAAAAACGAATCTTAAATAATACCAATAAAAGTAAAAATCTTAAATACTCAATTTTTAGTGCATTCTAACTTTCTGGAATATCGAACTGTATACAAAACTAATTTGCTTGTCTTGTGAAATTTTAATTTCACTTATTTTTGTCATCTATAATTTGTCCTTAAACGGAAGCACTTCTCATTTACAATGAGAATACTTCATTTAAGACGTCGTATAAAATTCTAACTTGGAATTTTAGTTGAAATACTTATTAATTAATAATTTGGTTTACAATTTTGAGCCAAATATAATTCTCAAATTAACTTCTTCCGTAATTACGTTTCTTCCCAAACCGTCTGGCTTTTTAGTTTTTTAATTTCATAAAATGTGTTTTACCTTTACACTTCGTAACTTAAAAGAAATAGACTTCAAAGTAATTTGAAAATATTCTCAAATTAAAATCTTTCCTTAGATTGTTACAAACGGAATGAAGGAGGGGGGTCGAGGAGGCTCAATAGTAAACGTGGCGAGTATAACCGGAATAAGTGGAGCGCCCTTCGCATCAGTTTACGGTTCAAGCAAGGGTGCAGTGGTTCAATTGTCTAGATGTATGTCTGCTGAGCTTGGCTCTCATAATGTAAGTGTTGTCTTTATTTATAATTTTCATTTACTCTTTAGGGTACATGATTTCAAGGGTTGTTATTTCTAGATAGACAGGGATACGGCAGTCTCGAGGGACATCCTCACGTTTTATTTAAAATCCCCTTGCCTTTTACTTTTCTATTTTTCCCTTTGATATTGTTGAGATCACCTATACCGAGTTTCTTTGCCACGCTATGTCTTGGCTTCTACCCTTTTTTTTTTACTCATTTTATTTCTGTTGGTCTTTCAAGCCATGTTGGCCGCGTGTATGTCTTGCAATAAGACATCTGTTTCTTGCAGTTACTGTTTTCCCTTTGCTGTAGGTGTCCCTGCAGACACTTATCAGGAATAAACTCTCTCTCAACAGACTTATGCTACCAGATGGGAAATTTTCTGCATGGTGTTATAGGGCTAATACTGCATTTTGAGTCGTGCTGGCCTGTTTGATATATTCTATTAGCAACGAACAACTATCCAGTGATTTACTTGCATTTCATTTAGATGAAGATTACTACTTTCAATGTAACTTATCCATTCCATCTGACTTACGCCTTGTGTTAGTAAAATAATATCGAATCTTTAACTAATAAACTTTGTTTTGGAATAAAGTTATAGCTCAGACTTGAGAGGCTTTCTTAATTTGTACACTTGGTACTTTTCTGTTCTTCATGTTTAAGAAAACGAAGAAAAGATGGTTATAATACATTAAAAAACTTGCTGGTTAAAAATTGGAACCCTTGCGAAAACTTGTAAGATTACAAAAAACCCAGCATTTTAAATTTATTAAAATGCGATCTATATCCTGAACCATAAGACTTCTATTCTGAAAATATTTTTTAAAAGTTTCTATTTCGAATGAATAAAATGCAGAAATGTGCTTTTAATATGTGGAACTAGTTTTTTCCTCTAGCTCCTTCTAATATTTAAAAATACTTGATCTTATAATAGAAGTCACATTTATGAGTTGTATATTGAAATTTGTAAAAACTTTTCTATCCCTTTTTCAGATTCGAGTGAACTGCGTGTGTCCCACAGTCATTCGCACTCGAATGGCAAATGAAGTTTTCAATCCTCCTAATAATGACATGTACAAGTTTATGATCGACAGAACCCCACTAAAAAGACTCGGTGGTAAGACACTTTAAAATTAAGCTTATTCCTTATATGTAGATAATCCTATATCTTGAAAATTTTACCACAGAAACAGACGAAGAACTCAAGAGCAGATAGTCTTCACAAAGAAAGGAAATAGGATGAATCAGCATAAAATAGAAAAATGAATTTATCCGGAGATTGTTTTTTTTTATTCTGAAGTATGTGCATGTACAGTGAATCACAAAAACGAAAGATTGGAATGAAAACGGAGTATGTCAGGCAATTCGACGAAAATTAAAATATGGCGTGTATAGTTTTAACGATGTAGGTTCTACTATTTTATGTTCTCGTGGGCCAGGCTGGCAAATTGAGGTGCGCTGATCCACTTCCCCAACTGAACAGTATTTGGTGTGTAGTCCAACTTCAGTACACCCACATGCCATTGGGACCGGTTTATAGGGTAGGCAACCATTCACATACAAGAAAAGGACAAAGACAGGATAGAAAGAGACCACTAGATAAGTTGATCGGCCACAACTTCATGTGATATGAGTGGTGAAGAATTCGACGAACGTTTCGTTTTGCACCCAGAGAAGTTTTGATTTTGTTAAAAATGCCGTTTGGGAAATAATTTTTATTAGAGCTATCTAACTGATTCTGCATTAAATATCAGTGAATTGTATTCCTCCTGCAGTTTTGAAGAGCTGAGAAATTAGCTTTATCTCAGAGGAATAATAATCGTAGTTGTAAACAAAGTAATGCAATGACAGGTTCATTGGTTTCTCGCGTGTTGAGGAATCTTCTCCAAAATATCTGATTAAGAAAAATAATCTAGGATTTAAAGTTTGTTCATGGAATGGAAAGTTTAGTCTTGTAATAAAAATAAAAATGTAATTAACTATGCAATTTTAAACTGAAAATAAAATTTTACCTGATAACTCGTTTTCTGATACGATAAGGATTCAGTTAACACGATAAAAGTTTCGCAAATTATGTATAAATGGAAGTGCTGAAGCTGTAATATAAAAGGCGTTATCCATATGGTTGAGTAATTTTAGGCACCAAATGAGTTACTTTTAATAAAGGCGTGGAGAAATTATAACTGTATACCCATGGCCTCCAAATGTTCTTATAAAAGAATTTTATTTGAAACGAGTTTTGTAGACTTCATAAGATCTTGTTTGTGGAACTTTGCAATATTTTGGCTGATAATAAAATTGAGGGCATTTGCGTTGGTATAATTAGATAAAAATGCGAATCGTCATGGGAGAGGGGAGGGGGATGTGAAGAGTGAACAACATGTCTTGTCATCTTTACCTTTTTAATAGTGCTGAAAACAATGTGCGATATGGAGATACTTTGTGGGAATTGAACTTTGAAAGGAAATATGAGAAATTTGAAAGGGTTTCATCTTATACTTTTATAATTATAGAATGAAGCATTTGTGAAGAATCGTCTTGAATTACATTTGTATATTAATATATATATAACATATTAGGAACAGTTATAGAAAAAAAGAATAAAGATCTAGAAACACAAAATAACAAAAAGAAGAAAGCATCTGCAACAGAGTCCATTAATCTAACTTAACTATTGCTTCCCAGTAATGCTCTGCGACAAAAGTCTTAAGTAGTACAGGACAATTGAGAACATGCTCGGAGTCAATCCCCTCTCTGCAGAGTGCATGTTGGAGAAGGAACAACTTTGAATCTATAGAGATGATTTCGAAGGCAGACAATTCCAGTGGGAAAATGGAATTCAGTGACTGCTCCCTTTGTCCGTCGCACAAATTCGGGGTAACATTCTTCCAAGATTTGCATAAAAAAATGATACTTCTTCCTGTGAGGTTGATTTCTTAATATTTTTAATAGTATTGAAGGACATTGGATGAAAAATATTCTCCCTTAATTAAGGCACACTTTTAGCCAGGAAGTCGTCTTTTTTATTACCTACAACTGCATAGTGAACGGGAACCCGCTGGAGGACTAGCTTTCTCGAGTAATACAGTTATTCAGACAATCCAGTACGTCCTGCGCTATGGGATTCTCATCTGAAACGATAGCTAACAGAGCAGCCCGGGAATCACTAAGGATTACAGCTTCCAATGAGTTTTTCCGAATGGCATGGCAACTGAGACAGAGCCGAGCTGGCAGACGAATGGTTAACGCTCTTGCCTTCGGTTCAACAGTTCGTGGGTTCGAATCCCACCTTGGGCATGGATGTTTGTAGTGGTTCGGAATCCACTTTAAACCGTAGGTCCCGGTCTAATTAGCCCTCATGTGCAAAAAATGACCGTGGAGCGACAAACCAAACCAAGCAACTGAGACCGAGCTGTGTGGATCGCAATAGCTTAACCGTCAAACACAGTACCTCAGTTTTATGAGGAAAAGGAGACACAATGCCACTTGTTGATCTTTTAGTCACAAAGTATTACCAGGTGCACCGCGGGAAGGTAGATCTACTGTGTTTCCATATTGATCATGTTGTACAATATATAATCAGTTATATAGAAAAAGCGGATGTTATTTTTCCCCTTAGCACTTCATATTGCTTCATTTATAACTATCTATTAAACGTACTGTACTATGTCTCTGTCACCTAATTCAAACGATTTACCCTCCTAATCCTCTCTTAATGAATCCAAATTTCTTAAGGCTGATCTTCACAGGCGATTCTTGTCGTTGACCGATGTTTTGGTGCAGCTTCGTATCTGATTCACAGTGCCTTGTACTACTGTATGAAATGTCAGTAACAGGAAAAGCACAAAAGATATTAAGATCTATACTGCATTATGAATGTATCTTCGAGATTTCTATTTTATTAATGAAGACTTGGCTGTACATTATAAAATACTTCATAAACTAAACAAGTTTTCTTATCTAACTCATCAGAAATCTAGTTATGAGCCTTATAATTACAACGAGAATTTTGTTAAGGGATCCACAATCTGTTAATGTGTTTACATGAAGTGCGTATATATGCGGGAATAACTTTATTCAATATTGGAGTTTCTTGAAAGCTGTATTGTACAATGTTTTGCAGTTGATTCCCAAGGGAGCTTTTTAATAGCAGTTAAAGTGTTGACCCGAAGTCCATCAATTAAATGTTAAAGTTAACGTGGGATAATTTAAGGTCAGATTATTAGAATTCCATATGCCATTCAATTCTAATAAATAGGTAACAATTTTGCTGCCTCTCTACGAATATATGATCGATCTGTTACAAATTACACAGCTTAGAAATGCATTTCGATTGAAAGAAACCTGCGGATAATATTCTTTATATCTTCACAGGTATCTCAGTTCGAATAAATGATTAAAGAAATGGTACTCTAGCTTTATGATAATATATAAGATGTATACATATTATAAAGTACTAGTGTGTGAGTGTGTGTGTATATATATATATATATACTATGGCATTATTATTTACTATCGTGATATATTTACCACCTGAAAGACATGTTAAAAACCCAAAGCTTCAGGTTATGTATTAAAATTTCAAAAAAGTTCAAGAACAAAACGTGATAGTAATAACTTTTTAAATCTACCCACTTTCATCCTTTTAATTCGTTTGTTAAATAATGAATTTATCTAAAGTAAATATTCGAAAGCTACTAAAACCTGTATTCTTATAAGCTTAAACTTAATTTCAATTTCAAGGTCTCTTGGAACAAGAGCCAATAATATGAAAAATACGACTGCTAGCTAACTAAATACGAAACTTTATCTGTAGTCTAACAGTCTTAAAACAAGAATTGCATAAAAATGATCTTCCTGAAAAACCATTTGTATGCAATTCCTAATAGAATTGATTCAAACTTCCATTCTGAATTCAATTGTGAAATATCTGTAGGTAATTTCAAATTTCTTATAAAATTAGTGTGTTCTTCAGTCACAATATTTTATGCAAATTGAATACCAATCTGAATGATCACTTTCAAATATATTCCAAAGTTATGGATAGTAACTAATTAGTTTTGTATGTATTTTTCTCAAATCTTTAAAATTAAGAAATTTAAATTTACTGATACAATCTCGAATATCTAAATATATTTCCATACTTTTATGTATCAGGTGGATCAAAGTTATTTTGAATGAGGTGTTTTAATGTTTTTCTAAAATGCAGTTGATCAGGGTTTTTTCAGTTTTGGCATTCTACGAGTCTTCAACTATTTACCAGATAATTTCATAATTATAAATTGAATTAATATCAGAAATTCTATTTTCAATTACTTAACTCCTTTCGTTAAAATTTCCAGTAAACATAAAATTTGTTTTTGTTTTGAGGAAATTTTAAATTAAAGTTTATTTTTGAGGAGTGAAGGTTTATCTTGCTATATTTTTAAAATTAGCTAGAAAAACATTTCTTGGCTAATGAAAGCAGATTTCCAAATTTTTTTTCAATAAATGTCGAAAGCTTTTAATTAAAAATTTCAATTTTACTAATGAACAGCTATGAATGTTCTAACAAACATGTTAGAGTTTTTTGCTTTAATAAATATTGGATACAAAAATTAATCTTAATCTATGTAAAAACAACTAAAATAAGAAACGTTAAAACTATATGAAAACTATTTTTTTTTCAGTTCTATAAATATTTTTGCAAGTATGTCATTCATCAAATTTATTTGGATTAAAGAATGGAACATCAGTTAAAAATTAGCCACACTCTTATCATTTTGTTTATCTTTCTTGATCTCTTATTTTGTGAGAAACATTAATGTACAACTATTGACTTATAGCTATGTCATTAAAGTACTTTTATCATTCATATAATTACGTCTCGACGCATGACATGTTTGATATTGATTTTACTTATTTGAAAATTTCAGAGGTAGAAGATGTTGTCTACCCGATTGTGTTTTTGCTCAGTGACAAAGCATCCTTGATAACTGGAGCCGTCCTGCCAATCGATTCTGGATTTACTTCTTCCTTTTAAGCTATATACTTGATTGTTTCTTGTTTGTGAAAATGCTTTGAAATTTGTTAATCTGTTTATAAATATTTTTTAAATGAGTTTTAGTTTTTCATTAGTCAAATGATAATACACATCTATCAACGGACCGCCAATTTTAAGATTCTTTTACACTTACAATAAAAAATTCTAAAGTAAGAAAATTAAAAACAAACATGGGTCTTATATCTAATTAAAGCAGTAATTCGTGGATTTTGATATTTAGGGGGGGGGGTATCAATTTTTGTGAAAGCCTATCGGTTATTTTAAAGGATTATTCACTACATTGTTCATTTGCCACAAGAGATATGCCAAGCTAGAAGCTAAATGGATAACGCTTTGGATTTCAGTTCGTGGGTTCGATTCGTAACTCTGGCATGGATATTTTCACAGGTTCGGGATTTATTATAAGTTATAGATACCTACCTAATGATCGAAAAATGCCAAACCATGAAACAAATAAAAATCGTTTGCAAAATAACGTATGGGATAATATCCAGTTCGGTGTAGAATCGGGAGCTTGGTTTGGCGATGAGCTTTAATTTCTATTACTTCTGGTAACCCTATTTTAGTGTAGCGGCCATTTTGAGTCAAGAAATTTATTTTCCATTTTTAAGTAGGAAGACGTTGGTTAGAAAGTCGATAATTAATATAGCAAAATACGAACTAACCTTATTATAAAGATGCTCCTAATTTATTACAATAAGGAAGATATGACTTCTACGTGTAAATTTAAAATAAAACTTGTTAATACAATATTTGGTCCCAACAACAGAATATAGTTTATATATTTAATGGTTAATTAAACATAAACTTCAAAATAAAAAATACTTCTGAAAATTCTAACGGTATAGGCAATTTAAGAATGTGAATGATAATGAACACTAATAAGATCAAATGATAGGTAGGTTTGAGTTAGATGAATATAAATGTGTAATAAAAGTAAAATTACTTCAAATTAAGTTTCGCAGTTGTAGTTTTTTTCTTTGCTTACTATGGGGTTATTGTAACCATAAATTATAAGTTAAATTTGTTTTAGAATATATTTATATTGAAAATACTATCTTTTTATTAATTTATTTACCCCAAACTATTCTGCCATTTACCAAAGCTAAATGAAATTTTATTAAGTTATTTTCAACTTTGTCCTCAAAAGTTGTCTAAAAGTAAAATTTATTTAATAGGAATTGTCGAAATATCAGTGACACACATTGAAAATTATCCGCAACACTTAAGATGTGACCCTTAAAGCAAAGAGTGGAGTTAACAACCATGAATGATGTAGATCTCTCGCCTTGAACAGCTCGCGGATTTGAATCCCACCTTAATCCTGAATGTTTGTAGTGATACGGAATTCACTTTAAGCCGTGGGCAGAGTTGTAAAACAAGTCTAATTAGCCCTTGTAAGCAAAAAGTGGCCATTGAGTGACAAACTAAACTTTATAGCAAGAAACCATAGAGTAGGGACTGTGATCGAAAATAGCTGCTACTATATGGATTAAAGAAAAGACTAGTGAATGTGGCAGTTGTCTCCTTCTCTAATGACACAAGCTCTTGTAAATAAAACAGAACTTCAATGAGAAACATTCCTTTACCAATCAATATATGAAGACCTCGGCATTGATAATGCAAATAAATTTAAAAGAACATTGTTTTATCGCACTTTATTAAAGCAGAAATTCTCAATTTCCTTTCCATTTCGATTAATATTATATGCAACCTTCCAAGATTTAGGGGATGCAACTGTTATGCGGTAAGCACACTGGATATAGCCAACTATATATATTGCATCAATAAAGCGGACTGTCTAATCTCAACTTTATTAAACAGCAGATACAAGTGTTCATGATAATATAATTGATTTTATTTACAACAAAATAGCGGAGCTCTAAAACACACTTTCAAGTTTACCAGATCAATCTAAGAAAAACTACTCAATCAGAAAAGAATATAACAAATAATCTGTCCAATAAGACATGACGTATGAATAAGATATCGAAATCAGTTCAATACGACCTGGCACTAGCGGCAAACGTTGCCTTCGTATTTTGATGAATCGCACACTTCATCGCATTACAGAAGCAGATCAAATTAATTTTTATACAGCTTTTCCAAAACTACTTGCCAAGATATAGAATTTCAAGAGGGGTGGATTTCTAATCATTTCATAAGATTTTCAAATCTTCCAATAATGAAGTATTCAAGCTCACAGTTATCTATTTTACCCTTGAAAATTGGAAACCATTATTCAATAATGCAGAAAAAAAAGCTTTTTTTTTTTATCTATAAGACAGTTATCTACTATAGAACTTATCAGCTTTTTAACAATAAAAGACGAGATAGGGAAAGAGTTCTCCTTTATTGTTAAAGTGATCTTTATCCATTTTAAAAGTAATGTGAATTTTTTTTTCCGTCTTTGAGAAAGGATTGTTAACAGTATAGAGAGTAAAGCTTCAACATAAAAAGTAATATGAATATTAATTTTGAGGGAAAAAAGGCTTTAGTTACCGGTGCTGGTAAAGGTATGCAATTTTAAATTTGCCACATTTTAAAATATAATTTTTAAAAAAACTAGTTGTGAAAACAAATAACTTATAGAATGCTTCACTTAATTTCTTTTCGGAATTTCTCCTTTTTAAAGTTAATAAAAAAACATTAATTTCGTATAACTGATACATTGTTTAATTTTTTGTATCATTATTTTTTGTTGTTTTACAGAATGTTAAAATGAGCCACATCTGCAAAGTAAATAAAATACTTTGTTAAAACGTTTTACTCAAGAATACTTAGTTTTCAACTTCGTTATCTTGATTTTGTGTTAATATTTTTACAGAGATTTAAAATGGTGTGTAATAATTCAAAACGAACTTCTCATAAATTTGAAATTTTCTCTTAATCTCTACGTTTACAAAAGCTTGCTTAAAAAGTTTTATATTTGATTCTGACAAATTTTCTTAGAATTTTAATCTTCTGTTTTCAAAGAAATCATTGAATTCGTGAAACCCTTTAAGGTGTAATTTCATTTATCGTAGAACTCGTCAATTCAAATGCAATGTTTTTTAACATTTAATTATGTTTGTAAGGTGTAAAAAAATTTGATAATAGTTTAATTATATAATCCATACACACACATAATGGTTTGAATACTCTATATATTTCATATAAAATTCATGATTTTTTTCTAGCATAAAGATAATATAAATTAAAACTTCTCACAATATATAAGAGAAGCTATTTACTATTTTATTTTTGAATCAAAGTGTGAGCTTATAAACCATTTTTAAAATTTGCGTTGAGTATTTCGCATTTCTAATAATTTTCTTAAGAATGACATACATTTATAAGAATAAAGTGAAGTCTTTCTTGTTCCTTGATTAAATATCGATATTTTTGCCTTTTTATATGCTTAAATATGTGTATTTTAGGATCTTGTTGTGAATATATTTATGGTTAACTGACATTGAGTTCTCTTGAATATTTTTTAATCCCAATGAATAAACAAGTCACAAAAGAATTTAAATTTTTGTATTAGTTGTAAGTTTCGACCATAGAACTTAAAGAAATAGCTTTTAAGTGAAGGGAGGATTTGATTTTTTGTAATTTGTATTTTATTAAGGAATTGGTAAAGCCGTGACGATCAGGCTTGCGGAATGCGGGGCAGAAGTTATAGCTGTCAGCAGAACACAATCGGATTTGGAGGAATTATCAATACTTGTACGTATATATTTGTTACAAACTGAGAAGTATGCAGAAAAATTTATTTTGTGCTTAAATGTATTTTTCCACAAATGTAAAACAACACTAATAAACTACACTAAGAAACCATTGCACTTTTC
Organism: Latrodectus elegans; assembly: GCA_030067965.1. NCBI lineage: Eukaryota > Metazoa > Arthropoda > Arachnida > Araneae > Theridiidae > Latrodectus > Latrodectus elegans. The sequence continues at coordinate 17,667,403 of CM057810.1, read as the reverse complement.
TACACTAATAAACCATTGCACTTTTCTACACTAATAAACCATTGCACTTTTCTACACTAATAAACCATTGCACTTTTCTACACTAATAAACCATTGCACTTTTCTACACTAATAAACCATTGCACTTTTCTACACTAATAAACCATTGCACTTTTCTACACTAATAAACCATTGCACTTTTCTACACTAATAAACCATTGCACTTTTCTACACTAATAAACCATTGCACTTTTCTACACTAATAAACCATTGCACTTTTCTACACTAATAAACCATTGCACTTTTCTACACTAATAAACCATTGCACTTTTCTACACTAATAAACCATTGCACTTTTCTACACTAATAAACCATTGCACTTTTCTACACTAATAAACCATTGCACTTTTCTACACTAATAAATCATTGCACTTTTCTACACTAATAAACCATTGCACTTTTCTACACTAATAAACCATTGCACTTTTCTACACTAATGAACCATTGCACTTTTCTACACTAATAAACCATTGCACTTGTTTTAATTTTGTGAAAACAAAATTTTATTTTTTTTTACTATTTTTGCCCGTCAAAAATATAAATACTAAAGTGTCTAAAAAGTAATAATTTTTAATGCAACAAAAATAAATAAATTAAATTAAAAAAAATTAAGTAAATAAGTCGATTAATTTAATTTTATAAAATTTTTATACTTAACTACAATTAGCTTTTAGTATATAGCCTTTAAAAATTAATAAATTAGTAATTAATCAGCCTTTAGTAATAATTTGCAGTTATGCACTTTATCACAATATATCTCTCCAATATTAAAATACCTACCAAACTCTGATTTCTCGATTATATACACTTTTATCCGGAAAACATTACTCGTTTTTGCAAAATCATTACTATAATTTTTTTCAATGATTATATTACAACAATGAATAAAAAGTACAAAGTAAAGAGTAGTACAAGATCGATAAATGTAAGAATTGGAAATCAAATATTAAATTTGGCCCTGTGTAGTATTCCTTGGTGCACAGGGAGATATTTTTGTTTTCACAAATAAAAAAATATATATATTAAATTTTAGAAGCATTTCCTACATGGCTGTGCTAATTCAAAAGTGTTTTTAATAGATAGTTTTTTTAGAGAATATAAATATTAGATTTTTAATATGAAGAAAAATATTAGACTGAATTCCGATAAAACTTTTTAATAATTCATTTTTATAATTTTGCAAGCGTTTTCAAATATAATCTAAGAAATGAGTACAATATTGTGAAATTTTATGCTCATACCTTGACACCTTCATAAAAAAATTAATTAAAGAAATGAGGAATTAAACTTATCCTTATTTCTTTGTGTTTATACAAGTTTCATTGGGAATTTTCTACATTATAGTAGCATTATCAGAAAATTAAAATTTAACCAATATCAATGAATGCACATATTATTAACTATGGAAGGAAAGTTATACCAAGTGTGAAATAAGGTTTAATATAAACTGCTCTAAAAATGCGTTCAAAGAATTAATTTATAAATTATTTAAATATATCATTTTATATATTTATATAATTTATAAAAATTCCTTTAATAATGAAAATAGAGTACTATATATATTCCAATGTTTTAAAAAAATGAAACAGTTATAAAATCGTCATAATTATTGGTAAGGATTATACCGACAGATTTAGATTCTTATATAATTTTAATAAAAAAATTTGCAGTTTACTATTATTAAGTAATATAGTGCCTGTTTTTTAGGGATAATAGGAAAATATACATTTTTAAGTACAATAGAACTTCAATCACCTGAACTCCATCTATCCAAATCACTTTCAGAATTTCGGAAAAATAAATTAGACTGACGAATAGAAGGAAAATGATAAAGAGGAAAAAACTCATGAATAGAAAAGGTAAGAGAAGAGAAGATGAGGATGAAAGAGAGAGAGAGGTTTCATTTGAGGAACTCAGAAACATTCTTTTGAAAATTCTTCGGTATTCAGAAGCTAGTGTTAAAGATATAGAAGAATGAATTACGAGTCAGAGATTGGATTTCAAATTTCAAATAGTGGTCCACTTATTTAAAAAAAAATGACCTTAATGTCCAAATAAAAGCAGATACGGAACCATCAGCGGGTAAAACATTTGCCGGTTTTGAAACTTCTTTGATCTGGATGGTGCGTCAACCCAAGTGTGATCATATGGCTTCTCCGAAAACGTATGAAGGTAGTGAAATAATTTACTCCGACAGAGATATTCAGCAAGCAATAATTTTCATTTACAGTATTGTACATACTTACTGTATTGATGTACAGCACTTGTATGTACCTTATCACATGGAAAAATGTTATCTTATATATATATATGATACTTAGAGTTCTATTTTATATAAATAAGTTTTCTGGCCATTGACGAAGAGATGACATTTAAGAAATTTCAGCATTTAAATATCACATTGTTTTGCTTGTACATTATTAATCTTTATGAATTAAACTTTCATTTGGTCTCATTTGAATCCTTTTAGAATCCGAAGATTAAAACCCTCTGTTTGGACATTGGGAACTGGGAAAATACCAAAGCAGCTCTTCAGGATGTAGGAGCGATTGATTTGTTGGTAAACAATGCTGCAGTGGCTTTAGAGAAAGATTTCGGTAACATGAGCGAAGAAGAGATTGACACGTAATTATAGTTATTAAATAAGCATATGTTATATAGGCTTTTATGAGATAATATATAAGTTTTTTCAAACCTAACATTAATTACTGTCCTTTTATAAGCACTTTTTATCTCAAGAATTTCCTGTTTTCACTATTATTGAAGTTCATCAATTGATTTCGTCATATTCAAAATACTTTTGACAGACCTTGTGCTAATAAACTAACCAACCAAAACCAGACATGATCTAGAAATAACTTATATGACCCGATCGGTTAATCCACATTTATTATGTTCAGAAATATTCTGACTAAGGCTTGGTGTAAGCATTATTAACCGATTAAGTGCCTTTTAAACTATTATTAAACAGCAAAGTACCATACAATTTGATTTATATATATAGTGTTCCTAATCCATCGTTTTATCAGTAAACAAACTTTGATGAGATTATTAGCACTCTTCTAATATTGACGTCGTTTTTTTCACAAGAAGTTTTTAATTATTTAAATGCACACGTGTTTCTCAAACTGTTTGAACTGTTCAACTGTTTGAAACTGTTTGAATTTAATACATTTTTTCTAAAGTATGTTAATTTCTATTTAAATTTTAAAATATCTAACCTTTCATATCGAATTAAAATTATGTGATAAGTGTGATAAATATTTTTATTGAAAAAAAAAACTTTTAAATATGGGGAAAAACTTATCCATTTATGATTTTTTATTCAAATGTATATTAAATAAGAAATTAATATTTATATATTGCTGAGATTAACATTAATATTTATAATAAATATTTGCAAATAATTTTTTAAAACATACATTTCGTGCTTTAAGTGAAGTTTAATTCATTAACTGTTTGCCTTTTTAAAAAGCTTTATATATATATAATATGTTTAAGTATTAAAAAAAATTCACTATAAAATTTCTTATCATATCAATTTTCATTTCAGCCTTTACAATATTAACATAAAAGCTATTATAAATATCACGCAAGTAAGTATATTTTTTTAATTTTTCCATTTTAATTTTTATAATCTAAGTAGTTATGTTTCACTTTAATGTAGGCTTTTTTTTTATAAATAATGCAGAAATACTCTAAGGATATTTCTTCTCTTTAAAGAATTTATTGACTAAGTTAAGCAAAAATGATTTATATAGCATAGAATTTTTAATAAATTTAAGTTCCCCAAATATATATACACTTTTAAGTTGAAGTAAATTTTTTATAATAAAATATTCTATATCAAACACATTACGTATATATTAAAAAATATTTCTTACGAAAGAAAAAAAGTGATCACATTTTCAAAATGTTGACATATTTTTAGATTGAGATTATAAAAAAATGAAACGGTATAACGAAATTTTATGGTAAGAAGAGAAATTGAATTTTGATGTGTAAAACTTGCATGATCATTTCTTCAAAAATATTCTTTCCAGATTTAATAATCTTTCATAGATAATAATAAAAAAAAGAATGATACCTTATTTATTAACATTAATATCGAAATTAACTTCATGAGAAAAATTTTAATTGAAAGATAATTTACAAGATCCCAGCAAACACAAGCCTATCGGCATCCTGATGGGCCGATATCGGCAGTGTCTGGTATGAGTCGGCATTGGCAAGCTGGTTTCGTGATGATAATGGTTCTATATTCTAAAACGACATCAAAACTTTGTACTTTGATATAATTGGAAACAAGTAGTGGTCTTAATGCGGCAAACTGCCAGCAAATTGTGAATGTCTTCTGTAGATATAGGTCTGATACATGCATTCCGATTTTGGGCCGAATATCATATGCGACATCGATCCTATTGCGGAATTGTTAAAGTTTGTGACATCATCAAATTTCCTTTGAATCCAAAACCTGATTGTTACAAATGCAACAATGGCAAAAGAAATTAAAGTTATTAAATCTATTTCATATATGAGAGCTTTTTGTCTCTTAATATTGCATTTAATATTCACACTGACTATCAATAAAATTTTATTATTTCTACTATTGGAAAATAGTTATTTAATGAAAAAATATTTAAATAATTTATATTTAAATTTTTTCAGTAAACAAATATGTTGAATGATAAGAACTAAGTTTAATATAAATAATAAATTTATATAATCTATTGAACAATTACATTAAGAAAATTTATTTCTCAAATATAAAAAAAATAAAAATATATAAAAAAAAATAGAGGGACGAGGTAGCCTAGTGGTTAGGGTTTCGGCCCTCTGTCCGGAATTGCGGAATTCAATTTCTAATGCCGCCAAAGACCCATCGAGTACATGCGATATACGCGCTCGTTAATTCTGTGGAATCTAAAGTCCTGTGGTCGATCGTTGAGCAGTTACCATGGTTGTAATAATTTGGAGAAAATTTCTTTCCCCTTCATATCACTGCCAAAATTGAGGGAGTGGACCCCCTGGTAGTGTCATATAATGGAGGAGTTTAGAGCAAAGTTGTACAGTGTTTGGGGATGCTCTGGTTAAACGAAAGACGCACCTTACTGAAGTAAATTCGCATAGCCAACGGCATAGCGAGCTTGACTTGTCCAAAACAACAACAAAAAATATTTTAAATAAATATTTTATTTCTATAAAAAATAGTTTTTGATGTCGACTAAAATATGTTAAACCAACAGCTTTCTCACGTGTATAAATATTTCTGAAGATGTTAAAAAATTGACAGTAAATGATGTTATGTACAGATGTTAAAATTTGTTTCAGTTAAACAGAAATGTAATCTAACCTATTTGAAATAATTAATTTATAAATATTTCATCTTATATTTAATAATCATAACTAATTTTCTGTTTGCAATCGTTAATAATATTAAGGCAGTAAGCGAAACTCTTCTTTTGGAGAATTGTTTCTGTAATGCTCGAGATTGCTATTTTAGGCGAAATCTTAAATGCAACATGGATAAACAGAGTAAATAATATTGCAATTTGAACAAAAATTTTATCAAACAAATACTAAAAACTAAAAACAATCGGGAATTTAAAAAATTCATGATTGATTTCTATTCAGTGGCTTGCGGTCGGTCATTTAATGTTTGCCGACGCTGGGCCATTAATCGAAAACATTTGATCCACATATGGAATGATGTTGATAAAAATTTCGGGCAAGTGGTCTTATCGGCTTTACCGTTACAAGGTCACACCATGTTTGGACCCAAATTTGCCCCGAGCGGACATGTTTTTAGGTGTAGTGGTACTACTTGCCGGTTCGCTCCAATACCACTCGTATAGGCCATTACTGTAAACGGCATACTGTTTTTGCTGGAAAGCTTCATAAGCAGAATTAAAATTTTCAATTAAAATATCAGAAACTTTTTTTCTTTTTTGGATTATATAAAAAGTAGTTTTACTTATTTGATAATAATTAATATTTTAACGAATGTTTTCAAACAAATATATAGGCTCCTTTATTACCTTCATAACAAAGAAAAAAAAGCAAGAATACACTTCTTAAAATGTTCATAATTTAGAAAGATTACAATAGACAGTTATTTTCTTGGATATTGTAACAGAGAAATTTACAGAATGATAAAATTCAGTAGAATAATAGTAAGATTTACTTTATGAGAATTAAAATTTTTAAAAAGGTAAACATAACGATTCATTGAAAAGTATTTTCTTAAAAATAGGTAAATAAATGTTTTCGTTTAAAAAAAGTTATGTCATTATAAGATCTATATTTGATGTAGAAAGTCTAGTACTCACTCATCTTGTCGAGAAACAAAAAATTACTTTGAATTAAATACATAATTTAATTTATTGAACTAGAAATAACTTGCATAAGCATTTGGTTTTATTCTGTTTTTATTGCTTATATATTGTTTCAAAAAATATAATTTAATTATAATTATATTCTGTTAAAGTTGAGCATTTAAAACTTATATTAATAACTAATAGCAACATAAAAATGAAGTATGCATATTTGTATAATATTTAATTTCTAGTAAAAAAACTTCAAACATTGAGAAAAATGAAAAATATTTCTACTCGCTACGGTTCCGAGAATGCAACAAAATAATTTTTATGCTCTTAGATTGTTGCGACTGGGATGAAAGAAAGGGGTCAAGGAGGATCTATTGTAAACGTGTCCAGTATAGGTGGAATGCGAGGTGGAGCTCACTACGGTCTCTATTGCTCCAGCAAAGGAGCAGTGGACCAGCTGACAAGGAGCATGGCAGCGGAATATGGACCACACAATGTAAGCTTTCGGCTTTTAATTCTAGAAAATTTTCCTTGTCTTAAAAGTCAATTAATATCAAATGTTATATAAAAATAATATTTTTCTATGATTTATGTAAATACCCAGACGTACGCTATATTTTTCTCAAATCATTTAAATTCACAAAGGATGTCTAAAAAATAATAAATGCTAGTAGCTAAATGAGACTAGACAAAGCAAAAAAAAAATGTTAATCTAGCCTGGATCATTGTATTATGTTCTATGGGCCCTTCCACAACAACTTGTGCTATCTTCTATGGTAATATGTCCATGACATAAAAATATATAATTATCTGTTCTTATTTATATTCTTAAAGTCGTCTGCTAGTAGGTAATAGATTATTGTGATATCACTTTCCTTGTTTATATTGCTACGTTCGAAAGAAATGTATGAATTAAAACTGTTCAGTGACGAAGTATTTTTATGTACATTTAACAAACTTCGTGAACTGATGCACCTCTAGTATGTTCGTTAACACAAATTTTCGACTCTACATTGAGGGCTGTTTTAATGACCGAAGGTTGTTAGGATTCATCTCAATATCCAAAGTGTATTATTGCTTTAAAAGAGATCTTCGTCCTAGAAAAGCGACCATATTAACGAATCGAATAAAAGAAAAACCCGGAAAGTTCCAAGCATCCACTCGATGACTATACATGCAAAAAAGAAAACCACAATACTTATCTTTCATTAATGTTGTTCAACAATGAATGATATTGAACATGGGAACTTCTCCGTCAAAGAATGTTGCCCTACAACTAGACATTATGCGTTTATTACATAGTATAGTGGACAGCCTAACTGCAAAAGGTCATTGTAAGTTCTTAAATATTTATTGCGTGTTATTGTCTTTTGGAGATTTATTTTATCAAGAATGCACCATGTTCAAATTTCACATGAGAAAAATCCAAAAAGCCCTTCTAAGCCCCCTTCCCAACGAGAAACATCCAGGCAAAAAAAATAGGAAGCTCAACTTCCAGCTAGTAAGTTCAATCTCGAGTCCTTTCCCACTTGAAGAGCCTAGTCCTATCATTGGACAACAATGTTATCAGATATTACAGGCTTTGGCATCATGTAGTGCGCAATTGAAGAGCCAAAGTACGTTGTAAGGTTTTTCACTACTCTCCAGGTATTATTGGTTCACAAAAATAAATTTTACTAATAATAGGTGTATTCTTGAACTTCAATGAAGAAAATTTGGAATACTCGCAAGTATCCTCTCCGATATATATTCATATAGAAATCAGAAATGCAACATTCATCTCCTGTTCAATAACGACTGGTCTTATCCCGGAATTTCCAATCAGAAGATTTCTACCGCTCAGTCACTATAAATTTAGAACCCGCTCATAAGGCCGGTAGCAAACGAGAGTGATTTCGCCGGTTAAACTTTAGCCTAGCGAATTCACCATGACGAAACTATGTCGTAGATACGTGACGTCAGTATCCTATGAAACCAATGAAACTTTATTTACATTACATATATATATATATATATATATATATATATATATATATATATATATATATATATATATATATATATATATATATAGAGAGAGAGAGAGAGAGAGAGATTAAAATTTAAAATATTTAAAATGTGTAATTTCTTGATATTTTTATATTTTAATAATTTTTAGAGATTATGAAAACTATCACATACACTCACTATCCAACAAAACTAATGTATATTCCATTAACATTTCGTATTCTGAATTTTATCAAACTCTTTGAATTACATCATTGTTTTGAATATAAAAAATATATTTTAAAAATAAATATTTGCGATAATTTTTTATAGTAACTATAAGTTTTTAAATATAAGGCAACCAAAAACTATTAACATAATTAAAAAGGTAGTATTAAAATATTTTTTATATTAATTCCTTTATGAAAAATAAAAAAATGAATGAGTGAAATTTAAAAATTTTCAGGTACCAATGTTCGTCAATAACCGGATCTCTGTAAAAAAGCTCTAATAATTGCGAGCAGATTGGTTCTAAAATTTATCATAACGACACACCCAAATTCGATAATCGTTGACTCCAGCTGCTCTCGCCCACATTTTTGCCTGAATTGATTTAAATAAATACCAGCTATATATGAGCTGTGAGGCTGTGGTCCATTTGTTTGAAGGTGTTTGGGATGATGGGCCTGGTTTGATTTTGTTGTCAACAAGTAGAGATAAGCCACAACAACATCACTGATTATTGTAGATTTTACTCATTCATTTAATTTTAATTTTCCCAAGTGGGTTTTTGTTTTGATATTTTGATTTTTGAAAAAAAATTTTTTTTTAATATAAATACAAATATACATTTATATGTAAAAAAGAAAAACATATCTATATAAGATATAGAATATTTATTTTAATTTTTCTCAAACAAATAATTCTCCATAAAATGAATGTACTTCATTTCAAGTTTTCTATATTGTCCATTTCAAAGTGCTTTTTTAAAAAAAATTAGATTCTTTATAAATATAAATTTGTTTTAAAAATTGGACTTTTTCAGATTCGTGTGAATTCAGTAAATCCTACAGCAATTCGAACAAGAATGGCTGAAAAAGTGTTTGAAGAAAATAGCGTGATAAATAAAATATTTACAGAAAAAACTCCTTTAAGAAGACTTGGAGGTAAATGATTATAAATTTAAGAATCCGTAAATGTATGTGTACCTATTTCATGCATTTCGATAAAGAATCACTAGGCAATCATTTAATAATTATTAAGTGTTACTAAAATAATTTGATATGTAATCTAACCTAATTATATTAACCTGTACATGCGTTCAAACACATTGTGCCAAGCAGTGTTATATTCATTATTCACTGGATTGTAATTCTACCCCAAACAAATCTTTTTTGCTTTCATTTCTAAACACTTTATATGTATGGGGAATCATGCTTGAGCATTCGTAGTGTTCAACAAACATTTGCTACTTATATTTCTAAAAAATAAAGCAATTGATATTTAATTATTTTTGACGTTGCAATTACAAATGTAATCACTCTTCAAAACTAACATAACCGTCAGCACTCTTTCGCACAAAAAGTTGTAATTCTGTTGCAAAATTGATTTGATCACTTTGAAAATGTGCATTTAGTTTCATTTATTGATTCAATTGATTTGTTCGAACAAGTAATGGGTTGTGGCGTAACGAAATTTGTGTTAATTATTTATTATATTTAAATACACATACGCATACAAAACAATACACACATATGAAAATAATCATATAAAAGATAATCAAATTTTAGGGTGTCTCAGCAGCGAGAGCTACACCTCTACTCCTCGGGGTTCATTCACCGATGGACACTTGATTTTTCCTCTCCACGCCTTCCGGTCCCCACTTGACCTTTCTCCAGTACAGAAACAAGGTTTCTTTACAGGGTGTTGCTTGAAATTGGTTTACCTTAAAAGCGGCTTAAAAATATCTTTCTAAAAATGTTGTAAATTGCTTTAGCATCATCGGTAAACAAACTTTCAGTTTTGAAGTCGATAATTGTGTGATTATATATCATAAAACCGAGTGTATTCAATGATCTTGGTAAATTAGCTTTTGTTAAACGCAAGTATGCAGATATTTTTGAAATGATGGAATTGTAATCTGCAGTAATAACTGGAGATCTAGACAGTAAGTGGTTCCAAATCATCTTGCGCCAAACTTTAACTGAACTGATTGAATATTTTTATGTTATTTTTGAAAGATAAAAATAACATAAAAATATTCAATTCATATATAATTTTTATGTATATTTTGAATCGAGTCTTACTATCTCTGACATATCAGAGAAATAAACATACTCTCCATTTTATATATTCCTATGGCTGTCCTTTAACGACACCATTTCCTTCACTTTTTATCTTGCTATCCAAATTTGTAGGAACAGTATTTAAATAGTTATTATAAACTTTTTGCTAGGAAATAAAATGAAGCATTATGAATAAAGTTCTGAATTTATATAAAATTAAACATAATTTATGTTTATTTTAAGAAACAAATTCTTTAAAAATATAAGGCTACAGAAACAATCAATTCTTATCCATTCTTAATTCAGTGCTTTTGTTTATCAGTGCTTTTCTATACAATGTATGGATAAAAGTGATAAAAAAAAAATTGTTTCATGTAATTTAATTCTAAAACCACCCTTTTTTAAACAGTTTAAAATGTTTTCTACGGATTTGCGAAATGTTCAGGGCTTGAATCTGAAAACTTACACATTTCATTATTTTTGAAAGATAAAAATAACATAAAAATGGAATCAGAATGAAACTGTGGTCATATGTAAAGAGCAAAAACATTTTTTTTAAATAATGCAAGATGTGTAGTTTGAAATTTGGTTCTCTGGACTAGTGAAAGGTTGTTTGAAATGTGAATGCAATGAGAATTTTGATATAACTTTACGGAATATTACTCAACTTTATGTGTTTATGTATTGCATGCGAATAAGTGTTATATCCAGCTGATAGATTCTAAAAGGGATCTGTGGTTTCTCCTGCAAAAACTTCATGTAAGAGTGACTTAAATACGATTGGTTGGATATAAGTTAAGAGAGCATGCTAGCTACCGCCCACTCTGTACCCTTGAGCTGCATTCACTATATGAACAGCATCACACCTGGCATTATTATACATCAAAAGAAAGGAATAATCATATACTGGATAAGTTACATGCTTTAGTATCACTTTTATCTTTGTGACTTCAAATTTCCATTGCAAATAGTAAATAGATCTGTACATTCAACTATGTTGATTTTTATCTATGGTGACAAAAGACCGCTAAACATCATTTTCTTTCGTATGTATTCCATGGTTATTTCGTGTGATCCCTCCTCTTTATGTCAAAATGCATTTGGTATCACATTCTAAATTGAATCCAGATTCGTTTTGAAACAGCACTTAATTTACCTTACTTTATACTTAATCTCAATGTTCAAAATCCCTTCTTCTTTAATCCACATCGTATCCTAGATAAACGAAATTACCTCCATTATCCTATATGCAAAGAGATTACATCGTGGAGATTGTTTCAGGTTGACAATGTTGTACTGTTATCAGAAGAACTACCCATCCAGTCGAAAACATTGCTTCTAATAGTTTAATAGACACAAAAATCCTTCATTTATTGTAGTAATATGGATGATCTTTTGTTATATGTCAAGCATACCTTGTTTTTTGGAATTAATTACACATCTTCAACCATCATTCTTTTTCATATGCTTTTACACATTTTATGGCTTCAAATTTGCCGATAGTAAGCTGAATTATGAATTAAGAAAATAACAATATTGAAGCATTTTGAAATCAATATCTCCTATTGTAGACAAAAAGAATACTTTTTGTAGCAAAACACGATTTATCTCCCTATATCTTCAGTTCTGATTATATTATAAGCGGTGATTTGAAAGAGAATTATTCATCATAGTTTTTGTTACTCTTTAAGCGCTCAAAAAGAGATGCTCGTTCATGATTTACATTATATGTCAGGTTAAATCTTTAATAATTTTCCAGCTGTGCTCCTCGAATACATTTTAGCAGTATGTATGTAAAAAAATATTATTATATTCCTATTATTTATCGGACTTTTACCTTTTTTTCAGAGGTTGATGACGTTGCTTATCCCATATTGTTCCTGTTGAGTGACAAGGCCTCTTTGATATCTGGAATCATATTGCCCATTGACGGTGGATTAACGGCAGTGTTTTAACATTTTTATAATCGAAATTGTCTCATGCCTGAATGTAGGACTCTCTATGGTGCTTAATTAAATATACATAATTTAAACGTTATCTTATTTTTTATAATTTTAAAACAGAAAACATAATTTCAAGTAATTTTCTTTTAGCAGTGTACGTCACAACAAAATTAGAAATATCTCAGTATTTCTATGCATTCTTACATTTATAAAAATTAGAATGCGAAATTAAGGAAATTTAATACATCAATGACTTATTTGAATATTCCTTGTGAAAAAGAATGATCCTATTGAATAGCTTCAGGTATATCTTAAAAAAAAGAACGATTTATCAAAAAAAAAAAAAAAAGTTCTCGAAATTTATTTAAAAAATTTTATCATTTAAATTATCGCAGTTCTAAGAATATTGAATATTGAGATTGAATACTAACTATTGAGATTTGGCAAGATATGCAATTACACTTCAGATCATAATTCTATGTATTAATGCTCTATGATGCACCGTGAAAATTTGTTAGTAGTTTGTCCTTCTACTGCCATTTTTTGCAAATGAGAGCATATTCAATCGTTATTTATAATTTCATGGAGATTTAAAACTACTGCAAATATTTACACTTAAACTAGAAAATGAACCTATGAAAGAATCTTTTCGTGTGGTATAAGATCGAAATTGAAAATATCATTTGAAAGAATTTAAAAATATTTTGAATTAATCGTATTATCTGTATTAATATAAAAAACGATATAAATTTTGTCTTTTCATTAAAATATTTTTTGAAACTAAAATTGTAAACAAATAATAAAACTTATACAATAAACAAAAATTTACTTTTTATCAATGTCAAAATATAGGTTGTTTGGAATTTTCTGAATAAATTTCCTCATATTTTAAAGCTGTGAATATTAATATTTCTTTTACGCACTCATTTACTCCTATAAATTTACTTCAGTTAGAAACTGATCTGGAGAAGATCAATTTAAAATTTTATTATAATAGGAAATACGAATTAAATTTGTGTTGTTTAAAATTGAGAGAGCAATTTTGTAATTTTGTAAATTAGTATTTGAAATTTCTGTTTTAAGATATCTCTTAAAATATGTTTAAATACCATGTTTTGTTGATATTTGAGATTTTTTTATAATATGATCCGAAAATACTTTATCCTGCTGTGTATGTCTATACATAAGTCATATTTCTTTATTTATAAAATATGAAAATTACTTCAATTCAATTATATTCTAGAAATACATTTTAATTAAATTCAAAGGAGCTCGTGTAGTTGAAAATTTGTGAAATGTACGCTTTAGGTTTTCTATTTCAAACTTTTATCCAAGAGCTCTTTACATTCTCTTGATTTAAATGCCTCTGACAGGGAAGTAAATTTTATCAAGTGCGTGGGTTGAACGTTACATATCCATAAAAAAAATCATTCATCAATGTGAAAGAGATATCTTTAAAAATTTATCTTCAGCAAGACAATAGGTAAAGATAAGATGAAATTTTAAAGCGCAAGCTTGCCATATTTTTTATCTGTAACAGAGAAAAGCAAAATTTTGTATATGGAGTAAGTAAAGAAAAGATTGTGTTTTTATTGTTTAAGCATAAAGATATGAAGATTCGATTCGATGGTAAAAGAGCTCTAGTTACTGGAGCTGGTAAAGGTATGTTTTTCAATTTATTTTGTAGGTGAAAATTTATGAACTGTAGTGCTCTTCTTAAAACACAACATTTCTTATCTTTTTACAATAATAACTTTTACCTTTCACATTTAGAAAAGAGATTATAAAAAAAAGAACTATCACGTTGTATTTTGTTATGACAAAGTTAAAATTATTCATGGTAATAAAATATTTGCTTACTTAAAACCGTAAGTATTAATAAAAAATTGAATAAAATAGTAGGAACTTAAGATGCAGCTTGCATATGTACTCAATCCAGTAACATTAATGTGACCACCTGTTAAAAGGCAGAATAGCCACCTTTCACAGAGCAGACTGCTGCGAGACATACATTAAAAGATTTTTGAGTTGTTGAAGAGATTCCCTGGGATGTTGAGAAGTGTGGTCTTCAGTGCGATGATCAACTACGTTATATTACGTGGGTAATGATTCAAGCTGTGAACAACCGAATCGAGGTGGTCCCACAGACTCTCGATTGCGTTTAAGTCAAGCTAATTTGCTTGTTAGGGGAGAACGGTAAACTTATCCTGTTTACCATTCTCAAACCATGCACATACACTGCCGGCAGTATGACACGTCTCACTGTACTGCTGGTAAATGCTATCGTCCTAGAAATACAATGCGCATATAAAGGTGGACATGGTCCAACAGGAGAGTTGCTTACTTGTATTGATCCATCTTGCATTCCACAATGATGAACGAACCCAGAGAATGCCAGAAAAACATTCCCCAGTCCATAACACTCCAGCCTGGAACATTTCGAAAATGTTTAACGTCCCATATCAAACGTCCATCTGTCCAATGGAGCATAAAACGTGATTCCTCGGAAAAAGATACCCATTTTCCCTCAGGGGATGTCAAATTGAGGTGCTTTCATGCAAATGCCAGCCTTCGTCGTCGATGAACAGCAGCCAGCACAGATGCATGATTTAGGCGTCTGCATTGATGGCCCAATTGTAGCAACGTTCGCTCAACAGTAGTTCGGGAAACATTGTTGGTTATCCCTTTGATTCTTCTGGGTGGTCATTTGATCAACGGTAGCTCGTCTATTTATTAGAACGCATAACCACCATCCGTCGTTTATCTCTGTCATCTATGACCTGTGGAGCACTAAATTTGTCACTTCATTGATTCTGAACAGTACCATTTTGTTATGCATGGTATACTTTGGTTATGGTATGTATGGTATACCAAGAGGACACGTCAAAAGTTCACAAATACAGCCGTTTAGTAAATGTTCCTACCCTTGATTCGAAAGCCAATCATCATGTTCAATTGACTTCGGAAAAATTCCTCCATTTCTGAGTTATGCCAATGATTGTAATGTTTTTCGAAACCTTCGCACACCCTTTATATACGTTCAACAGCACTGTGCCACGACTGACCTTCTATGATAGGTTATTTAACGTCAATGTCGAAAGTACGTGGTTGTCACATTAATGTGACTGCATATATATATATATATATATATATATATATATATATATATATATATATATATATATATATATATATATATATATAGTAAGAATAAATACAATATTTCTATATAAATTATATTTATATAGATTTTACAGTACATAATTATTTTGAAATATAAGAATTTAGTTTTTAAATTAAAATAGAACACAATTGATCATTATATAAAAAAATCATAGCAAAAAATACAAATTATGATAAAATATTTTGTATACAGTCCAGTTTAGAAAAAATAGTGTTAACTAATTCGTCATATCTTCATAATTATATTGAAACAATAAACTAATTTAAAATAATAAAGAAACAATAAAAGAGAGGAACAACTACCCTTATATTCTTCCATAACTTCAACCTATAGGCAATTTCTAGAGGTAAAAACAGAAGAACTGGTTGTATCTCTATAGAACTTATACATTTAATTTCTCAAAATTCTTAATGGAATCAACAATTCAAAATTTTCATTCGTCTATTTTATGTATTTCTGTCATAGAATTAACTTCATTCAATAATAAAGAATTATTACTCAATGCGAATATGCTTTAATATATATTGCAGGTTATTTTTATTCTTAGTGTAGAGACCAATTCAAGGGTGATAGCAGGCAACATGATTCTTATATAATCCTATGGAAGCAAAAATATTTAAGTTACACAGCAGATTTTTAACAAAAAGCTATTGAGAAGGCAAATAGAAAAATGGCAACAAGCGTATTAAAGTAGTAAAGGCTGCGCGGTACAAACGAAAAATTAATCCAATGCACAGTTCATTTCTTATCAATAATCCATTTCTTTCATTTAAATATTAACGAAACAAATTTTATTTTAAAAATATTTCTAACCTCATTTTAAAAATTGTTAGAAATCAAAATTGACAAGTTTTTCAAGCTTGTCGGAATTATCGCTCTTGATCGATTTCATACTTTCATGTCAGTTATTTGTACTTTGCGATGAGATAGATTGAAAGAAATGTTTTTCATAATAAGTGTTTTCTTTCAATACAATTTATTTTAATCACACTGTATATATATATATATATTTAATATTTATAATCTAGGTGACACCCATATTATCAGCAGAGTATATAGTTATGACTATTCGCCGAAAAAATTACCGCGGATTATACGCCACTGTGATTATGTGACACTTTTTTCTTTTACTTATAAAAAAGGTCTTGCGTTTAATACACCATTGCATATTACAAACAGAAAATACGGTAAATCATAAATCTTTAAAATTTCAAAATATTTTTTCTGAGTAAACACGTGCAGAGTATTAACTCAATAGAATTAGGTAGATGTATGTAGAAATAATTCTTCTAAAAGGAATCTAACGAACACATCTTGTGCAAGGAAATAACATTTATTAAAACATAAAAATTAATTATCTATATAAAGTTAGACAGAATACACAATAACAGTAGCGAACAATTCGGCAATTTAACTGCTACGCATTCTCAAATATACTGGTAAGGGCACCTTATACCTTCTTCTTCTTACTAATCCCTCAGCTCTGAAATCAGATCAGATCCATGAGGTCGTCCGCTTTTAATTTCAACACAGCCAAACAGTGGGCTCCTTTAGGAGATCCTCACGAAATAGACCAGCGCAGTCTAAAAGATGTTTTGGACTCGTGTCTTCGATGTTGCGTTTGGTGCAAACTCGGAAGGTCTTGGCGCCATTGAAAAATCGAAGGGTTTTTAAATGTTCAGTGCACAGTCGATCCAAAGCAGTTTGGCCTCTCCTGCCACCGACGAAGTCAATTCGTGTACCAGGACCTTTACTTACATATCACATGTGTTCTGGTGGATGCCTCCAAGAGATATTTATTGAGGTCTTATTTAATGAGTACTACTCAAGGTATGTTAATGAAACCCCCTCAGTAAGTGGTATGGCAGTTCCCACTTTTGCCAATCCATCTGCCATTTCATGACGATGATGATATAGGTCATTGACGATGTTGGCTCGAAGATGACAAGAGGATTCCGAGCTTCTCAATAATTCCAATCCATTTCGGTTCTATTATCAGTCTACAATTTTTAGATGATGAATGGCGCTTTGGCTGTCCGAAAGTATCCATATCGTGCCCAATAAATGTGGCCTAGATTGAAGTCTAAAGTCATGGCAACGACGATCAGTTTAGAGACTAAAACTGAGCAGTTATCAGAATTCCTGCTTTTAAAAAAAAATTACTTCTCTACCTAATCTGACAACAGCCCCACTACCAGTGCAACCAGCCCTCTTACTGCCATCTGTATAAATCTGGGCTGCCTCAGCAGAGACTTTACTTATCTTATATAAAAATTATAAAAAATTTATACTTGGTCATGGTTACAGTTAAATTCAGTATTTATTATTAAAAAATACATAGGATCTTTAAGCCAATAGGACCGAAGTTTTATTTAATTTCTACAAATCTGTGAACGACGATTTTATTTGTGCATATTTACTGTATGTGTAGAAGCTCTGTTAATATATTAAGCGTAACTAGGTTAATCGAAGTTAGCAAATGCTTTTCAATTTCCAGAGAATTTTCAAAAATCTCCAAAAAACTTAGTAAACTGAGCACTTTGTTCATTATTCTACAAAAATTACGAAATCATATCAGTTGTGAGAAATATTAATAATTTAAAAATTAACATGCATTTAAAAATATTACAGAAATTTAAAGTTTTTAACACATTCGCTGCCACTAATGACTTGGAGCGTCAGTATGGTGCTACCTCGTATATTTAGGAAGACGATCGACAATAAGTCATATATACTTTATTTTTAATGGAACTAGGGGTATTAAATGAAGAGGTTTTTGTTCCATATTTAGGGGAGCAGTATTTTTTAATTTTAATGCTTGCTTCTTAATTTTGTACTTTAAGTAGATAGTACATTTAGAATGAATGTTTTAGAAATACTTCAGAGTAAAAAAAAGTGCTTCTAAACTTGGTTCAAACGATGTGAATATAGACTAATCTTCATGAAGAATATATTGAAAAACAATAAAACACACCACAATTTCGATTATAAATATTTGTTAACACTAGGCTAGGAATAACAATACTTTGGTATATTTGTATCTTTGTATGCTTGAATACTGTAAGTTGCAAATATAATATATTACTATGGCGGGATGTATATTATAAGTATTCCTATAATCATACACTTGAGGGATTAGATTAAGAATGCTGACAACTTTCATAGAATTTTGTCTTTAATTTGAGATTTAAGTATTATTTAAATTTTACAAATCAAAATTTTCAATATTTTGATTTGTAATAGCCTTTAAAAAATAAAGATTATGTAACGCATAATTGAGCTTTACCTCCCAATTCCAATTTGTACATCAAGATTTATAACCACTTCGTCTGCCACATTTTCTTTACCATTAAATTATATTTTATCTATAACAAATAACTCTATTCACAATATCTCATTCTAAATTTATTGATTCATTTAACTCAAGCTGATATTTCTTTGAATATAATTTTAAATATCAAAGCAAAATGTTTTTAAGTCTTGTGAGTAATACTTTTTGTCTTTTATACTGAAAGGAATTGGAAGAGCCGTCGCCCTCAGACTTGCAGAATGTGGAGCTGAAGTTTTAGCCGTCAGTAGGACACAATCAGATTTGGAGGAGTTATCGCAACTCGTATGAATTTACTTTTAATTTTTGTCAGTTAATAGACAAAAATGCATTGGTAATTACAAAACAGTAAGAAAGAGAATTCTGCTTAGCAAACACATCAACTGCTTAGCACGAAATAGCAAACACAAAAAATAGTTCTATTACTTAAAAAAAAGCCTTTTTTTAAAAAAGACTTAAAAATTATGAACTATCTTACTAAGAACTGAGTAAAGTTCAAATCTCCTGAATCGGTATTTTTAACCATTGTAACCATATATTTTAAGTAATAAATATAACTTTAATAGAATACACACTTATGACAATATATAGAAAGTTTATTTTTGTATTATATTATATCAGATTTGATATTAATTTAAAGATGAATATTAAGTATCTGCTTATTACTACTTTATTTTCTGCTTTTGTTCGTTTTTAAATAATTCGTAAAATCTTCCTCAGTTATATTTTAATCGCAGATCTTAAATTTTAAAAGTACATACCATTAGCACTCATTTCTGTTGTTAATTCATAAAATATTAATATTTCAATCTTAATAAATTTATACAAGTAATGCTTACAATTTATGTAAGTACTGCTTAAAAAATTTATAAATAAAATTTATGTAAGTACTGCTTAAAAATGTAAATACAATATATCACAACGACAACTAAAATTGCCAGTGAATGCAAATCAGAAATGAAGCATATCTTATTGATTTGTACTCATTAAGATTTAATATATTTATTACTTTTGCTCATAATCCAAAATTCATTATTCCTTATGGGATAGAAATGTTGTATAAATGGTGGAACGAGCATAATTTTATGATGAATTAATGTTACTGTAGCTATATATTTCAAATGAATCAAACCAATCAATCTCAAACATTGAAAAGAAGTGGAGCAAAAGAAATTCGCCGGACATTATGCAATTCACTATTACTCAGTGGAGAATATCATTTACACTTATCAACAGTATATCGGTTACTACGGTGACAGAATGATATGCAATGTTCTGCAAGTATTTGTGGGATCAATGTTGGATCATTACACGTGGACTCACTCAAGTACTTGGAGCTCCATCATTCAAAGCTGTCTACTTGTATCAACATGTGCTGAAAATCCCAGATTTTCATCACCAATCATATTAATATATGCCGATTAGTCACCACCAGTTTAAACTTGTACTGTTTGGTAAAACTGTTACCTATTAAATTTCATCAATTTCATCTCTGTTTGGAATACTTACAGGTTTGAAGATGAATGTCACAAGATCGTATTCTTCAATAAGTCAAATGTTTTCTAGCAACGAAACAATTTCTAGGCACAATTTTGTCATTGAAGTGAGATGGTTAATATTATTACTCTAACATACTCCCCAGTACTTAGCCCACAGCTGGGCCCTACCAGTTAGATAGAAGCAGCCGAGGGGAGTTTTCATAATTTAGAATCAGAAATCAAGCTGTAGACCCCTGATACTTGATCTGCCACCCTCACAGGTATTATTTCACTCTTTAGACATTTGCAACCTTAACCTATTTAGCATGTCCCAGCTGCCTTTAATGAACACGGTGGATCTTGGGAAACCGAAACTCACGAGTTTAAAATAATGTGAAAGACGCCCTAACTAACCAAGCCCCCGTGGCCTCTAACTCAAGTGGTGAGAAACTTAATCTGATTACAAGTTATAGATGCAATTCTATCGTATTCTATTTTATAATTGTGTTTTAAGAAATATTCGATTAGATAGCTGTTTTCTTTTGCATTAGGACATCAGAAAGATATGTGAATGGCTCGTGAAACGGAGACATTCTTATTTCACAGTAGGCTCAATGTCATTTTATCAGCAAGATAATGCTAAGCACAATAAAGGGTGCCTCAGTTTAACATGGAGCAAGGTGCTATTTTAATCAGAAATATTATGCGTAAGCGAATCATTTTCGAATGATTGAAAGTGAATGGTCATCCCTCCTCCTCCAAAAGGTAGCTAGCTATCTGCAACTTCATTAAGTTTGCCATTCGAAATGTTGTTGCATATGCCTGAACTTGTCATCTTACAACATTCTGAATATTTTATGCTCAAAATCTTCATAGTGTTACTTACACGCTATGTAAGTATTATTAACTTCAGAAAACCTCTTCTCCCTATTTGCCAATGTTTAATATTTATTACGCATATATTCACGATTACTATCATGAAATGTACTTGTTGTTTAAATATTTATATCCATAGACAGCCATACTTTATAAATATAAAGCAAAAAATTATTCATGGTTATTTTTAAATATATTTTGCTAAAATTAAATAAAATTAAAGATTATAAAAATTAAAATTCAAAAATAAAAAAATATAAAATAAAAAACTCACAATCTGAAATTAAAAAGTATTAATTTGTTTGCTTTTCTCTTTAATTTAAAATTTTTTAAATACACTACCCAACATTGAAAATGCAACACCAAGAAGGAGTTGCCAGAAAGTAACGAAACTCGGCAAACAAAGAGAGACAGCAATGAACAATAAGTGATCTGGATTATACATTATACAGAATCATGCCATCAAATGATATGCGTAATAGATGCGAGAACAGAGTCGGGTCAGTAGTTTGTAGGACCACCGTAGATGGCGATAAACAAAGCAACACGTCTAGGCACAGAGTCAATGAGAATCCTGAGGAATGGCTCACCGTTCCCTGCCAACAATTTGCCAAAGTGCGTCTTCTGAAGGAGGCAGTAGTAGTATCAGCAAAGGTGTCCAATTATATTCCAAACGTGTTGGATTGGTAAGAGATTTATCGAAGACGTTATTCGAGGAGGCACATCTTGTTTGGCATATTGGCTGATTCGAGCATCATGCGGTTGGGCGTTATCCTGATAATAAAAGGCATTGGACACTCCCTGAAGGTAGGAGAGTGTCACTGGCGCAACACATCATCTCGTAACGTTGGGCTGTCATAGAGCAGTGAATATGAACTAGAGATTACCTGGAATCTTACTCAATGGTGCCCCAAACCCTGATGACGCATTGTCACGAAGTGTTCCGCAACTGCTGCAGGATAGGACATGTCTCCATATAGATGCCACACTCATATGCAGTGACTATCATTGAAGAAAGAAAAGCGTGACTCATCTCAGAAAATGATCTTGTCCCACTCCGTTGTCCACACTCTAATAAGGTAACTTTTCAGACTTTAGCGTCTATGCTATGGGGTCAATAGCAGTTTTTTGAACGGATGCTATGAGCGCCAATCGCACTAGTAAGGCCACTAGCAACCAATCGACGGCAAATGGTCTTGCTCGACATGGGAGCACCCATGGTGCCTTACACATGTTGCAGAATTTCGGTAGACATGATTTGTGGGGCCACCATCGCCTCCCGTCGGACGCGTTGATCCACAAGTGCTGATGCCATCAACATCCAGCAAACGTTCTACAGTTTTTTGTTCCAACCATTTTCGCCACAGCCGGTGTACTGTGAACACTGGTGTTCGTCTGCTGATACCTGCCCATTTTAGTCTGATAATCATACCCGTCGTAAACTCGTCTGTCTTCTGAAACTGACTCCGTCAATGATGAACTGGAATTCCCTGCAATTATAGGCATCCTTTGCAACAGGAACAAACTTGTCACGATTAGTTTCCAAGTATCAATAACAGCACGAATATTGCCCACTCTGCCGGTTTCTCACCTTATATCTTATTCTATGTGTGCTGGAGAGCTGCACTTTTAACATCATTTGCATAATTCGGTAGGTGCATCTGCCCTGAAATTTGCATAATTTTCTTGCCACTCCTACTTGATGTTGCATTTTTCAATGTCGAGCAGCGTACAGTTACAGGTTAACTTTCAATATCAATTTAATTAAACGTTTTCAATTGATTTATTCGAAAAAAGCAACCTATAGTGCACCTTTTTGTTAGTCTCAGAAGTTCAGAATGCCAATTTAACAAAAAGTGAAGAAAAAAATGGAAAAAATTGAAATATAAAAATGTTATACACCTTAAATTTAAGACAGATTTATTTAGTTTATAAATGCATAAAGTATTTACTCTGTTTTGGTCACAATGTCAACAAGAAGTTTCATCTAAAGCAGTAAAAATGCGGAACAAAGAAAAAGAAAAAATATGACATCTGTTAGATTAAAATTCAATGTTAATATCATTATATGTAAGTTCAAAAATCGTCAATTATTTCCATAAGGTCTTTTAGACTTATCAGGAATAAATTGTATTCGACAAAAATTATTTTACTTGTACTCAGTTGTAGCTAGTGCAATTGGCGTTCTGAAAAATATTATATAAGCTGATTATTGCGCGCTCTTTCGCGTCTTTTAGCTTCAAAGCATTAAATTTTTTGACAAAACAAATATTGTTTTCTTCTTATCTAAATTTTAACTAAGTTTTTTGTTTCTAATAAATTAATGGCAAAAAATTTATATTTTGACATTTTTACTTGAGCTTTACACACATTATGTAATGTTGGAAATGCTGAATTCAATTAACGTATACCGAAATTGCTTCACTATTTTGTAATGAACTCTTCAACAGCTTTAAAAAGCAAAAGAAATAACACATAAATTTTCTTTTATAAAAATGGAATTTTTCTTTGTAATGAGACGTTTTTAGAAACACTTTGTTTTGTAAATTAAAAGATTTTCCTTTTGAAATAAACAGGTGGTTCTCAAATACTTTCCCAAAAGTATTTGAAAAGGTATTTTTTTCATTGAAGAAACGTTTTGAACAATATCTCATCAGGAAAAATTTATTGTAAAAATACTATTTACTCAAAATGCCTTACTCTGAACGAAGTATGCAAATATTTTGTAAAATTTGCATCATAAATTTGCAACTACGAGATATACAAATCATTAACATTGCAAAATATACGTATATCACAGACCATTGCATTGTTACATGCAAGAATTGTATAAAAGAAGAAGTATTTCTTAATTTAAAATACGGCAATTGTTTTCTCGAGGGTTTATTTTCAGCATAAAAGATTGTTTATTATGCCTCATAGAGAAGGTATCAAGCAACTTGTAAGCACTTTTTTGAGTTCAACTGAAGATAAAAATAACTTGCAGATTATCTTTTAGAGAAATCCTTGATCATAATGGATGCAACCAAGCTGCTGTAATCAAGGATCTATAACCACTGGAAGAATAGTGGTCCAATGAAAACCACCAAGCCCTCCTTGTTGACCACTGCACGTGATGATGACATATAGGACGCCAGTCAATAATGGATCTCGCAGCTACATCATAAACTAAAGTACGTCAGATTCAGTCTGTTACGCAGGCATTCAATACACATTCGTATCATTTGACGTCGTTTCTAGCTGACGGTAAAGTCTACAAAATGCATATTTCTTCTTTTACTCTTGATTTAAAACTACAAATATTTGCATCACCAATGGTGCTATGAATTAAAGACATGGACAACGGAATAGAAAGACATTACATTTTTTGACCACATCTTGATTCTGCCTGAAACACCGAGATGGTCAGATTAGAATCTGGTGATACAGTGGTGAGAGACGGGTGAACTAGTCAAGAAGTAACAATTAAATATCGTGAACTATAAATAAAATAATTAGCAATTTGTAAATTAAATAAATGTTTTCAGTCAACACTTAACATTAATAAAATAGAAATTGTGTAAAAAAGAAAGCCTATTATCAATAATTACTTATTTTATTATAATAATTACATATTTACATATTAATAATTACATATTTTATTTTGTACAGAATCCTAAAATTGAAACTCTGTGTTTGGATATTGGCAATTGGGAGACCACAAAATTGGCTCTTCAGGATATCGGCAAAATCGATTTGCTAGTAAATAATGCAGCGATTGATGTAATGAGATATTATGGTGATATAAACGAAGACGATATTGATAGGTGAATATATTTTAAATAAATTTAATTAATACTGTCTTTCTTGTAATTATATATTATAATGCTATTTTCCTTGGAAATAGAGGATTATAGAAATATTTTATAAAGTGTTTTAAATTTTTTGTACTATTTTATAAAAAAATTGTCTGAATTAGAACTGATTATTACGATATATAATTTGATATACTACAAAAATATATTTCTGTTATTACTTATCATTCATTTATTTTATATATAATTAAGGATTTAAAAAATCTGAAAAAGTTCTATAATTAAAATTTTATATGAATTGCATTTATTTTTCTCTATACAAATCGAGTATGGAGTTATAGATAAAATGAAGTATTACGATATGATCAAAGACATTAATAGATGACTATTTTAATACAATTTGTCAGGAGTAAACAATGTTGATACTTGAATACGTGTTTGTTCTCAATCTATCCATGCATTTATTTTGATATCTACTTTTACTTTTTTCAGGACTTATAATGTTAATGTGAAAGCCATTATAAATATTTCTCAAGTAAGTTAATATATTTACATTTTTTGCATAAAACAAAATAAACTTATGCATGTTTAATATTTTCTGTTAACACGCGCATACACACATGTTCATTTTATCCGCATAGTTATTTAAATATATTCGTATTAGTTTTAAATCTACGGCCAATTTTGTAAGCATTAAAGGTGATAATGCACCATCCAAATTATTACCTGCTTTTTAAGCAAATATAGTTAGCAAAATAATAATGGAAAAATGATTTTTTTTTTATATTTTATCGCATTTTACTTACGTTGTAAGTATTTCATTTCATACATATGGACACACACTAAAGGCTTAAAAATATTTATAAAATAAATGATAAAATCTTAAATGATAACAAATATGATAATAGAAATAACATATGTATTATGTAACTAAAATAAAATATTCTATATGTAATTTAAAAAAAACACGCCAATTTCAAAAATAACTTTATAAATAAAATATACTTTCATTATTTGACATGATTATTTTTGTTCGATTAGATAGTAGTAGCTGGCATGAGAGAAAGGGGTGAAGGCGGGTCCATTGTGAACGTTTCCAGCATAGCTAGTATGCGATCTGCACCGGAATTTGGCATTTACTCATCGAGTAAAGGAGCTGTTGACCAATTGACGAGAAGCATGGCTGCTGAATTTGGTCCACATAACGTAAACTTGCTTTACATTCTCTCTTTTAGGAAATATTTGTGATGCAATGTACTTAAATTATACATTTCCTTTTTAAGTTTATGTTTATTTGTCAACCTATTTGAAATCTTTCAGAAAAATAATTACTTTAAATACAACCAAATAATTTTACTCAGAGGAACGTATTTCATCTAAATTAATGAATTTCAATATTTTAAAAATAGTACTTTATATTACGGTAATTATATCTTACAATTCATTAAGTTCTTAAAAAGATTATGTCTCTAGCAATGAAAGTTACATTTTTTAAGCATACACACACATTGTTTTCCAACCAATTTTTTTAAGTGCACTTTATGTTATTGTAATTTACCTTGGAACTAGCTACAATTGTTAGAATTTTATATGATTCTTCATATCTATCATTAAACCTCGATAAGAATATCTCATCAGACTTTAAAATTTAATGTATTATATAGATTTTTCTAGAATATATGCCAAACTTTTCAATACCAAAACAATATTATTTTATAGTAAATCATTATGCTATTACAGAATGTGATTCTTTTTTCAGCCATAAAATAACTTATAGATTCATTAGCTGAATTAATTACTAATTAATTCTTCATTAGAATCTATAATTTATAAAAACGCAGGACATAACATTTCGGTGATTTTCTCCCGTGTTACTTTGTTAAATCTCAATAGGCTTATAATTAATTCGGTGTGAAGTATGAGTGACAATAACTGTTTTATATTGAACTCACTGCACATTTTGAATTGCATCTGCTTACACTAGTTCTTTGTAATCTAGAGTAAGACTGCACTACTTCGGAGTGAGCGGTCCCTATTTTGATCTTATCCACTGTGTACAGAACAAGCTCTATTGTGATGCGTACTCGAAAGTTTACCACATTTATACCGCTCCAACAAAGGAACATGGCTCAAATTGTATGAAACATTCTACAGGAGGACAAAACGATGTGGAAGCTAAAAGTACCTTGCAGACTTTCGAGTATTAATCGATGCACTGTCTGTCAATCATTGTTTCATTTAATGCATCTGTGCCCATTTAATTATTTTTTTGTTTGATACAGCTGTGCATGCTTTGAGATATATATTGGAAAAAACAAAGAAATTCAATGTTTACATATGCTGTCTTTTTATAGACTTTAAAGATTCATAAGGCAGCATTAATTGTTAGGCATGGACTTAATGAAGAATTCTAAATGCCAGCTAAATTAATTAACCTAACAAAGATTTCACTTAAAAGGATGAAGTACAGAATTAAAATGAGGAATAACTTTTCTGAAGTCTTATACATGGATAGAGGTTTGCGACAGTCTTGTTTACTGTTCAGCTTGTCTCTAAAAAAGGCTGTCAGAACGTCTGATCTCGCAATGAGGGGAACAATCTACCAGAAGACTCTACAAACCTTGGATGCTGGTGAATCGCCTTGGTTGGTAGATCCAGAAAATTTGACGCAGAAGCTTTCTATCTATTAACCGCTGAGGATAGTAAATTAAGCCTAAAAATAAATGAAAATGTAACAAAATTCTTTGAAACTTCTCACAGTACATCTATTCCACAGTCATTTAGAGTGAAAAATATCAATTTTGAAGCAGTGTCACAGTTCAAATATCTTGGAACTATCGTTACTGTTAACAATGATTTGACTGTAGAGATAAACAACATGCTGGCTATATCAAATAAATTCTATTAGGGCATCAAAAAAACAACTAAAATCTCGATTTATGAGTTTAAAAACAAAAATTAACATCTATAAAATATTAATCCAACCAATCCTGCTTTATGGGAGCGAATTCTGGACCATCATTAAATTGAAAACAAATTAACTTTTGAACATAAAATTTAAGAAAACATTTTGGTGCAGTGAATGAGAATAATAATTAGAGAACCTTGTTTAATTTTGGAATCTATAAAATTTACAAGGAACCCGATATTGTTAAAATTGTGAAATGCAATAGACTACAACGACCAGGGTATTTGCATAGATCTGACAATTCAAACTCAGTATAAAAGCTCAATTTTGCTAACCCCATAGAAAACAGAGGAAGACTACGAATTAGGTGGCTTGACTCAAGTCAAAAAAGAATTTAATTTAATAAATTAGGGAAACTGGAAGAGCCTTGCAATGGATAAGATCAGGTGGCAACGACTATTAGAGATGCGTTGGCCAAAAGGTTCAGTGCCTTGGAAGAAAAAGAAGAATGTGGCTGTGTCCAGTTAAATATTTTTTATTTAATAAAACATAAAATTAATCTGAAAATTAAAAAAAGACAAAGTCGACTGCTTAGCACTTTTTTTTACACACATAAAATTATTGGTCTTATTATACATTTTAATATATAGATTTTACCTAAAAAAAAGAATTACATATAAAAATCATTACATAGTTTCTGCATACTTTCGACATGCATTTAAAAATTCATTAATTAATTACCGCACTTTTCTTGATAGTTGCTTTAATTTTTCATAATCAGTTTAATTCAAAAGATATTACTTAATTATTTGTATTCATGTAAGTCAAATATTTTTGTTTTTATAAGAGAGTTAATATTGTAAAAGAAAAATTACCAAATGTAAATCTTTCAGCTGCTTTAGTGACAAAATAATTTTGAGAGTTATTTCCATTTTTCATTTTCTTTTTTACCATTTTTTATTAGATTCGTGTGAATTCAGTTAACCCGACAGCCATCCGTACACGAATGGCTGCTGACATGTTTGAACCTGATAATGAATTTGGTAAATACCTCTTGGAAAAAACACCTTTAAGAAAACTTGGAGGTAAATTAAAGTAGTTTTGAAGAGTGATAATATATTGGAATATATTATTATATTCCAATATATTATCATATCCAATATATTATAATATTATTCATTACCATTTTTTATAAAAAAAATATTTTTATTTTATACACACACAAAAATTTCTTGATCTGAAAGAAATCGTCGGGTTCATGGACATGGTTAGATGTTCCTGTCCATCAGGAGGGATAAGTCACAACAAATTCTTACTAACAGAAACACAAATGATTTATTAACGTAACAGTTATGTATTTTGTCTATAAATATCTATTATTCACAAAAAATCATTATTTATGGCCATTTTTTTTCCTGACCGACGGAAATTGAAGTATGTACCAAAAGAACAAATACACGTTGAACTCATATTTAAGAAAATAATAAAACTACTGCAAAAATGAGACCTTCTATTGTTTTAAGGTAAACTTTTTTTTTAAATGGATGATTTGATACGCATTATTTTACGATTGAACTTTGCTTTAATTATACTTTTCAGTTTATCCTTTTTCATTTCGTAGTTTTAGGAGTCTAAATTTTGATTAAATATTGTCTAGAGTCTAGACAATCCACAAAATTTATCCACAACTACAAACTACCATTAGTGAAAAATCATGATTATGAAAATTTCATTAGTACTTTTTTTACACGTGAATATCCTGAAGTCTCATTCACGTTGGTTTAGCTTTTCCGTTCCTGAGGAATTTTCAGAGCAAAAATCATGTTTGATTTAGGATATATAAATTCCGAACATCGATATACATACATTTGCGATTTTTTTTCCCCAATATAATTACCCAGAATAAACGCGGAGTGTTCACTAGTTTATCTGTTTTGGAGAATCATTTTAATTATTTGTTAGCTGTTCTGCTTACCTTAAATTTTCTGAGTATTATGCTTGTCATTAAGTTTTACCTAGCAAGTAAATAAAACCAATTTAATATCATTCTGTGTTTTTTATCCAACTTATTACAACAAAAATAAAATTCGTTCTCGCTGGCCGGATTGATGACACTGGCGGTCCATAGTTTGTAGAAAATTTAAGTCTAGACTAGTTTCAATTACACTATAAAATTCAAAAGCTATGATTTGATCTTTAAATTAGCACTCTGAGCGCTTATTTTTTTGTACTTCTCGTTATTAAGGACACTTATGCTTGAAATTTGACATAATCGAATCAAGAATTTTTGTTATTTGATTCAATGACCAGAAAACTAAACACCTAGAACTGACAAGGCTTGTTTTAAATTATTTTGGATATTCGATTGATTTATTTCGCAAGCATTAGACAGTAAGACATTTCCTTAGCTTATAATGAGCAAAACTAAAGATAAGAAACATTACTATTTGAATTTACGATTTATAAGATCTAGAAAAAACTAGAATAACATTATAAAAAACAACTAGTTAAGCACATTGGTTTGAGAAGTCATTTTCTATTGATTTAAGCCATTAACAAATGGAAAATAGAGTAAGAGAAAAAGCAAAATGTAAAAGACGTGAAGAAACTTCCACTTTATAATTAGTTTAAAAGCAAGGACGATTTAAATTTTGAAAAAATTCATTCATTAATAGAATTTAAAATTAATAATTGCAATATTTGTAAACAATCCTTTTTTTTTTTTTATAAAATCTGGCTCTCTAAAGATTTTATATAGCTCAAATTTATATCTTCTTCTTCAAACATTGTTGACTTTTATTTCGACAAGAATAGCCCACAGAGCTTTTCTTTCAAAAATAATTATTTTATTTTCCCCAGGTTAGGTCAGGCCTTATAATTCGGTCATGTCATCATCATGAATAGGTATTGGTTTTATTATGATTTTATATGGTACAAAAAACTTGTAAGTCTTGACAATAGAGAGGATTTAAAAAATCGTATCAGTCTGTGAAAGGCTTTATTTACATTCATTAGACGACCTGAATTTCCTTGACTATACAATTGTCAGCAGTAACTACAAAATCAAGATAAGTGAAATTGTGGGCACCCCGTAATTTGTGGGAACCAATTTCTAGATGGAATTCATGATTGGTTTCATTACTTAGGATAGGCATACATTTGTTCTTTTCTCTGTTTATGTGAATGAAAATATAATGTGCTAAATATAAAACAATTGTAATGATGATTATTATAGAGCAGTAATTTCATGTAATAATTTATGGCATTAGAAATTATAATTATGTGGCAAAAATATTACTTCAATTTGATAAATACTTATGACATTATATTAATGTTTTTAGATTTTCTTATAAAAATTCATTACTATAATGACCAAATTTTATAAAAATTTTTAAATATAGTTAGTGCAATATGCAAATACACAAAAATATTGCTAAATATTGCATAATCATGCTAAGAATTATGATAAATTAAGTAAACCACAGAAAGCAACAAAATAATACCTTGGAAAATTGTAATAATACATAAATTATCAAAATAAAGCTATTTTAATCGTTATTTATAATGTTTTTTTTTATTTAGAGTAAGTTCTCTCGCTTACCGATTTAAGTACAACCATTATTGATCCATTATTATTACCGCATAAATGATTTGAATTCAAAAGAAACATTTTGAAATGTGTTTTGTAATCATAGTTAGACAAATTTTAACTTTCTGAAAATGCATTTTAAGATAAACGAAAAATTAAAAAAAAAAATGTTTAGTTATAAAAACTTGCATTATTCCTTCTGAAATTTATCCTTCTATTTTAATCAAGAATGTGTACTCTCTCAGTTATTTTTTCATTATTTAAGAAACATATTTTTGTACCCATGGTGTAGTGGTTATCATATCCGTCTAATATGCGGAAGGTTCCAGGTTCGAAACCTAGTTTGTACAGGAGGTTTTTTTATAATCTTGTTAATATCTGAGTTGTACACTATTTTTTCGTATTGATCACGTATTTGTCACGAACACTAGATCCCTTTTTTAAAAAATGTCCATGAAGCAAGTATTGCAGGAATTTATTGAAGTTTATAAAGATGAGCTTTGTTTATTGCAAATAATGAGTGTCAATTACATAAATAAAATAAAAAAGTTAGCTTACAAAAAATTGTTAAAAATATACAAAAAGATGGATGAAAAGGCTTCAATTAACGAAGTAAAGGAAAAAATTAATGCCCTCCGTAAAACCTATAAAGGAGAAAAATCAATGAATCGAAAAAAAGTGGTGTAAGCACGAAGGATACATATGTGTACCGACTTTATGGTACTTTGAATATTTATTATTTCTGGACGAAACTGCAATTATACGTGCTGAAGTATCTTCCATGAATTTGGACACAAGTTTTGTTGCAAATGATAAGATGAAATAAGTTAAATAATTTATTTTGTAAAATTATTCTCTGTCTGAATGAATATATATAATTACACATTTAACATAGAATTTAACTACGAAATTTTATAACAAGCTTTATTAGAAAACAATATATTTTTATTTCAAAATGCTAACAAATCTTCAAAATGAACATTTAAAAATTTTAATTTTCTATATTTTTAACTATGAATTAAGTTTAAACAATAATATAAAGGTGATTCTATTATTGAGATTATTCTATTGCTTCCTTTAAATATTCTTTATACAATTAAACAACAATAAAATTAGATAATTAAAAGTAATAAATTGATTAATAATAACAAAAGGAAATTATTTAACTTTAAGCAAAATTGAAATTAAATTCACTTTCAGTTATGACTTATTCTTTGGTAAATGTTAATTTCTTTTCATTTTATTTAAAAATCATCTAAAAAAATATTATAAAATCTAAGAATACTTGTACAATAGATAACAAATTAATGAATTTATATCTACTAATAAATAATAATAATTAATACTCGATAGATAAACTTTCTGATGTACTAATGTGGGTCTTTAACTAATATCGCTTGTCAGAAAGCGCTAAGTTGTACTTATTCCCACTACTCCAGATGGGCCTCCCCTACTGTGGTCAGCAAAATTTGAAGGAACAGTGTGCTTAATTACTTTCTACCCCCTTCAACAAATCCAAGCAGAAAAAATCCTATAGTGTGTGGTGGGCTTAAGATTAGAAAGACTTATTATCTTGAAGAGCTGTTCCCTTAACCCTTTGCGGCTCAGTGTTCCAGGAGATGGAGCACCAACTTTAATTTCTTACCCAATCGCTGCATTAGGCTATAAATGGATGAAATTTAGCTGTTCGAAATGTGTTAGAAATGTTCTTTAAGCTTCTTTTTTTAATAATAGATGGCAGCACTACGTAATACGATTGATAATTTTTAATTATATCAGATTATTTAAATACCTTTATTTTGTAAGAATATTTCCTAATATTTTTTCTCATAAAAAAAATAATTGTTTGAAAAGAAATTTCTGTGTTATTTTGTTGCGTGTACCTTGAATTATTTATTCTATATCACTATAAATTTTTTATACATATAGTATACGTAAGATTGGCTGATAAAACAAGGTGTTTCACCCTTGGAAGACTGCACGACAACGGCATTTTTTCTTCATGCGATTCAGAGTGTGATTAGCCTTGAACTTAATGACGAGGGAAACAGCTATGTTTATTTTTTACTTTTTTCTCTCTTTTGGGGTGGAATGAACTAATATTGAGGAGTTTACAAAAAAGGATTACTTGTATGGGTAATATTTCGACACCATTATTGGCCTCTTGAATTAGGAAGCTGCATTGGGGTATAGGATTATCTGTTAATTCGAATCATCTCTAGTTAGAAAAGCATTGTTTTTATGCTCTCAATTTTCCTTTTCACTGCGATTCATTTAATAATATTGTATATATATATATATTTCTTTAAATTTACATATTTTTAGTTTTTTTTTTTTTTTTTTTTTTAAAATATAATTTTAATTTATATTTAATTTTTTGATTTGTTAATTACAAATAAAGGGCACGTTTAGTCTTTCTGAAGCAATAAAAATGCTTCAAAAGTTGCTCTCTGTTAGTGAATCAGAACATACAGATAGTGATACAGAGAAATATGCTCCCAAGAGACTTAATCAGTCTCAGTCTGATAATGTTGTGTCGGATGATGTTGATGATTTTTCTCTATCAGGCTCCTCAATCCAGCCCCAAAACCTTACTTACATAACTAAAAAAATTGTACAGATTTTTTTTTTTATTATTTTTTTTAAAAGAGTAACAGGTTTTCTTGTGAAGCACCCTGGATCTGCTACGCAGGTTGTAATGCATTTTTTTTCATTCATATACAAAAACATTTACGCGTATATGGGCTTCACTGCAATGCTCGCTTTTTACGACCCTTGTGGCTCAGTGTTCTGTGTGATGGAACACCAACAAAGAAATCGTCCTTATATTAGAAATCGTTTTATTAACCAAACGAACTTCGATAATATTCTCAGACATTCGATGGTGAACTTCGCCTTGTTTGCTACCGCTCAAAGAATGTGAAGGCAGGAAGAAAATTCATCAATAAGTCGGATTTATAACTCTTTCTCAGTACGATGTGGTGTGGATGAAACGTTATTTGACTTCATGGGTATATTTTAAACAATGAGATTCGTAATAAAATGGCGTACTCAGTATCTCAATTGTAACTAAAGAAACAATCACTTTAAGGTTTAAGAAAACACATAAGTAAAAACAAATAAATAATTTGCTTAAAAAAAACTAAATAGTTTATTGGAAATGACATTTTTTATGTATGTTATAGTCGGATAAAATTTTTGTACTATGAAATGTAAGTAATTTGAACAGCACAAGTTTTTTACTCGATTTTTTAACTATCATTTTATGAATTTTAAATACATATATTGTATACATGACTTTCCTTTACTATTTAATTAATTTTGTTCTAAATTTCAGAAGTGGCCAATGTAGCTTATCCGATACTGTTTCTTCTCAGTGATCAAGCTTCCTTAATCAGTGGCGTCACTCTACCCATAGATGGAGGAATTACAGCTTGTTTTTAGTTTCTCGTGTTTACATTTGAAGTATTATTAATAAAGTTGCGCTGCTATTCTATGGCAATGTTTTTGAAGGAATATTTGTATTCATCTCATTTAACAAAATGGAACATATATATTTGTACTACTGTAATAATAAATAAAATATACTCATCTCTCCATAAATATTTTGTTAAATTATTGAATTTCAGAAACACATATAACTATATAAAATCACGTAAATAATAATAATATACCTGTTATATGCATTAGTCCTTTGTGCGATGTTCGCAAAATAATAATGCGCAATAGGAATGAACTGTTAAAATATGCAAATATTTTAAACATAACATTAAGTAAATATCGTTATTGTATAGGTTTTCGCGTGATATGTGGGAAGCTATTTTATGAATAGGGGAAAAATCCTTCTAAACAATAGAATCTCAACTCATATGTTGCTAGTAAGAGAAAATAAAATGTAAAAATATTAACAAATACATGAAATAGCAGTAAATAAAAGTTTTTTGGTCGCAACCACATGCTGAGGAAATTAAATCCTAATATCTAAAATAAATGTTTTTAGATAACAATGCAACAAATAAAAGAATAAAATATAAAATCCAGTGACTGATTCATAAAACATTCATCAAGTTAATCCCTTTCTGTTCGAAAAATCATCTGTGATATAATGGATTTTAAAAAATAAGATACATACTTGCTCTAAATGTGCAATCCTGAAAAATTTTTTTTTTTTAAATTAAGATTTATTGGAGAAATGACGTTTTTCTATTAAGCTAATTTCCAGTAATCCAATCATGTGAGGAAGCACAATAATATTTTTAATCGATAATCAAATGAGGGAATCGATGCCTGAGCTGGCACAATTGCACCCCTTCATTTTTAATATAAAGTCTTCAGTGAAGTCGGACATTAAAGCTTCTATTTTCTGAAAACTGGAACATCACTTTTCTTCATCGAGCTATGTTGATCCTCATAATTCCTTTTAAGAGAAGTCTTTCAAAAATTTTGCTTATTTATCTAGAAGATAACCGGTATAAATATGACAAGGCTTCTTGGATTTAAAGTGTCATATTTCCTACCGTTGGCGAAATCACAGCCAGTTTTCCCATTTGATACATTTCATACATATTTAAATAATGTGTGTGTGTGTTTACATCAGATAGACACACGTCAGTTATTGTTCAACGAAATGGTGTCTCTATAAATTTTAAATAGATAAATAATGTTCAATAATCCTATATAAAAGAAACTTTTAATATTTCGCAACTCAGTTTTTTTCTGCCGGCCTTTTTATTCTCAGAAGTTTCATCGAACTTTCAACAACTTCCAGTTTTAATATATATATATATATAAGTTCCAATCATTTAAATATCATATTCTGTTGTATCATTATCTACATAAAGCTTACAAAGAAATATATATTGCAAGTAATAGATTTTTTCTGCATTTTAATTACTTTTTTACACACATGATACTTTTGTATATTTCCTCTTCAACTACAAACTTATCAAAAAATTATAATAAAACTTATCATAATTGTATAATTAATAAAGCTATATTTATTTATTAACACTATAATAAACAAAACAATACTTATTGTAGCTATTTTTTTCTACATCATAAACACATTTAGATATAGATGTGCGTATGTGTATTCACATTTTACTATCTACACTTTTAAAACAATCGAGAGGTATTTCACCACTCGATGAGCGAAGGATATTTTGTACTCCATAAAGATACAAAATGAATCCTTTTCTACTTAATTCGGTAGAGAAGTTTCCGTTCAAACATTCCATCCTAGATTAAAGCAATTTTCACTCTTTTTTGACGTGTTTATGACACAATGCAAATGTGATGCGCTCTGATTGGTTTAAATCATTACAGTGGCTTTATGCTTTGGAGTTTCTCTAAAAATGGAGAAATTTAAGACTTCATTTTGTAAAGGCGATCTATTTGAACTAAAATATATGTATAAATGGACAAGAAGGAGCGCAGAAACATTACGGTCTTTATTTCTTATAATTAATGGA
The DNA here is from genome assembly GCA_030067965.1 of Latrodectus elegans. Lineage (NCBI taxonomy): Eukaryota > Metazoa > Arthropoda > Arachnida > Araneae > Theridiidae > Latrodectus > Latrodectus elegans. The sequence continues at coordinate 17,630,196 of CM057810.1, read as the reverse complement.
TTGACTAAATCAAATCTTCATATTTGTGATCTTTCATCATGCTATAACTTTTGGTATTCGAAAGTGTGAATGAATTCTATTGAATTTATATTCATGTAATATTTATAATATTTGAAATTTCTGCTTAATTGATAATGTTAATTATTATAAAAATGTGTTTATTATTATAAAAATGTAAAATTTTATTTTTTATTTCAAATACTATTTTCTGACAAAATTTAATTTATTATTAATGAATAGTAAATTATAATATAATAAATGCATATTTTAAATTCTTTTAATTTCAAAACTTCGTGAATATGATTATTAATTTTCACGTTGATTTAAATATCCAATGTACATTATAAAAATATTATTGAATACGAGGGCTACTATGAAATTTTTGAGATATGCGCAGACGAGAATTTACAAAATAAAAATAACGGTTTAATTTTAAAAAACAAAGTATTTTAACACAAAAGACGATTTTTTACTGATTTCCTTCAACTTGTTCAGCGTAGAATAAATTTTAAGCAGAAGAGAAAATGCAGATGACGCGAGAATATTTTCGCGCTATGATTTTCTACTATTTTAAAACAGGATTAAATCAAGAAGAATGCGTTCAATGGTTGCAATAATCATTTGGAGATGAATCTCCAGCTCGTGCTACAATATTCAGATGGCTTAAAGAATTTAGAAGAGGTCGCAATTTTCTTCAGGATGAAGAACACACAGGAAGGCCGCCGTCGGCAGTAATCCCGGATAATGTGTCTGCCATACGAAAAATGTTAATGGATGATAATCGCTGTACCTATGAAATGATACAGAAGGAACTTAACATTGGATCCGCAGCCATGCACAAAATTATTCATGAAAAATTACATATTAAAAAAAGTTTTTTGCCGTTGGGTTCCCCATAATTTAACTGAGCATTAAAAAGGGGAGTTTGTCAGAATCAGTAAAGAAACTCTTAAATTGCTAAATGATGGTGGCCATCGCATCATTTCTAAAATTGTAACAAGTGATGAAACGTACATACCGTTTTTTGACGTTCCAACATGTCAAGAAAGCAAAGTATGGGTTTTTGAATATGATCCCACACCGACAATGGTGAAAAAACAACGCGCGCAGAAAAAAGTGATGTATGCCGTTTTCTTCAGAAGTACGGGATTGGTCAAAGTCATCAAGTTGGCAGGACAGAAGACAGTAACAGCAAACTGGTATACCACTAAATGTCTTCCAGAAATTCTACAAGAACTGCATGTTAGGGGGACTAATGCTTCATAATGACAATGCATCTTCACATACAGCCGGATTAACAATTGAGTTTCTTAAACAAAAACAAACTAAAGTGATCGAACATCCGCCGTATTCACCTGATCTAGCTATGTGCGACTTTTGGTTATTCTTTGATCTAAAAAAGAATTTACGTGGACGTCGTTTTCATTCAGAATAAGAGATTGATGTGGCTATAAATGTATTTTTTTTCATCTATTCCAAGAAAGGAATGGCTTGAGTCATTTAATCTGTGGAAAATTCGTCTACAAAAGTACATTGATGCTGGAGGAGACTAATTTGAATACACTTAAAATTTTGTAAGCATAACTTTAAAAACTTAGTTGTATCTCAAAAATTTCAGAGTGATCCTCGTATAATTTATTGTACTGAATTGAAAGTGCGATTTATATCAAATACAATATTTTACCAATGAATAAGAACAAATATTTCCGTCAGTGAAATTCTAAGCTTTTTAATTTAAATGTTAATACAATATAAAACAAATTTTAATGCACAGAATATTACTTGACAGTATGTATTTTATTTATTAAAATTTCACTGACAATATGTATTTTATTTATTAAATTCTCAATGACAATTTTTGATTTGATTGTTACTATATAAAACCATTCGTTGATAAAACGAAAACAAAATTTTATATGTATCAAAATCACTATTAATTTGTATATTTTAGAATTTCCAACTGAAAATTTTGTCGATGGAAATATAATTTATATTTGTATTTGATGGTTGTCATTGTCATCAGTAAAGACAAAAATATTTAAAAAAAATTTAAAAAAATACCAAAAGTAAATGTGAAACATGTTATTTTCACGATGATGAAATATGGCTGGAAGGAAGAAAGTATGGTAAGGTAAGGAAGAAAGGAAGTATGGTAAGGAAGAAATGGCTGATCTTGTATATTCTGTATAACTAAAATAAGTTTTATGGATACTGAGAAAATGTTAACTATTGTTATTACTACAAGTATAAATTTCATTTTGCTAGTAAAATGTATTTAAAAGCTTGAAGTAATATTCTATGTTTAATGTAAGAATGACGTAACTTAATTAAATGACATGAAAATTCTAATCAATATTTTCAGTTAAATTATCTAAAAAGTTTTTGGTTCTTGAAAATGGTTTTAAAATAATGAAAGATAATTATTATTATTCATTAAATTAATATTGCTAAGAATTAACTTAAGAAATTTTAATAATGTTTTTAAATTTATTTTCAAATAAGGTTTGGTTTGTTTATTTACAGATAAAACCAAATTTTAATTATCTTTATAATACATTTATAATTCATTTGAAATTTTCTGAATTTTTAATTTGAGAATTTAATTGCTTAAAAAATTTTAATATATTTATAATTTACTTGACCACAACTAGTTCTTACGTGTATATTTTTGAGAAAACACATATGTACACTCTTAATAATCGAGCGGATTTCACTCAAAAGTGAAATTTCACTCATTCATTGTCACAAAACTAAGATAGAAATTCACTATATTGAAAGATGTGTGTAAGCCACTCCTTTTAAGAGGAGTAACAACATATCGCTTAAAGGGGTAGATTAGATGAAAAAAAAAAGGGTGAATTTCAATATTTTATAGAAATATTGCTGATTTTTCTTATTTGACAATTTAGTGCAGAAATTAGGTTTTAAATTTTTTATTTTAAGGATTTATGTTTTTTTTTTTTGTTTTTTTTACAATTACAATATAAAGATATGGTTTCTTTAGTCAATGATATAATAGTACAGTGTAATATGACGTTTTAATTGATTTGGATAATTATGGTGGTTTTTAAATTACACACAATATACACAATTTGATCAGCCATTTTTTTATTTCATTACTTATATATATATATATATATATATATATATATATATATATATATATATATATATATATATATATATATATATATATATAGTTTTACGTGTGAGTGTAGCACTCTGAAGAAAAAAATCGTCATCAGTTTAGTTTACTATGGGCCCATAAATACAAAATTAACTTTTACAAACATTATTAAAACAACAAAGTGTACACAATTTAAAAAATACATAAATATTTTATGTAAGTAAACATAATTTAATTTCTTTTGAAAAAATCCTTTATTTAAAGTAAAGCTTAAAATTTATTTTTGAATATTGATAATATGCTATTTTGAAGTTACAGGAGGATAAAGACAAATATTTACAGATTATTCTGTTGAAGAAAACTGACTTATGTTTTTTGCAAATAAATCTTGTTTTATATTTTCCAAGTTTAGTTTAAACTGGAAATAACTTCAATAAAACTAAGAATGAAATTAAAAATTAAATACAAGATTATACGAAAATCATTTATTCAATTTTTAATACAGAAAAAATTAAATAAAAATTTGTATACAAAAATACTTATGTTTATGATGTCAAATTAATATTGGAGCTTAATATTTTGATACAACACAAAATAAGAATACAATTAAGAAATAATGCAAGAAATCAGATATCTATGTAATTATATTCTATATTGGAATTATATTTAGCCATATTATTATCATATTTTATATTATTATTATTTTACAAAATATGCAATATTGCAAATGTTTTTCCTTATATTGTAGTTTTGTATCTTGTATTTTTAAAAATCGTTTTACTTGCAATGTATTTCAATATTAGTATATGTGATACAAAAACATTGTTTAAAAATTATTTTTAGTAATTTGTAAAAAAAAAAAAATTATTCATTTAGTTTCAATTGGTTTTCAGTTACAGTTGATTAATTCAAAAATGCTTTATTAGAAATAAATGTAAGTATGCATGCATATATTTTTATTTAATGTTTTAACAATCCATTTTATAAATTATGATAGGGGCTATATCTATTTCATAGCAATGAAAAAATCCAAAATTATTTTATATTTGTTTCATTGTATATCAATAATTTATCATTTTTGCCACATTTTTATTAAAATTTTCAAAAACTACTAGATAATAATCATTAATTTACTAACTTAAGTTACTATGTTTTAATTAATTAATTAATGATAACACCATTTTTTAAAAAAATTACACTTGCTTTAAATTACAATAAAAAGTTCGATTAATTTAATATATATGATTATTCTCTTTATTACAGATAGATACGGAATTCGATATCCAGAGGCTGACTGTTTTCCCTATAAATATACTGCATTCTATGTTCCTAGAATACTATCGTATGTTCAAAAACTTGTCCTGTAATATGGAATAAATACGTGAGAATTCAGGATGATAGTATTTTTTTAGGCTGAATATAATTCCATTACAGAATATAATTACATAGATATCTGATTTCTTGCAGATTTATTTTACTAATAAATAAGGCTTTATCTTTTTTGAAGTATTATTCTTATGAAATTTTTTGGTATTTAAATTTATATAGACATTCTAATGAGAATACAAATATTATAGAAATTTTAATTTTTATATTTTTTTTCTAATTAGGTGAAGAGATCTGTAGAAGAAGAACAACGGTCAAAAGTATCCAACTACTCATGCTTTGCTGTGGTCAAAAGCAAGACCTGAAAATGAAATCTTTTTATGTGTGGATAGAGAGTGGAATTGTTGATGTTGGATATGCAAGATTAATAAACGTTCAATATTTTAAATAAATGTCATCATGTATTTAATCTTAAGTACGATGTTAAACTTACTGTATTTTATGCTCTCGTGGACTATATGATTAAATTTGTATACAATTTTTCATATAAAATTTATGTTTAATTTTAAACATAAAATTAAAAAATAGTTCAGTTGGGAATTTAATTTAAACTACACATTCTTACTATAATCAGTCAAGATTTAAATTTTGCGAACTACAATCCTTAAAATGCATATTATCTTTTTATTCTTATTTTAATAATATTCTTATTTTGTTTTATTAAACTGACAATAAAACTGTTAAGCTGCAGTATTAATTTTACATCATAAACATAAAAAATTCTGTATACATATTTTTATTTAATTTTTTTCTGTATTAAAAATTGAATAAATGTTTTTTGCATAATCTTGCATTTTATTTTTAATTTCATTCTTAGTTTCATTGACGTTGTTTTCAGTTTTATTTAAATTTGGAAAATATATCATAAAACAAGATTTATTTGCAAAAATATTCGTCAATTTGTTCAACCGAATAATCTAAATATTTGTATTTATCCTCTTGTAAATTTAAGCCCACGGGCCGTGGGATGGCCTAGTGGTTAATGTATCAGCCTTCCATCCGGAACAGTGGGATTTGATTCCCAATACCGCCAAAGACCCACCGAGTACATGCGATATACGTGCTCGTCAAATCTGTGGAATCGAAAGTCCTGTGGTTGGTCGTTGAGCAGTTACCATGGGTGCAATGGTCTGAAGAAATTTACTCCCCCTTCATATATTGAAGAAAGTATATCCTCTGGTGCTGCCATCTATCGGAGGATTTGAGGAGCAAAATTCGTACTTTACCTTTATGGTGCTCTGATTAAACGTAAGACGCTCCCGATTGACTTAAATTCGCATAGCCAAGCCATACCGAGCTTGGCTTGTCCAAGTGTCATTAGTAACAACAACAACACTTTAAAAAAGCATATTATCAATATTCAAAAATAAATATTTAGCTATACTACACTACTGGGGCCATTAAAATTGCTACACCAGGAAGAAATACAGATAACAAAATGATATTTATTGGACAAATATATTATACTAGAAATAACAAGTGATTAAATTCTCAAAAACTCTTTGACTGGATAGATCCTGAGAAATCAGTACCCAGAACATCCACCTCTGGCAGTAATAACAGCAGTTATACGCCTGGGCATTGAGTCAAACAGAGATTGGATTGCATGTACAGGTACAGATGCCCATGCAGCTTCAACACGATGCCACAGTTCATCAACTGTGGTGACTGGCGTTTGGTGACGAGCCAGTCGCTCGGCAACCATTGACCAGACTTTTTCTATTGGTGAAAGATCTGGAGAACGTTCTGGCCAGGGCAACAGCCGAACATGTTCCATATCAAGGAAGGTCCGTACAATACCGGCAACATGCGGCCGGGCATTATCCTGCTGAAACGTAGGGTTTCGCAGGGCTCGAATAAAGGGTAGAGCCTCGGATCGTAACACACCAGAAATGTAACGTGCACTGTTCAAAGCACCGTCAATGCGAACAAGAGATGATCGATACGTGTATCCAATGGCACCCCATACCATCACACCAGGTGATCGGCCAGTATGACGATGACGAATGCACGCTGCCAGTGTGCGTTCACCACGATGCCGCCAAACACGGATGCGACCATCATGATGCTGTACTCAGAACCTGGATTCATCTGAAAAGATGACGTCTCACCATTCGTGCGCCCAGGTTCGTTGTTGATCACACCATTGATGGCGCTCTTGTCTATGACGCAGCGTCAAGGGAAGCCGCAGCCATGGTCTCCGAGCTGAGAGTCCATGCTGCTGCAAACGTCGTCGAACTGTTCGTGCAGACACTTATTGTCTTCCAAACGACCTCGTTTCTTGACTCACGGCTCGTGACGTGGTTGCACGATCCATTACGGCCATGCGGATAATATGCCTGTCTTCTAGGCTGCTAGTGATAGGTGGCCGTTGAGATCCCGTATGGCGTTCCGTATTACCGTCCTGAACCCATCGATTCCATATTCTGCTAACAGTCATTGGATTTCGGCCGCCGCGAGCAGCAATACTGCGATAAGATAAACCGCAATCTCTGTACGCTACAATTCGACCTTTATCAAAGTCAGAAACGTGCTGGTACGCTTTTTACCTTCTTACACGAGGCATCACAACTACTTTTCACTAGGCAACAACGTTCAAATGCAATTTGTGTAGGAGGAACCGGCTGAACAATTTCCTCATTTAAACACAATGTAGGTGTCGCTACTGGCGCCTGCTTTGTCTGAATGCGCTGAAAAGCTAATAATTTGCATATCACAGCACCTTCTTCCTTTCGTATAAATTTCACGTCTGTAGCATGTCGCCTTCTTGGTGTAGCAATTTTCATGTCCAGTAATGTATAAATTAATTGTTTTTCCAAAAGAACTTAAGTTATATTTACTTATATAAAATACTTATGCATTTTTTAAATTGTGTACAATTTGTTGTACTAATATAGTGTATAAAAATCAATTTTGTACTTAATGGGCTCATAGTAAACTAAACTGAAAAATAAGTAGTGTGACGATTTTTTCTTGAGAGTGTTACACTCACACGTAAAACTAAATCGATATAAATAATGTAATAAATGGCTGAACAATTTGCTTGATGATGTATGTAATTTAAAAACCACTATAATTATCCAAATCAATTAAATGTCATATTCAATTGTACTGTTATATTAATGAATAAAGAAATCACATGTATCTTTATACTGTAATTGTCAAAAAAAGAAAAAAGTAACATATCCTTAAAATAATGAATTCAAAACCTAATTTCTAATTTAAATTGTCAATATAAAAAAATCAGCAGTACTTCTATAAATGATTGAGATTCACTCTTTTTTTAATCTAATTTACTTTTGTTACAAAAATTTAGAGTTTAACTTTCATTTAACATCCAACATTGGGCAGACTAGCGGTCTGTGGCCAGTGCAAGATATCCCAGTATGCACCACGTAAACTGCCATCTGGAAGAACTTATCGCACGAATGGACTGTATGTGTTGCAATCCTGGGAGATAGACTGAAAAACTCTATATTCTCACTCCGACAGATGCACAGTAGAGCTCCAATTATCTGAACTCTGTTTATCCAAATCACTTTCAGAATTTCAGAAAACTAAGTTAGACAGTATAAGAAAATGAGAAAAAAGAAAAAGCTCAAGGAAAGAGATAAGAGAAGAAAGAAGATGAGAATGAAGAGTCATTTGAGAAATTGGAACATTCTTTTGAAACTTGATGGAATTTCAGGAGTATGTACTGAAGATTTAAGAGAATAGATTAAGAGTCAAACGCCGGATTTCACATTGCAAACGATGGTCAACTTATTGAAAGATTCGAGGAAGAAGACGACCTCAATAACCAAACTGAAGCAGACACGTGACCATCAGTTAGTGAAACATTGGCCTGCTTTAAAACTGCTAAAATGGGTGGAGCGTCAGCTCAATTGGGACCACATACAAATTCTCACTGTAAAGCGGATGTGAGATTTGACTGTCCGAAGACGCATGAAGACAGTGAAACAGCTTACATTGAATGTGATGTTCAGCAAGCAATGACTTTCATTTGCAGCACTGTACACACATACTGTATCAAAGTACAGCAACTGTAAGTACCTTAACATGTAAAAATGTTACCTTTTCGTTAAGTTCTTTTTTCTTTAAAAATATATAGTTTTTCTCCCATTTTCAACATACAATAACTAAGTAGAATGAACCTTCTTTTTTCTAAAAAATCCAATTAATATTTGATTATCCGAATAATGACCTGTTACAGTCCATTCGGATAAATGAAATTCTACTGTACATGTAGAAATAGAAGCGCAGTATCCATTTTCCATTATTCAAGAGTGGCTGAGATCGAATTCGATTCCTTTCACTTGGTAGAGCTCTGTCCTATTTCTAGCCAAGGTGAGTGCAAGCATTTTAACTTGCAATGCAGAAAAGAAATGCTATCAAGAGAAAGAAAGGCTATCATTGAACAGTTCCAATTATACCTATTGAGTGCGGCGACAGAAACACTGTTATATTCGATCTATTCAGAAGTTATCCTTTTAAATATTTCTTTTGAATTAACATTCCCATGAAAACAAAGAAATTTGTTTTTGAGCATGAAATTTCGATATAATAGGAAAACAACACGATGCTTAAAAGTCATTATATTTATGAATGTGCATCCTGAAGTCATATCGTGACATCACATATATGGTAAAGTTTATCTTGAGGTCAAACTGATCATTTGGATTTCGTTTTATCTTCACAAAAAATTATTCGATAAGGAAGTAAAAACGTAACACCTCCCAAATTTATCTTTCGTCGAACAAAGAGAAATGAGATAATAAATGATTAAACTCTTGTAGCAGAAATCGTAAACTTCTGACCATTATCCTTGAAAGGGAAGAAACTTGAAAACATACCATTAAATACAGGATTACTCTTCTAACCTGCGACTTACAGTAAACATGGAAATTCGTTTCGATGGTAAAAGAGCATTAGTTACGGGTGCAGGCAAAGGTATGTGTTTCATTAGATGGCATATTGTTTAATTTAATTGGAATAATAATAGTTTATAATTAATCTATAATGTAGGGTCTAGGTCAATAAGTATAAATTAACTTGAAATTTATTGTGATTCATGTGTGTTGTTTATATACTTGTTGTTTTTTTAATTATTATAATTATAAATTACTTAATTACCCCCAACACATATAATTCTTTTCCTACCATTTCGTTAAAATTTTGGAATGTTTAATCGACGAGTGTTGAAATGTAGCCAACAACATCATTGAATAAAATAAATACTTTTAACCAAACCAACTTCATAAATAAAATAAAATATTATGAGATTCAATAAATTTCTTTATTTTTTAAAAACAAATAAGCCGAATAATTCATATCTATTTAAAAATGACTTCAGCTTGTTTAATCCAAAAGTTTTTCTTGTGACATTATGGACAAATCTTCCTTCTTCGTGGAGAATTGATTTTAATTTATGTTATATCTGACAAAACAATTTATTATAAATGACTTCTTAAGGTTCAGAAAATTTCACCAGATTAAAAACCTCATTTATCTCATTATATAGAATAGTAACTGAATTCTAATTTATTTTGCACATATTTGAATTTCCTTTGATTTGATGGGATTTTTATCCTAATGATGCTAGTCTAATTCATTCTTATGTGGCTTTGAATCTGCCTACTAATTATGTATAAATAAATATAGTGGGTAAAATATTTAAATTCACATTTGAGATTGTTAAAAGTAAAAAAGATAATAGGAAGAAAATGTTGTTTGGATTCCACTTCAATCTTTAATTAACACTGAATTAAAGATATAATATTAAATTTTAAACATATTTATATAATTGAAGGGTAAATTACATAAATATAGAGTATTAACACATTTTTAGAACGATTTCGATAATGAATTAAAAAAAGTTTAAAAAATGTTAAAAAATGTTTTAGAATAAAACTTTTTGGCAACAGCTTATTATTTGAAATAAGAAATATCGCCTGCTACTTTTTAATTTATTCTACTTTCAAAATGTCACATATAAACATGCTGTGAACTGAAGGATATGTTTTTGCGCTTTCCAAAGATAAACGTTTTTACTCCAGAATTCAAAAACGTTGTGAAATGCATGGTATTAATATTTCTAAGTGCAAAATAAGCAATATTATTAATCAGACAGGTAAAAACTGTCAATCATTATTTCTACATAGAAAGAAGACTCCAAACGAATATCCGTAAAAGGTACGTACTCTTTCAAATGTTTCTAAAATGAAATCGCTGGTAACAAGAAAAAATCCGCCAACACAGATATCAATTACAAAATCTTTGGATGCATCTGTAGTAACAATAAATAAAATAATAAACCAGTATTTACAATTAAAAATGCTAAAAAATATTATGTTCACCAGCTGTTGCCGAGACATTGGACACAACGCAAAACATTTTGTAGAATCCTGTATGAAAACCACTTAGCAGGAGACAAATGGAAAATCATTGTGACCCTTGATTAAGCATGGGTTTACATAAATGATTGTAGCTAAAAAAGGTATTTTTACTCTAGAAAATGAGGTGAAAAAAATATACAAACCCGTTTCCGTCAATGTAAAGAAAGTTTCAGTAAGGGGTTTATTATTGTCGTAGGTTTCTCGTACAATGGGAAATTAAAAATAAGAAGAGTGGAAAGAAATGCTAAAATCAACTCATCGTACTATCAGGAGAAGGTTTTACGGCCAATATTTGCAAAAGAAATTTCACTTCTTTATTCCAAAGACTTTCAAAGAGAGAAACTTCATCAAGACGAAGCTATAAGTCATACTTGTAATACATATAAGTCATACGTGGAAACTACCACTGCATCCCTTGAAAAAATGATGACTAATACAGGTATTGCAAGTATATATTTTCAACATATCCCTGCGAAGTCTCCTGACGCTTCACCTATGGACTATTGTACCTTTGATCTGTTAAAAAAAGCTCTTTCTAAACTCAAATCCACCACGATAGATGGACTGTGGAAAGTAGTGGAAGAGGAATGGAAAGCAATACCCCTTGAAATATTGCGAAAAACTCTTCTATCATGGAAATCACGATGCAGACTTATAGTCCAGAAAAAAGGCTATCAGATCGAACATTTAAAAATATTATCTTTACATTTTAAACATTAATTAAACGGCCGCGAAATCGTTCTAAAAATGTGTTAATACTGTATTTTACATATTGTATTTTTTACTTAAACTTTGTTAGTAAACTTGAGAAAGCTTAAAATAGCGTATTAAACTTATGCAATAAGCTAACTGGTGAGATATGTTTTACTTTATATTAAAAATTTGAATCATGTATTTTAGATACTAATACCTTTATTATAAAGAATAGATTTTTCTGCATAAAAATTTACGAAAACAATTAATAAATTCGAAAAAAAATTAATTTTAATAAGTATTTACTGTGTTATCTATATAAGAAATCAGTATTTTGATTTTAAGAAGAAGACATTCAATAGTTCAATAAATTAATATATTAATAGAATATTTTATGTAATTCTCATAAAAATGTTCGAATTTATTAAACTACTATAAAACATTGATTGAAAACTATGACAACAACTATTCTGTGTGCCTTTCATAAAATTTATGATATTCTGTAATGAAATTAACTAGATTTGACATCAAAAATGACATTATGAAAAACCATTATTTTCTCAGATTTTTTACAATCCTCATTTTATAATTTTTAGTCTATTCAAATCAACAGAAATTCCGAGTTAATTTTGTGTGGAAATTCTAGAAATTTATAGAGTTTAAGCCACTTCACTTTAAAAGATTATTTTCGTAAGCTTATCAACAAAATTTTTATTTAATGCTTCAATATTAAAGCTTTCATAACATGAGATAAAAACAAATTGACCAATTTCTCTTTTAATTCTTGCAAAAAAAAAATATTAAATCAAAAGCAAGTTATTCCATCAGTTGAATGTATGGCTTCGTTGTTCTTTGTTTAAATATTTTACATTTTTTGGAACAAATATAATAACTGACACTTGATTCACTGCAGATTTGCTTAGTTCAGATTTTGCAAGGTAAAGTTGAACTCTGATCTGAGTACAAGGAAGTATGCTGGTACAACAACTCTATTTAGACTGAAGGCTTGTTGGTTATTCCAGCTTTCACACTATTTTCTAAGTAGTAGGTTCGAATGCGAAGGTCAGTCGGGTTTAATAAATGAGGATGGGGCATGTTAAACAGGTCGTGGTCGCAATGTCTTCAAAGTGAAATGATATTTCTAGAGGTGTATTGCATGGTATGATCTTCTGCTTGGTCCCTTCTTCTAAATTACAAAGATATAGTAGCTTCCATTTAGCTGGCAGATCGAAACTGGGTAAAAAGAAGTATGTTAGTTTTCATTCCCCCTCTTTAGTTCTTTTTTCAAATAAGTATCCCAGAAATTTAAATATATTCATAAAAGTTAACGGATTCGATGTAGAATCGGGTATCTTAGTTTGGCGAAAATTTTCGCTTCACATTTTGGCGATAAAGTTTAGTTTCTGAAAATCCTGATAAACCTATCTTTGTATATAACTTTTGTGTAGCGGCCATCAAATTAGTCACATCCAGACGTCAAAAAAAAAAATTGCCAAAGAATTAACGGGTACCCGATTGTAAACTTTTACCGAGTCAACAAACACAGTTTTAAATATAGATAATATTTATAACACTGAAGAATCGACCGCACTTTTAAATGTGTTTACGAAACTATTTTACAATCTGAAAAAGAACCCTTATGAGATAATTTTTCATTTATTCTTTGTAAAAGTTAACACATCAAAAATATTTTTTTGTTCTTTTATTTCTTTGTACAAACTTACATTAGTTTTAAAACAAAACTATATTTCTAAAATAAATATTAAAATAAAATTTATGGAGTGCAGAAATCTAATATTGATTCAAAATGAAAAATATAAGAATTACTGCTTCATTGCTTAAAAGGATAATACCTCTACCATTGGCAATCTTTACAACTTTTTTTCGTCACCAAGCAATTCTAAAGCTGTTACCAGCTGTTAAAAAAAGAACCGTATATATAACACAAAAATGATGTAAAAACAAGGAAAAAAAAACTTGGCAACAAAAAAAATTTAAAACAGCGACGAAAATCCAAATTGGCAACACCAAAGTGAAAAACACTATAATCAAAACAAAAGACCGCATATTTGGCGAGAAATCTCTAGGGATGATATACGAGGGTCACTTTGAAATTTTTGAGATACAACTATATTTTTAAAGTTATACTTACAAAATTTTAGCAGTGTTCAAAGTAATCTGCTCCAGCATCAATGCATTTTTGTAAACGAATTTTCCATAGATTAAATACCTCAAGCCATTCATTTCTTGGAATAGATGAAAAATGCATTTATAGCCACATCAGTCTCTTCTTCTGAATGAAAACGACGTCCACGTAAGTTTTTTTAGATTAAAGAATAAACAAAAGCTACATCATGTAAATACGGCGGATGTTCGATCACTTTAATTTGTTTTTGTTTAAGAAACTCAACTGCTAATCCCGTTGTATGTGAAGATGCATTGTCATTGTGAAGCATTAGTCCCCTACTGTTCTTGTACACTCAGTTCTTGTAGAATTTCTGGAAGACATTTAGGGGTATACCAGTTTGCTGTTACTGTCTTCTGTCCTGCCAACTGGATGGGTTTGACCAATCCCGTACTTCTAAAGAAAACGGCATACATCACTTTTTTCTGCGCGCGTTGTTTTTTCACCATTGTCGGCGTGGGATTATCTTTAAAGACCCATACTTTGCTTTCTTGACGTGTTGGAACGCCAAAAAACGGTATATATGTTTCATTACCTGTTACAATTTTAGAAATGATACGGTGGCCAACATCATTTAACAATTTAAGAGTTTATTTACTGATTCTGACACGGTCCTCTTTGGTGCTCATTTAGATTATGGGGAACCCAAAGGCAAACTACTTTTTTCATATTTAATCCTTCATGAATGATTTTGTGTGTGGCTGCGGATCCAATGTTAAGTTCCTTCTGTATCATTTGATAGGTACAGTGATTATCATCCATTAACATTTATCGTGTGGCAGACACGTTATCTTGGATTACTGCCGACAGCGGCCTTCCTGCGCATTCTTCATCCTGAAGAAAAGTACGACCTCTTCTAAGTTATCTAAACCATCTGAATACAGTAGCAAGAGTTGGAGATTCATCACCAAATGCTAATTTCCACCATTGAACGCATTTTTCTCTATATAATCCTGCTTTAAAATCGTAGAAAATCTTAGCGCGAAAATGTTCTCGCGTCAACGCCATTTTCTCTTCTGTTTAAAATTTATTCTATGCTAAACAAGTTGAAGTAAGTCAGTAAAAAATTCTGTGTTAAAATACTTTGTATTTTAAAATGAAGGCGTTATTTTTATTTTGTAAATTCTCGTCTGCGCGTATCTCAAAAATTTCATAAGTAACCCTCGTATAATACTTATACCGTGTATGAGCTCGTATTCTCCAAAACCAGAATGATACAACAGTTTGAATTTTTTTTAGTTTATTTAATTCCGACAAACAAATTATCCGCATCAAAGCCAGTTGATGGTTTTATGATCATCTAGGAAAAAGTTTAATTTATCCAAATGTACCGAAAAAGCAACAATCAAGTTTTGAGCATGAGATAAGTTGTGACAAATTCATCTAGAATACATAGTTCCAATCTAAATAATCGATTAAAAATAAATGCACACTGGTCCTTAAAATTTTTAAGATACTTATATTTTCCAAGTTGTCAAATAACAATCAGAAATTATATTTATTTCTCAGCAGCAATGAGTTCTAATGTCACATCATTTTTGTCTCTCCCCAACATCGTCACTTTACTGAGTCAAAACCTTGTCGAAAGTAACAAAGAATTCATGCCTCTGAGCACTCATTTGATGTAACTTTATAATTGCTTTGCACTTCTGACTTACGAAAAATTTACAAGGAATAGAATCACGCAGCTTTTCTGTTCTATAAACTTACAGACAATCATATAATGGTTAAAATTTTAATTTAAAAAAATGCATTAAAAGTAGCTGTTTTTTTCTATGAGGGAATTGAATATAACTTGTGGTCAGTACTCAAAAGGTTTGTCGGAACGTATAGAAAACATAAACAACCGACGCGTTCTCTGTTCTTTTCTGTCTTCTTCTCGAAGTAAAAGTATCTAATTGTAGAATAAAATTTCGAGGCATTTTATACAGTAAATGATTAAATTATAATAATCGAATGTTTTCACAAATTTGAGAAAAAATGAAATGCTTAATAAATATTGCAATTCAGTAAATTATTGTTAAAAATAAAAATGGAATATTAAAACGTGCATGTATGTTGATTTAGTTAAAATTTTCGAATATCGAGGGAAATCGCTTCAGATTTTCCATACAATGAAAATAAAGTAGTATTAAGTGCATCTGATAAGCTGCATTATCATTAATTAGAAATAAGCTCTACGAAAAATATATACCTATATATAATTGATAGCAATACTATTATTATAATTAGTACTAAAAATAACAATAGATAATCCTTTGTTATTGAATGTTATCAAATTCAGATATTATCCAATCCCCAGTATTTGTTCAAAAATTCAAAACAACATAAAATATTTATGACTTTTATTTTCATGAGAATTCTAAAAAAATTAAATTTGGCGAACATTATTCGGGTTAAAAAATGGCGACATATGAACTTTCTGACAATTTTAACAAAAAATCTGATGATGAATTTTATGCCAATACTTTACACTCATTTGTACATGTTTAGTGGAGATACCATATGAGCAAACATTTTGAAACTCACTATGAAAAATTTCTCTCTAAACATAACAAATTTTAAGTTTTGCTACTTTTTGTTTTCAAGGGATCGGAAGAGCTGTAGCTATCAGGCTTGCAGAATGCGGGGCAGATGTTATAGCCGTCAGCAGAACACAATCTGATTTGGAAGAATTATCAAAACTTGTGAGTATCATCTTGAATCAGACAATGAAAGATTATTAGTGCGAATCTCAGGCTCCCTGAGTTATTTATGCTGAAAATAAATTGAATGAGGTTTTAAATTTACATATTTTAAATTAGCAGTATTAAATTATTATAACACATCACTTAATATGTTGATAGAAGGACTTATCAAACAACAACTTTTAAGTAAAATTCGACTTTAATCACATCTATATAATCTCCTTTTGTATTCATTTTTCCTTTTTTTATTTTGATCCTTTTTTGTGACAAAATGTATCTGTGCCTTCAAAATAGGCTTCACTTTCCAGCTACTTCTCCATTAAAAATAAATCCTTTGCCTAGAACTTTTTTTTTTCTTAAATTTGCCAACAAGTAGTAGTAGATTTTGGAATCAAGTCCTCAGAATATTGGAAATGAAGCTGTAATTTAAACTGACATCGTGCAATTTTGCCGTTATTGCAATTGACTTGTGAAACAGAACATTTTTGGGGAAATAAAGCCGTTTTTTCTTCATTTGGTTTCATATTGTTTTGGTCTTCTCCTTCAAATACACAGTTAATCCCATATAGTGATGATAACTTTTCATATTTTTAGGTAATTGGTGAATAAAATACTGCGCGCAGCGCAAAATGCAGGAACTAATACTTTGCCAACTGACATTTATATTTTTATTGGTTTGAATTCAACTGACAGCCTATTTGATTAAAGATCGAAATCATTGATTCATATTTAATTTACTGTCACATAATGTATAGAAGCATCCTTTTTATTTCCTCAAAACTGTTTCAAAAGAGTTTGAATTTTCAACATTTTGTTCAACAGAGATTTTTCTGGATAAAGGTTCATGCCACATGTTGAATACACTGCCTTGTGACTTGTGATTCCTTATAAATGTCAGTTTTTACACGAAATTACAATTATGATAGAGCAAAACTATTTTATGAATATTTTTATGTGTTCCAGAACATCTAATGAATTAGAGAAACTAGAATATCGGCATCATCGTCATTTGCTTATGATTTCATTTAAAATCAACAAAACACTTTTGTGCCATTTGTCTTGTTGGAGCAGTGTACGAATAAGACTTAACATAAGCCCTTTGCATGAACGGTATGATCGGCCAATGAATATTTTGCCATTAAAAACAATAACAAATATTTTGTCATTGTTTTGAAAATAACGAAAATAATATTATCAAAAATAATAAATTAAAAAACAAATGACTATAAAACTTTGACACATGCTTTCGGATGTCAGTATTTCCTAAAAATCAAATGATTTTATTTAGGAGTAACAAATGAATGTGTTATCCAACGAACTTATTGAATGATGTGTTATACCTTACTTTCTTCCAATGTTTCCACGGCATTTTCAATTTTACAAAAATATTTTTTTCATGTTAAGGAAGATAGTTACTGACATTTTTCATGACCAAGTAAGCTAAATTGTAATTTATAACCACAGCTATTTCATTAAAACAATTTTTCCGCCAATTATAGTAAATAAAGTTATTAAGCTTCTCTATCTATATTTAACACATTAATGTTCATCTAGACGGCCATATTTGTATTGTTGGGAAATATAAAAAATTATACGCATTGTTTGCATTTCATCACTATAGAACAAAAGGTATTTTTCATGAAATATATATTAGTCCCCTCAGGGAGTTTACTATCTTTAAGTAAACAGGGGTGTGAAAATCCTAAGGTACCCTAGTAATCTGCCCTCTTTTTCATTTTTTTCTTTCTTTTTACTTTTTCTTCCTTTTCTTCCTCGTTGTGGTAGCCTTGTTAAAGTTTGACGATTTTCCTTGAATAACTATTGCAACCTTGTATAAGCTTCTCTTTGGAGCCAAATGATTCACGTTTTCGACGAACACATAGATTAGGGTCCTTGGAAAAGAATTTTTCAGTAATTAAGGCTTCCAGAGATCAACACTTTACTTTTGACAATGCTTCAGACAAACGAGAAGTGAGCTGCGATCCTCATCATAAGAGTCGACTTTACGGATACAGCTATTATTTATTTTATGGGTGACTTGTTAAGGATAGAGTCGACTTCAGGAGTGTATCTAAAAGTATATATGAAACTGTGTAGCCCTGGTACATCTGACTTACATTTCTTGTTTGGGCTAGATGGTGTTTGGTGTAGTCAGGTTCCCAATTTCATAATCAACACGTGAATAATTCAACTCTTTCAATTTGCTCACGAGAGTAATACTTTTCTGCAATGCAAACCAAATATTTTGCTATTTAATGGAAGTAAGGTATCTTTAAAATCTTTAAATCAAGATAATCTTTAGCATCTTGGGTTGTGCAAGCTATTGACACCAATCTAACATTCAATGCTGCTGCAAACGTCATCGAACGCTTTTTATACGCAACGCTATTTCTTATCTCAGTCATGACATGGCTCTGCAATCTATTAAAAGGTCATAAGAGTAACATGTCTGTCATTTGACTGTTCGTTATAGCAGACCTCTGAGAACATGAGGAATTTTATATATAAACGTCCTGAATCCTGTGATTTTATATTCTGTATAAAATGATGGAACTATGATCAATACACGAAGCAACACTGTTATACGATAAACTACTAATCTCGATAAATTACAATTAGATATCGATCAAAGTCAGAAATCTATCTATAGATAAGCCTCTCAATTTCTTATAGAAGACAATCTAACGTATTTTGACTAAATAACAGAATTCAAGTGAACTTGTGTATGAGAAAAATGATTTACAATTTTTTTATTTTAGCATATTCTATTGTTGCTTTTCATGGATGCGTTGAAAAGTTTTTTAATCTCTTTTATGTATTACATCTCATATTCTACTGAATTTCACATGTGTAATGTAGAAATAAAGTGAGTGTAGCAATTTGAATGGTTTTAGCACAGTATATATATTTATAAATTATTATCATTAACATAAATAGTTTGTAGTGTATGCTTTTAAATTATTTTTTCATAAGTTTTGAACTTTGTTTTAGATACTCTAAAACATTTTAATCCTAATGACAGCAACTCTCAACTAATAGAAATAGTTAACATACTACATAATATGTACAATTTTTTGAATAATACTTTAAACTTTTTTAATTATTTAACATGCAAAAAAACATTTTTACATATTTTTGAAAACACAGTGTTTAAAATTTTATAATTAATTTCAAATTCTTACAGAATCCAAAGATTAAACCACTTTGTTTGGATGTAGGAAACTGGGAAAAGACAAAATCCACTTTGCAGGATGTAGGACCTGTTGACTTGCTTGTAAATAATGCTGCTATTGTTGTGGCAAAAGAATTTGGGGACATGACTGAAGATGACATCGATAGGTTTGTATGATAATGCTGTGTCCGTTAATCATCAGAAATTTTGACGAGATTAAAAATATTGTTTGAAATTGTATTTACTTTCATCAGTTTTTTTTAATTTTATTCTATAATTCTTAAATTTCAGCGTCTATAATATCAACATAAAAGCTATCATAAATATATCTCAAGTAAGTATGAAAAAAATTTCTATATATTTAATATTTTAGTAACAGATTTTATAAACAGTTTTTAAAAAATTATAAAAATATTATTTAGCCTTCAAAGAACTTATTTAATTATTTGCATGATTTCTAAATACCTAATTATTTGATAATTCAGTTTTAAGAGTTTTAACAACGCAAACTTCTCTAACACAGTTCCACTGAAACACAAATTCTATGGTAAGCTGAAATTTAATGTACAGCAATTTTTGTACAGATCAAGTGAAATGTCCTTCAGAAGTATGCCAGGTGGAATGTCATGCTTTTCTAGCATACGTTTCAACAAGTTTGAGGTCGTTAAATTGTTTGAGGTTTGAGTGTTAGCGGGACAAAAATGAAGACTTTTTTTAATATTCTGACGAGAGACCAATGTATATCCATCATTACGACCTGGAAGTGAAAATACAGAGCTGAATATCGACATGCATCTTCTGCTAACACAACATCTGAAGAAAAAAAAAAAAAAAAACTGACTATATTTTATAAAATTTACAAACTTTATGTGACCACAATATTTACAAGAATGAAGAGCGGTGGTAAATTTTGCTCAACATACATACTCTAAAATAGCTTTGATGTCAAGTTTAGAAGCCGCCCGAGTTCCTTTAATCTTGCAATAAGAAAAATCGCCTTCACATTCTTAACACCCAACTCCAGGTGCTTTATGAAGTTCTGAAGTTTGAACCATTGCCACGCCCTTCTTACTCTGTCAATTTTTGGGATTTTTATCCTGTACCAATATTTGAAATTTTTTCCTCTACCAATTTCCGGGATTTTTTCTTCTATTCAGACTTCAAAATTAATGTTCACACACCTATATCATAAGGTGAATGTAACTGTTATGTTCTGGATTCAAGAAAAGTCTTAAGATTTGTCTCAATGAGAGGATGAAGAAACTGGTTTTACACAGGAAAAATGTGCTTGCCTTAACGATAACTGTCAAAAAATGAATATATGATATTAAAACTTAAGAATTTTAATTTTTACTTTAAATATATTAATTTTCCTTGATATTGCCATTTATTATTGTTGATATTCTATAAAAATATATGCACTGTTCTTCATCCTACTCTGCTACATAACTGTTTGCATGTAACTTAAATTCATCTGTTTTTTAAAATCTTAATTCTAATATTATACGAGGGTCACTCTGAAATTTTTGAGATACAACTAGACTTTAAAGTTATACTTACAAAATTTTAGTAGTGATCAAAGTAGCCTTTTCCAGCATCAATGCTCTTTTGTAGACGAATTTTCCACAGATTAAATGCCTCAAGCCATTCATTTCTTGGAAAAGATGAAAAAAATGCATTTATAGCCACATCAATCTCTTCTTCTGAATGAAAACGACGTCCACGTAAGTTCTTTTTTAGATTAAAGAATAACCAAAAGTAGCACATAGCTAGTTCAGGTGAATACGGCAAATGTTCGATCACTTTAGTTTTTTTTTTTTTTTTTTTTAAAGAAACTCAACTGTTAATCTGGCTGTATGTGAAGATGCATTGTCATTGTGAAGCATTAGTCCCCTAACATGCAGTTCTTGTAGAATTTCTGAAAGACATTTAGTGGTATACCAGTTTGCTGTTACTGCCTTCTGTCCTTCCACTTGATGGCTTTGATCAATCCCGAACTTCTGAAGAAAACGGCATACATCACTTTTTTAAGAGCGCGTTGTTTTTTCACCATTGTCGGCATGGGATCGTCTTCAGAGACCCATACTTTGCTTTCTTGACGTGTTGAAACGTCAAAAAACGGTATGTGCGTTTCATCACCTGTTACAATTTACAATTTTAGAAATGATGCGGTGGACACCATCATTTAGCAATTTAAGAGTTTCTTTACTGATTCTGACACGCTCCACACTTTTTGGTGCTCATTTAGATTATGGGGAACCCAAAGGCAAACTACTTTTTTCATATTTAATCCTTCATGAATGATTTTGTGTGTGGCTGCGGATCCAATGTTAAGTTCCTTCTGTATCATTTGCTAGGTACAGCGATTATCATCCATTAACATTTTTCGTATGGCAGACACATTATCTGGGATTACTACCGACGTTGGCCTTCCTGTGTGTTCTTCATCCTAAAGAAAATTGCGACTTCTTCTAAATTCTTTAAACCATCTGAAGACAGCAGCACGAGCTGCAGATTCATCACCAAATGCTAATTGCAACCGTTGAACGTATTCTTCTTGATTTAATCCTGCTTTAAAATCGTAGAAAATCATAGTGCGAATATGTTCTCGAGTCAACTCACTTTTCTCTTCTGCTTAAAATTTATTCTACGCTAAGCAAGTTGTAGTAAGTCAGTGAGAAATCGTCTTCTGTGTTAAAATACTTTGTATTTTAAAATTAAGCCGTTATTTTTATTTTGTAAATTCTCGTCTGCACGTATCTCAAAAATTTCAGAGTAACCCTCGTATGACACATCGAACAATGCAGCGCAAAATTGATCATTTACAAACAAGATTATTAACCATAAATTGTTCTCTGCCATAAATTGTTCTCTTATTTTGATAATAATCTCTTCTGATATGAATAATGATAAAAATCTTGTTTTGTTTTTTTATTTTTATTTTATTTTATTTTATTTTTTTATATTTTTAATTGAAAAAGTTTTTTCCCAAATCAGATTAATATATATATATATATATATATATATATATATAATATATATTATATATATATATATATAGGCTGAGTATTGCAAACAACATATTTTGTGTGAAAATGTAATATTACTTCTAAAAGGTTGATAGATATATTTTAGAAGTTCTTAATGATAACGCATTATCATTTATTTTATTACTTTTGAAAATATACCAAATAATATGATAATTTTCTTGCTCAGCTTGTTGCAACAGAAATGAAGGCCAGGGGTGAAGGCGGGTCTATCGTGAATGTCTCCAGCATAGCAGGACTCAGGGGGACACGAAGGGCCGGAATCTACTGTTCTAGCAAAGGAGCAGTGGACCAATTAACAAGAAGCATGGCCGCAGAATTCGGTCCTCATAATGTAAGACTTACTTTGCTATAGCTATCATTTCACGAACTCGAAATTTTTATCACAGATCATCTTCTTTGTAACTAAATATACAATTTTCTTAAAAGAAAAGATTTTGTAAGGCATGCAGAAATTTTTCCATCATATTGAGATATGAGGTTAAACTAGGATTTGATGTCATAATGAGGACCTCATTAATTAACTCACCCTATCAATATTGCGAAATTAACACAGAGAAAAGAATTTGTAACCTGATCTACCAGTTCAGAAAATTCTTCTAGGTTCGAACTCTCACCATGCTTTTATTAAATAGAGATAAGCATAGGGACCTTATCTTTCATTGAATGAAAATACTGTCTTCAAGACTTTACTCAAAGCTGAAATTTTCCAATAATGAGCTTTTTTACTATTTTATCTTAGTGATGACACTAATAGATTCATATATACACATAAAAATATTATGCATTTCTATTTCAAATACTTTTTGTCCTTCTTACAACTGTTGTTCTTTGTCTTACACAGCTTAACTGCAAGTACAAGCAATTTTTTACGCCTATCAATTCCAAGAATGCGTCGCTGGATTGTGGCGCCATCTGTTAAACATTTTTTATATTAAAACATCAAATGTAATATTGATGAAGATACAACAAATGTAATCACCACTTCCTTAACATGTAAGTGGCTCAAAGCAAATAAAATAAAAACACGGGTCATTGCTGGCTATAAAAGCTGAAAACAGGAATCCATCTAGAAACTATCTTCTGTTATGGTGATGAAAAAAACACACATTTTATATCTTTTTCAATTTTATATAATGTGCCATGGTGCTATTCTGAGAAAAATTTTTTAAACATCAAGTGATTATGCAAATTATAATCCTTTTCTTTTCAATTTATTGTGTCATTAGTTTTAAAGAAGGTTTAGATTGAATAATTGCACTAAATTGTAATTATCTTACAAAAAGACATCAATAATTATTTTTTTTTAATAAAATATTTATTTCATCATTATTTTTCGAAATGAATGTAAATGCTTGAAGAAAACCGAACATAAAAATGTAATTTTTAATTGTGTAATATATTTTGTGAAGATTAGAGAAATATATACATCTGAAATGGTTGTTACTGTATGTTAGGTTGTTACTTTTCAATCTTGTTCACAAATTACTTTACAATTTTGATTTTAATGTCTTATTTGAAGGGGTATTATACGAAAATTTCTATAGTAAAGCATTAAACTATAATTATTGTTTTTAAATAATAATTTTCCAGATACGAGTAAATTCTGTCAATCCTACGGCTATACGTACAAGAATGGCATCAGAAGTATTTGAAAACAGTCAAGTTAAAGAATATTTTCTGCAAATGACACCTTTGAAAAAACTGGGAGGTAAGATATTTAAGTTATTTATCCAATGTTGAAATTAGTACCATCCATTTCCAATCAGAAATCTTAATTTATTTTTACGAATAAAGAAAGCAATTATGTACGTACAAAGAAATAAAATACTTCTCACCCTTTTTTAACACAATATTCAAATAGCAAACTTAAATTAAACTCATAAATTCAATTTCATGGCTAGTAGTGGTCAAACGGACATAGAATGATTGTAATCACCGTTTGCACTTTCAGCTGCGATACAAAAATACCATTCCATTTCAATTTATTATATTAATAATATGTTATTCTTTCTAGCAAATATACTAAAATACTGTTATGCAGGATTTCCTTGCTAACATAACCTCTGAAACATATGAAAGTTACCTAATGCTTGATAAGGACACGTTATTAATTTTTTTTCTGATAATAGCGAATTAAAACGGGGGGAAATTATAACACGTGATTGGTTGAATGTGGGTGATTTAGTTTTCATAGTAATACTTGAAAAATCAAGGCTTACATTTGTACTTAATGGGGTTTTTTTTACAAAGCATCATTTCAAAAGATAAAACAGGAGTACAATATAAATAATTGTAATTTTAATATTTCTGCGAATCTGTATAGATAATTAATTACCTACAAACAACAGTGTTTGCATTTGTATTCAATAACTTTTGCGTCTGATATAATTAGATAAATATAATTATGAAAATTCCTCCCTATACTCATTCAATTGAATATTTAATCTAATTACCAGATTTTGATGACAAATTACTAATTAACAGTTGTTAATTAAAATGCATAATTCAAAATAAAAAATGATATTATAATTCATTGAATATTCATTTTGCGGATTTGTATTTGCACCAGACGATGTTATGTGACTCACCCAAAAGAATATGTTAAATTTTGTGTGTTAATAAAAACTTAAAAGCATTTTATTGCCGTTATCTAAGTTACACCACAGAAGTAGGAATCCATTTTCAACATTCTAAAATCCAACTTTTATTACAATATAACATAGTTTAAGATATTGCCAATCGCCTAACTCAACATAGCAATACAATGATGAATAATTGTAGGAAAATGAATGATTTGTGGTCTATTCTTAAAATGTCTTGTATGTGTCACACATTATTTTTTATTCTGTTACAGAGGTTGATGACGTTGCTTATCCCATATTATTCCTGCTGAGTGACAAGGCATCTTTGATATCTGGTGTCGTGCTGCCCATCGATGGCGGGCTCACAGCTTGTTTTTGAATTGGATATCTTCATTATTAATCATGTTTATTGTTTGCTTACAATGGGAGAAAAAGATGTACAAGTTTACTTAGGTGTTATGCTTTATTATAGAACTTCGTGATTTTCATGAATAAATTTATTAATCAATATCATTTCAATTAGTCTACTTTTTTGTTAGGGAATATATATATATATATAATACTTCTTTTGTCTGAGCACATGAATTTTCGTACAAAAATATAAAAGCAATAATTTTATTCCCTGATAAAAAAAATTAGCAAAATTAAAAGTAGCATTATTTATTGTATTTAAATTATAAAACATTTGTATAAACTAAAAATTGTATACATAAATGATGCATCATCTTATTTATTTAGGCGTAATTGTTATTTTAGTAGTAAAAATAATATTGTTGCTTAAATGCAAATTTTAAACATTTAAAAATATGGTGCAATTTTCATCATTTTTTTTTTTTTTTTTTTTTTTTTTAAATCTAAGAAAACCTAAATTAAGACTTTGATTAATCTATTAGGAATTACTTAACACCACAATCTAGCGTAAACAAAATATTCTACAGAAGAATCTGAATATGTTATATTAAATATTTAGAAAAACCTTTACACATAATTTAAAATATTCATGTGAATATGATAATACTTCTTGTTTACCCAGAGATTCTTGTATAAAGGACAAACAACATGTAGCTCTCGTTAGTCTTTAAATTGTGACAGCAAGTAGTGGCTTCATTTGAAGTGATAATAGTGATATGGGTTATTTTCTTGATTATATCTAGTGATATTGTTATGGTTTATGGAGTGTGTTTTCATTCGAAAGTTTTGATCTGAAACCATATTGGTTATGATGTTGAAAATAAATTTTAAATAGGGAATGTTTCAGTCCATTCACATATGATTAATTTTATTAGTACTTCTGCAATTGTTGGGAATAGACTTATAGTTCAGTAAGACATCAATAAATATGGATCATTTTTTATTCTATGAAGAATATAACTTGTGCATTTTTGAAGTGTTAGAGAAATAGGGAAATTCAAGAGATTTAATGTATAATGTAAGTAGTATTTTGTTACTTCCGCTGCATAGTACACTCGTGTCCATAAATTAAGGAAAACGCAAGTTCAGGCAAAGAAAGAGACAGAAGCAAAACAAATGTGACTCATTTGTGAAGTCTATTTATTAAACAAACGGTAAAGAGCAAAAAAAGATGCTATATGTTCGACATCAATAAGAAAAATTGCAATTTTTACTTCCTGGAGCAAATTTCAAAAAAGAACCTATTTACAAAAAACCAATATAACATGGTTGGTATGATAGTTAATACATATTATGCCCCCTCAGACGATGCGATACAGACATAGGTGTGCTGAGTATCAAATTATCGATTGGGGAATATTACACTCATCAAGCAATGCTCTCCGAAGTTCCGGTAGACATGTGGGAGGAGGTTGACGGGCTGCAAGTCGTCGGCCAACCATGTCCCACACATACTCTATTGGATTCAAGTCCGGTGAGTATACTGCCCATTCCTTATGGGTGATATCCTAAGATTGAAGGCATTCATCTATAAAGTTTGCACGGTCATCTATAATTAGAAATTCTGCACCCATGGCGCCCCGAAACCAACGTACATGTTGTTCCAGAAAGACGTCCCAATATATGAGGCCTATCATGGTTACCTTATGGATATACAGGTTAATTCTGGAACCCAGAATATTTTCTCCCCAAACGAGCAATTCTTCACAAACGTAACGGTGTCGTTCACTGGTGTACTCTTGGTGGTAACGGGTACCCGGCCCTTTCCGTACGAAAGTCCGGCGAGAATCAGACTGAAAGCTAAGCTTAAATTCGTAAGCAGAATTCTAAAACAAAACCAGAAGTACGTGACAGAGAAAGATTCCGTTGTAGAATTAGCAAATACGATAATTGAAGAGTGAAAGTCCGATGAGTTGCGGTAACTAGAGTTAGAAAAAAATAAACTCGAACAGAGAAAATCTGAAGAGCTTCAACAAGCTCAATATTTGGTTCAGAGACGTCTTCAACTGTTAGGTACTGATGAACAACTGAAATTTCCATTGGCTTCTCAAGTAGTACAGAAGGATATGTGCATGGTTGATATATGCAGTGGAGGGTCCAATTTAGAAAGTGTAAAGTGTCTAAAACAAGAATTAACTCAAATATTTAACAACGATTAACTTGTGGTATGGAACTACATAAATGGCATAGTAACTGTCCAGAGTTAAGAGAATTTTCTGAAGATTCAAAAAACAATAGCTTTGATCAAACAAAAACATCAGGGTTGCTATGGAAGGCCAAGAATGATGAGCTTTTCTACAATATGCCCCCCTCAGGGGATTTACCTTCTTTAGGTAAACACGGGTGTCACAATCCCGAGGTACCCTAGTGATCTTTCCTCTTCTATATTTTCTTCTCTCCTCTACTCTTCTGCTTTTCCTTTCTTTTCTCCCTCGTTGTGGTTTCCTCGAAAGAGGTTGAGGGCTCCCCTTGAGTAGCTTTCGACGCTCTGTTGCTATTAGCTACTCTTGAGGACTAAATCACCCACGTGTTTGCCGTGCGTGGAGACCCGTGTCCCTGGAAAGGAGGATCCTGGTAATTGAGGACTCCTGACACCAACACATTGCTTTGGCCTCTGCTTCAGGTAAACGGGAGGTGTGTTGTGGTCCTCAGCACATCAATCGGCTTTATGGATCATGCGATCGGTACATCTACTGGATGACTCGTTAAGGGTGGAGTCCACTTCAGGGATGTACCGTGAGCGTATAGGGACTGACTAGCACTGGTACAGTTAACATGTATCCCCTTGTAGGGCTCCGTGGTGGGTGGTGCCGTCTAGTCCCTGAATTTTATGATATTCCATATGAATATTTCTATTAATTCTTTCCTCCCTTTGGAGCAACAATTGTCAATGATGAATTCTAAATATTTCATAATTAAAAGAACTGAAGGAGGTTCTTTCCAATTTGTATCACCTTTTCTCATTGAAAAGAGTATTTCATCTTGTGTAGGTGAAGTAAAAAATATTCGAAGATTACGAACTGGGGATATTTTAGTTGAGATTGCTTCCAAAAGGCAAGAAATACTTTTACAATCACTAAAATCAATTGGAAATGTGGATGTTGTCGTTCAACCTCATACGACATTAAACTTTTCCAAAGGAGTAATTTCAGCAGCAGATCTAATATATACGTCTACAGACGAAATACTAGAAAATTTAATATCTCAAAAAGTCTGTGGTGTCAAACGGATAACTCTTAAACGAGATGGTGTTTCTATCAACACAAAGCATCTGATTTTGACATTTTCAACACCTGATTTGCCACAACATATTAAATTTGCCTATATGCGATGCTCTGTAAGACCCTATATACCAAATCCGCTTCGCTGCTTTCAATGCCAACGATTTGGTCATTCAAAAATAGCTTGCAGAGGTAAACTTACGTGTGCCCGTTGTGCTGACGTTGGCCACGATAGTGTTACCTGCAATGCTAAGGAGGTTTGTGTCAACTGCAAAGGCGACCATCCTGCCTATTCACGATCTTGCCCATCTTGGCAGTTGGAAAAAGAAATTACTTCCGTCAAAATCAAAAATAGTGTGTCTTATCCGGAGGCTCGACGAATTGTCGCCGCACGTACACCACAGACAGGTATCAGCTATGCTACTGCTACTAAGAAATTAACTAGATCTTGTTGCACCCAAACTGATTCTATTTCAGAAACTTCAATAAAGCAATCTCCCCAGCTAAAAGATACAAAATCTTCAACCGCTATGCACAAACTGTCTCTTGCAAAATCAAGAGCATCTCAAGCAAAAAAAAATTAAAACTTGCCAAAGAAGGCGTTCGTAGGTCTTCCTTGACAGAAAGAAAAGCCAGGCTAGCGTTCGAAGAAGATACTGTTAAACTCTATTCCTCAGATAGAGATAGTTTTGAGGATTCATCAGAAACTCAGATGACCACTGCTGGTGAATAACATTCATCCCATTAATGACTTCCTTTGTTTCATGTAATTGTCGAGGTTTTCGTTCTCGAATAGACGACGTCAAATCTATTATCTCTCGCTACAACCCCGCATGTGTGGCTCTCCAGGAAACATTCCTGAAGCCCACTGTTAGCACCAAACTGCGTGGGTTTCAATGCTTCAGAAAGGATAATGGTGGTGATGCGTCTGTATCTGGAGGTGTTTGCATATTCACATCAAACTCATATGCAAGTACAGCACATCAACTAAGAACTACATTACAAGCTTTAGCAGTGAAAATTCACGTAACCTGTCTTATCACTGTTTGCAACCTGTATTTACCACCACATGACGTCGTAAATTCGGAGGAACTAGATGATTTAATTGACCAACTCCCAGCTCCATTTCTGCTTCTAGGTGATTTTAATGGCCATAATACTCTGTGGGGTAGTGAAGATACGAATTCTCGCGGTCGTCAGATAGAGCAGTTCATATCTGACAATTGCCTCTGTCTGCTGAATACCGGCGAGAAAACTTATTTTCATGAACCTACACGGACATTTCACTCTCTGGACTTAGCTATATGTTCTCCATCACTCTTGCCATTGCTGAATTTTGAAATTGGAAATGACCTTTACAACAGTGATCATTTCCCTCTAATCGTGTCTCAGGCTGGAAATAATAGTGTGTGTCAAAACCCACCTAATTATGTGTACAGTCGATCCGATTGGACACTTTTCACGCAATTGGCTGTGATTAGAGAAACAAGAGTTAAGGCAGTTGTGATAGATGATGCTGTTAAATATATCACCGACACAATAATCAGAGCTGCGGATGTTGCTATCCCTAAAAATTCCATCATTCCACATAAGCACAGGAAACCTTGGTGGAATGAAACATGCCAACTGTTCTATAAGAAACAAAGGAAGCAATGGAATATATTCCGAAGATACCCTACTACGGAGAATCTTGTTGCTTTTAAAAAAGCCAAAGCTCAAGCTCGAAGAGTTAGACATCAGAGTCAAAGAGAATCTTGGATTCGCTATGTGTCTTCAATCAATTCATCGACAACAAGCAAACAATTATGGAGGAAAGTTAAAGCAGTCAATGGTATTTATCAGGATTATTCCATTCCTGTATTAAAAACTGGAGCTGCAATACACTCCTCAGCGGTAGATATAGCTAATGTCATCGGTGAAACCTTTGCTAGTGTTTCCAGCTCTGATTCATATAATCCTACTTTTCTAAGGAGTAAAGGAATCGCTAAGCGGACACATCTAAGCTTTCATGATCGACATAATCTACCATATAATTGTGATTTTGAATTGTCAGAATTGAAGACTGCTTTATCTAAAGCAAACGACACTAGCCCAGGACCAGATGGAATCTCGTATCAAATGCTCCGTCATTTAAATCATGATTCTTTATTAAACATACTTTCATTGTTTAATAGAATCTGGATTGAACATGCCTATCCTATATCATGGAGAAAAGCGATAGTGATTCCAATATTAAAACCTGGCAAAGATTCAACAGACCCTCTGAGTTATCGTCCAATAGCTCTCACGAGTTGCTTGTGCAAAACTTTTGAGCGTATGATCAATGTTAGACTCATTTACATCTTAGAGAAGAATAATTGCATACCTCTTCAACAAAGCGGATTTCGAAGTGGACAATCCACTATTGATAATATAGTAGATCTGGAATCCCAAATTCGAAATACTTTCGTGAGGAGAAACCATCTTGTTGCAATTTTCTTCGATATTGAGAAAGCATACGATCGTACGTGGCGTTATGGTGTTCTCCGTAATAGGCATAATCTTGGAATTAAGGGTAATCTTCCAATATTTATACAGAATTTTCTAGCTACTAGGCCATTTAAAGTACGTATTGGAAGTACAGTTTCCAATACTTTTACTCAAGCTGAGGGTGTCCCTCAAGGTAGCGTTTTAAGCGTAACCCTTTTTAACCTTTTCATCAATAACATACTTCATCAGTTACCATCTTCAGTTCATAGGAATTTATATGTTGATGACTTACAAATTTCATATCAGGGTTCAAACATGAATATAATTGAGAGACAATTGCAAACAGCTGTAAACAATCTAACTACTTGGTGTGAACGAAATGATCTTAGTATATCTCCTAGTAAGAGTCACTGCGTCCATTTCTGTAGGAAAACTAGTCTTCATCCCGATCCTGTGCTTCACATAAGCAATAGACCTATTCCTGTGGTCAACGAGATAAAATTCCTCGGGGTAATTTTCGATAAGAAGTTAACTTTCCTTCCGCATACTTTATATCTGCGGAAGGAGTGCGAGCGATTGCTCAATATCCTCAAGGTGTTGTCTAATACATTTTGGGTTGCAGATCGCACTTCATTGCTCCGAATTTGTCAATCAATCATTTTATCTCGTATTGACTATGGTTGTGTTGCTTATGGATCGGCTAGATCTTCCATTTTACGTAGATTGGACACCGTCCACCACTCTACTTTAAGGATTTGCTGTGGAGCATTTCGTACATCACCCGTCCAGAGTCTATATGTAATCTGCCAACAGTTGCCATTAGACCTGCGGCGGATGCAGCTGTCTCTTAATTATTATTCAAAAATCATGTCCTCACCTCATCATCCCTTGCGTTCCATGATTCCAAGTGATTCTCTTAAGAGATTATATAATGCTAGACCATCAAGCATTCCACCTTTTATCTGTCGTATTAAATCTATTATTTTGCTTTCTGACCTATGTGATGTCCGAATCGAGTCTACCGACATTTACGCACATTCACCTTGGTACAATCCACACATTATTGTGTTAAATCCCTTTGGTAAAAATAAAAAATCAGACACAAATAGTGCTATTCTTCAACAGCTTTATTCATTCCATCGCTGTCAGTATACTATGTACACTCCAGTATTTACGGATGGATCCAAATGTCCAGGAACAGTTGGCTGTGGAGTTTATCTCGATGATACCTCCTACAGTTATAGCCTTCACAAATCCTGCTCCATCTTCACTGCTGAGGCTACGGCTATATACCGAGCACTTCAGTTGGTAACAACTAAAAATGAACGTAAATTCTGTGTGTACATTGACAATATGAGTGTGTTAGAAGCTTTGAGGAATAACAACTATAATTGCCATCCAGTTGTGTCTAAGATATTCAAATTAATTGATTCTGTTACTAACAAGGGATTTGAGATACTGTTTTGTTGGATTCCAAGCCACATAGGAATAGATGGCAATGAGAAAGCTGATGCTGCCGCTAAATCTGCAGCTACTTCCATTTTGCCTTCAATACCATCAATGGACATGAGAAAAGGATTCAAACATTTAATATATTCTCTTTGGCAGGAATCCTGGGACCTGCAAGTCAGCAACAAACTCCATTCCATATTTTCATACATCATTCCATTATCTGTTTTATCTCCACGAAGCGCAGATGTCAGACTGACTCGCCTTCGAATTGGTCACACGCGTTTCACCCACAAACATTTGATCTTAAGTGATCTCCAACCGTGGTGTGATGAACCATTTACAGTATATCACATTTTAATTGTGTGCCCAGATTTTAACCATCAGCGTTTTAGATATTTTAATAGTAATATTTTAGCATTAGAAGATTTGTTTGGGGAACCATCCCATCGCAATTTATTTGCGTTTTTAAAAGACATAGGATTTATGAATTTTATCTGATTTAGAAATATTTTATTTAAATTCTAGTTTTTAATCTTATACATGTGTATATTGTATGTTTACATACTATTAATATATATTTTAACTATATTTCTATTTTATAACTTTTATGTACATTTTAACTATATTTCTATTTTATACTTTTTATGTACATTTTAACTATATTTCTATTTTATACTTTTAATGGGTGAAAAGAAAACTGAGGTATAATATCTTGTGATTGGCGCAGCTTATCCTTATCTGGACCTTGCGCCATAAAAACCAACCAACCTACAATATGCCCAAAAAAGATGCTTCTATGGTTATAAAGAGAGAAATTTTGTCCATAATTGCCCTCATTTTTGACCCACTTGGTTTGATAGGACCTGTTCTTACAAAGGCTAAGGCTTTTATGCAACGTCTGTGGAAGTTATCAATAGACTGGGATGAAAGACTGCCATCAGATGTCGTATAAGAATGGTTACAGTTTTTTGATGGGTTGTGTGACATGAACTCTATTAAAATAAATCGATGTATGCTACCAGAAAATGTTGTAAAAATTGAACTCTTTGGATTCTCGGATGCATCAGAGGGCTATTACGATGCAGCAGTCTATCTAAGATGCGAATCAGCCAGTGAAGTAACTTCACATCTAATGTGCAGCAAGGGAAGAGTTGCACCAATCAAAACATTTTCGATTCCACGACTTGAACTGTGTGCAGGTGTATTGCTATCTAAATTGATGTAAAAGGTTAGCACTTCCTTATAACTTAAGATAAATCAAAATTGGTATTTTTTGGACAGCAAAATTGTTTTGTCCTGGATTCAGAAGTCACCACCAGAATTGAAATCCTTTGTCGCTACCAGAGTGGCTAAAATACAAGTTCTGATAGATGTCTTACAATGGAAGTATATATCATCGGAGCGAAATCCTGCAGACATCGTTTCTCGTGGTCGCAATCTAGCACAACTGAGAAATAATTCTTTGTAATGGCATGGACCACTACTTATCATCGAGAAAGTAGAGACGTTTAACAACTGTGAAGAGCTAATTAACGAGGAATTAGAACATTTTAATACATAATTGGTAAAGAGTGATCGAAAGTTCAAGAGACTGTTTTCCTAGTGACTTTTAATTCTGTAACTGAGGAGTTACTTAGTATTACTAACAATTATACTAAACTTGTACGTGTTTTAGCTTTTCTTTACTGGTACCTTAATAATTGCAAATCACAACAGAGGGGTCTGGCCTCCTGCAATGTATGGAAATTAAAGATGCTGAGTTTGTCTTAGTAAAATTAGTTCAATAAGAGTGTTTTAAAAGGGTAATTACAGGACTTCAGAAGGATGTGCCTGTAGATAGTAAGTTAAAAAATCTTTTCCCATTTTTAGATGAAAGGAGTGTTGTAAGAGTTGGTGGAAGACTAACCAACAGTAAGTTTAATTTTGATAAAAGGTTTCCTATAATTTTACCTAGCAATCATAAATTGACTGTGATGATTGCTGAAATGTTTCATAAGAACTATTTACATATTGGCCCACAAGGGTTATTGTTTCTTATTAGACAAAGATTTTGGCCTTTAAGTGGACGTAACCTTTGTGGAAAACTAGTGCACGAAAGCAAAACCAGTACCATGTCAACAGCTCATGAGACATTTACCTGAAGAGAAAGTAATCCCAAACTTTCCATTTAATTGTGTAGGGGTAGATTTTTTTGGTCCTTTTTATTTTTATATAAAATATTCCAATAAAAGAAAATGAATGAATAATAAAATTTATCTGTGTATTTTCATTTGTTTTGTGATTAAATAAAATATGTAATTATGGAGTTTAATGTGATATAATTTTACACATCTAACAAATAATGAACGAAATTTCTTTTTAGGCTGTTTGATTTTGATTTAACTGATTTGATTGCTTAAATACTCCAAAATAAATGGATGGTTGCATGCCAAAGTTGGATTGCCTAACCTTGGATCGGATGCTTTTTGACAGTCTCTCAAATAATCAAACATCATAAGACTATAGTATGTAATACCTATCAGTATATATATCAAGAAAAGTATAGAAAATTCACTCAAAATTAAGATACAAAACCACATTTTCAAATACAGGATATGCATAGAAAGAAGCAAGAAAATTACTATGATTGGGATGCACAATTCCGATTGTCTCAAAAATGTTTTATTACTTATCACTATATAGTGATAACGAGAAAAATATACAACGTCAACCCATTTTGAAATATAAGAAAATATTTTTTGTACAAAAATTCATAGCTTTATTAAGGCAAATCCCGCTGAAAATTTTCTAGGAAATATCTTAATGCATTTATTATACATGACTTACATTAATTATTTAAACATATTCAGGATTTTTATGTACATCTCTCATGATAAAAAAATAATGAATACAGAAGATGCCTATGTGTATACATGGGTACAAAAAGGAAAAATATGGTAAACATAAAGGCGGTATAAATAAGCAAAAAATTTGCTTAGTTCCTAAATTTTCTGATCTCTTTTAAAAGAAATTTTTTACTTAAATTTTTCATAAAACTCATAGAAATGAAAGTTCCAGAAATTTAAATATTTTTCTCAAAAATTTTGATATTAGGGTTTTGGATGTTTGTTGCTGACGAGTAATAAAATTTAGTAAATTGTTGTACGCATCTTAGCTTGAACTTTTTTCATATTTAGGTATATTTGGAAACATCATAGACTAATTCGATGACTACATTTTAGTAAAATAATAAGTTTAATTCCAGCCGCACTATTAAACATGATGGATGTTGCAATTATGTTTTATTCATGGGCATTTGTTGGGGGATGAAACTTAAAATTTTATAGGTTTCCTTCTTTGGAACAAGTTATTACATGTTCTCCTATTTATGAAAAGTCCTCAAAAAATTTTCAGCTTTAAAAGAACTATGCAGTAACAAATAATTTTACCATACTCATAAAACAGTGTTTCACTAAATTAAAATATCGAAAATTCTTATTGCCAAAATTGTTGAACAAAATACTTTTTTCAGAGGGTATAAAAATCTATCAAATTATATTGTCTCTAATGGTAAAATTATTACAATTCATAAATTCATTTTTTAACATATAGATATACTGATAGGCACTTATTTTCCTTATATAGAGAGAAAATTCATTTATGAAATATACTATTTTGATTAATTATAAAAAAAA
This sequence comes from Latrodectus elegans, assembly GCA_030067965.1. NCBI lineage: Eukaryota > Metazoa > Arthropoda > Arachnida > Araneae > Theridiidae > Latrodectus > Latrodectus elegans. Next base: position 17,593,692 of record CM057810.1, on the reverse strand, counting down.
AGAAACATGCCAAATATGAGGTTATGGTAATTTAGATTACTATGAGGAATCCATCAATAATGAGATGTAATTTACTGGGTTTCTGATAGTTTACATTTTGTATAAAAGAAAGTTATACTCTTCAGCTCAATGGATTTCGAGAATTTACGCTAGAACTAGTGCATCAAGGTATTTCAATAATTTTGAGATTTCATTCAAAACTTCAGACTGTAAAATTTTCCATTTATTACAGCTATGATATTCAAATATTTTGGAATAAAAATTGGTATGTATGATGCAATTTATTTTTGAAACAGTCACATAAAATTTACAGCAAACTTTTGATAGATTTATTATTGGTTGAAAAAAGCAAAACATTTCTTGGTTACATTGCTGCACTTTTTATGGAAAAAAACTAAATAAATGAATAAAGGAACTAGTATGATATCCCCCTCCCATTGGCGACCATTGCAACTTTTTTCGTCGCCAAGTTAAGCGCATTTTTCTTAACACGGGAATTTTCCCTAAGTTCCAAAAATACGCATTTTAGAAAATTTTAAATCACGTAATAGTATACAAAATGTAAAAGGTATTACTAAAAAAAAAATGAACATTTTTTTTCGTTGTGTTTATCTTCTGTTCAAAACAATCGGTAAAAGAGATAAGTAAATAACAAGTACTTACTAAATATGACGTCAAGCTCACACATCGAATATGCTCAGTGAAATTATGGAATATATATATATATATATATATATATATATATATATATATATATATATATATATATATATATATATATATATATATATATATATATATATATATATTCCATAATTCTATGATAAACAAACAAAATAAAAAAGATATAAATAAGCAAAAAGAAATTGGGAAAAAGGAAAAAAAAGAGTTTTCAATGTTTTGATGCTGGCAACAACGGAACGCAACAAAAGTAGAACAAAAAATTCGAATTGAAAGTAAAACGAAAACTTCAAATGCTGTTACTACTGACAAGAACCATATATATAATGTAAAAATGATGTAAGGCACGAGAAAAACAAAATCTGGAAACAAAAAAATCTGAAAAATAAGAAAAACTTAAACTGGCAACAGGATACTCAAAACAAGGGACACTAGATTTGGCGAGAAATCCCTTTGGGGGAGGATATCATACTTACACCTAAATAAGGAAAGCGACTTACACCAATTTGACGATCATTTGCGACTTTCAGGATAGTTTTAGAAAGGCACAGAATGTCCTGGAAAAGTAGGGAGGCTCTTCGAAGGCTATAAATAGAAACTTCCAACCGGTTTGGGCAGTCAGTTGATATCAGTTTCTCATAGTGCATGGACGTTGTTGCTGTAAGAGAGAGAGAGCAATTTCTTGTGTACTGTGAGCTGTTTCATACTCTGGTTAGATTGCTGTGAATTGAAAAGTACTGATATAACTATATTTTCGTGAAATTCTTATATTAAATCTTGTGAGATATCAGTCTTAAAATATCAGTCTGTCATAGTACATGTGGACGTTGCTGCTGAAAGAGAAAGAGCGATTTCTTTTGGATTGAAATAGTGTGAACTGTTTTGTATTCTGGTTAGATCGCATTATGAATTGAGTAATACTGCAAATTACTTTATTTTTGTAGCATTCTTTTATAAATTTAATCTCGTTAAGTTGTGTGGTTCATCATCTACGAATCTTGAGAATGCAACAATATGAAGATCTGTTACTTCTTTCTGTCTCTGTTTAAAGACAACAAAACCGAAGAACTTTAATATTTCAATTATACTTCATGAAAAGTAAATTACGAGAAATTTTGTTTATTTTGAAAAAGGAACATGCATGCAAAAAGAAAAACATATTTGAGGAAGAAAAAATATAGAAACAGAAAACTTATAGGAACAACTCGTTACTGTTTGGAATCAAAACTCAAATTGCTTATGTAGAGATAAAACACTCTAAATATATCTATTTAAAATCGTAGAAAACATTATCATAAAAGAAAATAATAATTTATCTATTTCGGACACTAAATTTATTTAAAGAAATAAAAATCTATGGTAGATCTTTGCAGACGTTAGCCGAAATTTTTTTAAGTCCTTATGTTGGCTCTTTCGAGCATAATAAGTCTTGCAGTCCAATAAAAAAATGAAGTATCTCTAGGAGTGGAGAGCGTCTTGAAATGTGAAGAAGTGTGGGCTTCCTGGAGAGCAAAACCTTTCCAAAGATGCCATCCATGTCAACATGTTCCTTGCATAAAATGCAGTCGGGTGAATCCACAAGCCCAATGTGATATAGATGTTTATGGAGAAAATCATGCTCAGTAAGTAACCTGAAGCAAGAGACCCCTATAGATCTAGGTAGATCTCTGGGAATACATGAGCTCAGCAGGGTCCTCCAAGAGGCATCAACTGCGTTTTCTTTGTAATAAATTTTTCGTTGGTGATGAATAACCCGTTTTAGAAGGAGTTTGACATTTCTGAGGCCAGTAAGAGTATCTGGAGAGCTTAAAAAAGAAGCCTCTTTTGCGAGATAGTCTGCTTTTTCATTACCAGGCAAGCCGCAATGTCTAGGGATCCACTGTAAGTAATTTTCTTTCCCGCAGATAGTAAAGTGTTAATAATGGTCTTACAGTTAAATTTTATAGATGTAGGTAGCAGAGTATAAATTGCCACTGCATGAATGGCAGCCTGAAAGTCAACAAGAAAGACAAATTTCATTTCTGAGAAGTCAAGAATGTTTTAGAGAGCCATGTAAATTGCATACATTTCTCCATCAAAATTATCAGAGTTTTTTCCCAAATGCTCTTTGAGTTGGAAAAATTTGAAGAAGACACCAGCTCCCACTCTCCCAGTACTTCTCTCAGCTGATCCGTCAGTATAAATGTGCATCCAATTGTCGAATGGGTATCTCTTATTAATAGTAGCAAGAGCAGCAGCGTTAAGCTCTGCATGAGGGGAGGCTTCCTTCTGGATAGGAAGGACAAGGTCGAAGACAGGGGTGGCATATTTCAGCATACCTGGGAAGACAGGGGGTCTGGCTGTAAGGGATCATTACTTGGAGTGCCAAGTGAGCTGAAAATTCTCTGGAATTCTGATAAAAATGTTCGTTGTGTTTTTAGTCTCAGAGTGTTTGGTCGATAGTTAGTCCACAAATCCTCCCTACGTAGTAACCTTTCACCAAGAACCAAAGTAGCAAAAACTCTCCTACTGTGCAAACAGTCAAGGCCAGTCTGAAGTTCCAAAGCTGGTATTGGAGTTGAGAAGGCTCACCCAGTGGTAAGCCTAAGAGCACTGATTTGAGCAACATTAGTTTCAATAAAACAGTATCTGAGGCAGTGATTAAAATTTCGGCTCCATAATCGAAGATTGGTCGGATGAAAGAGTTAAAAGTCATGACCAAAACATCCTGAGTGGCACCCCACTTAACAACAGCAAGTCTTTTTAATAAATTAAGTCGGCCTGAGACATTTTCAGCGATTTTTGAGGCCTGTTTGTTCCAGGTGAGCCTTGGGTCTAAAAGAATACCGAGGTATTTAGCACAATCAGTTCTCTGAAGTGGTTTGTAATCAAAGTTTAAAATAATCTGATGCTGTTTAGTACTCAAAGTAAAAAGCTCAAAATTTGTCTTGTCAATGTTGACAGAGAATTCATTGTCATTAGTCCATTTCAATAAAAAAGTCCAGGGCAGAATTCATAACCCTCTCTGTTGTAAAGTTTGAAAGTTGTTGCCAGTTGTCCAAAGGACCAGATCATCTGCATATAACAAAACCTGAACATCAGGGCAGGTTTTCGAGATGTTATATATGAGATCATTAAACATCAAGTTGAACAAAACAGTGCTTAAAACAGAACCCTGAGAGAGACCCTGAGCAGTTTGCCCGAAACCTGATCTAGCATTTACATAATTTACGTTAATAAAACGTTGTGAAAGGAAATCTAAGATTCGTTTAAAGAGGTGGCCAGAGATGCCCAAGCTTCTTTAGTAACATTTTTCGCCAAATACGCTGATTTAAAGTCAATAAAGACTGCAAGAGTATTTTCTTTTCTATGAAAACCATCTTTGATTTGTTGACTCAGTCTGACTATTTGTTCCGTAATATTAAAGTCCTTTCTGAACCCAGCTTGTCTCTCAGAGATAAATCCTTTATTGTCAAGAAAAAACTGTAATCTATCAACGATTATTCTCTCAGTCAGCTTGCTCAACATACAGGTCAGAGAAATGGGTCGAAACGAATTTAGGTCAAATGGATCTTTATTTCGTTTCAGGACTGTAATAATGTTAGCTTTTCGCCATAAGGCCGGAAGTGTTCCATCCCAAGTTCTGTTAATAAATTCTAAAAGTTTCGACTTGGCTTTCAAGCCGAGTTTTAGGATAAATTCTGGTAAAATCTTATCAGGTCCTGCACTCTTGCCCCGCTTTCAATGCCTTAAGGCATTTTTTAGTTCTTCATTGGAGAAGGGAACAAAAAAGGGGCATGACCTGGAGTCGCTTAAAGTGTTTGGCCTCATTTCGTCTTTTCGAATTTTTGCTTTTGGTCTAAAATTAATAATTTTGCGGAAATGACTGCAAAAAGTATCAGAAATATCTTTGTCAGAGGTCAAAAGCTTTCTATATGCCTCAATTGGCTTTTTACAAGGTTAGGTCTTTTTTCCATTAAGAGTGGATAAAAATTTAAAGGCCTTAGTTCCATCTTTACGACAGTCCAAGTCAGTAAGAAATTTATTAAAACAAGCACGTTTAGAACTTAAAATATTCTTTTTGAGTAGGGCTTGTTTTTGTCTTAAATTAATACAGTCTCTCAAGAGACCAGTGGATTCAGCAAGAATTCTTGCTCGATCTCTCTCTTCCCGCAGAGATTGGAGTTTTTCATTTCAAAAAGGTTTTGCTCCTTTCCTGTGTCCTCTTGGAATGGAAGCTTTTGCGCACTCAAGAATAGTAGTAATGATACGGTCAAGAGCTTTATCATTATTGCAATCAAGCGCACAGTCTCCTAAGAGAGAGTCTGTAAAATCAGCCTATTTTTGCCAATTTGCTTCCTTTAAGTTCCATTTTGTAACAATGGGTTCTTCCTTGAGTTCAGATGTAGTGATCTCCGCGAAAAGAATCTTTTGTCCTGCTCCACCTGGAGTGGAAAGGAGATCATATTTAATAAGAGGAATGAGATTAGGATGAGTCAATAAAAGGTCTGGGTGAGCTGTCCCACCAAAGAACCAGAGAACTTGCCCTGAGTAAGGCCACCAGAATTCCAAAAAATTACTTTTAGACTGGTGTTGTTCTTGCACTTAAAAGTGTAGTTTTTAGAAATTGGAGATACCTTCATTAAGAAAAAGGCTGCAAGAGAAAGACAAAGGCTGTAACATATTTAGTGTTATCCAGGGTGCACCACGAGAAGGTTTGTTACACTACACCCCGTTAGCCGAAAATTAAGTCTCTCGAAACAAAAAAGTACTGAAAGGAGGCTGATGAAAATAATAATAAACTATATTTTTTAATTTTACCAGTTCTTGCTCTCCAAAGTATGGATTTTTTCTATTATTTTGTTAATATCACAATACAATTTTTACTTATTTAACGAAATACGAACATTTAAACAAAGTAATATTCCGGAATGAAAATAAAAAGTTAACTATCAAACTGCTTAGTTATAAAAATCAGTCATAAAACCATCAAACACATCTTTGGCTCTATATTTGAACACATAAATTTTGATTGGTGCTACTCGAGACTGACAAACTACATTCTAATGTTTTTATTCTCCATTTTGGGAATTCCATACTTTTTCAATATTAAGAGTATATAAACTCAATAATTAATAATGAATAAGTAAATCAATGAGTCGAATGGAAACTATTAATATGTAACACAGTAAACAAACACTACACTTACAATTACAATGTATTAAATGAAACAAATATTAAATTCCAGGGGCACTCATCAGAGCTATAAGTTAAAATAAATCTTAAGACAAATGTTTTGTCTAAATTAAAATGGTAAAATCCTAGTATACGTAACGCATATGACATGGTTTTCAAAAATGACTCTAACGGCAAAATTTATGTGATCCATAACCATCTGCATACGCGAGCGTTACGTAAACAAAAAATTTTGAATCTCAAAATGGAAATACGTAAATATTCTATCCGTATCTTGACGTCGTCATATCCATCCTATTATGGATACTAGGATTAAACCAACTTATACATAACTTTAATTTTAAGTTGGATTGGGTTGTGGCCAGCAGTTTTGGAGTTCTTAGCTAAAATTGCTTATAGCTCACATCGAGGAGAGAAGACACATAAATAGTTGATTGGTTGGTACCGTATTGTTGAATTGATCCTTATTGTTGATTGTTCATGGCTGTATTTGATACAAAGTCGCTGGATCTAAATTAGCATGCAGCAGACAAGTTTCATGGGATTACAATATGGTTCCTCCTCGATAAACAGAGACAAAAGTTCTCCCATGATAGATAGGCACTAGATGGAGTTTTTATGAAGTATTATCATTATATCATAATCTGGAAGTTTTTTTCATGAATTCGCATAAAGCTCGAGTTTTCACTTTTGGATTTGCGGACAGCTCAAACATCCAAGAAAATGATAAAGCTCCGATTTCCAAGGATTTACGGAGATCATTTCTCGCGTAAACTTTAATTTTCTATAATAATATTTTAAAAGGAATTTAAATGCGGATGAACAAATATTTATCTAATTATTATTAGTTAATATTTTAAAAACACAGCACTGGTTTTTGGCTCAGTATCTTAATGTCGAGAATATAAAAATATCGATTTCATTGAAAATTTGCTTATCAATAATTAAATGCAATGTTTCCATAAACATTAAAATAAGAAACATACTTTGATTAAGAATATTATTTTAATTTCAAATATGCAACAAATTTTAGCCGTATTTGTTATCTGTTTGGTTTTTTATTTCCATAGCAAATATTAGAAAAAACAAACTTAAAAATGAAACACCTTACAGAAATCATCAGCCCTGATCAGTGTTGTTAATAATTATAGCGACTTGAGCTGTTATAATGAAGAATTATGTTTACTGCCCAGAGGAATTATAAAGTTTTAAGATATATTTTAAAATTTAGAATAAAATTTAATCTTAACTAAGAAACGAGTAAATTCTTAATTAGTAAATAGTAACTAAACAGATTAGAAGTATAAGCAGACATATTGGATTTAATTTATTACAGTACACTACTGGCCATTAAAATTGTTACACCAGGAAGAAATGCAGATAACAAAATGATATTTATTGAATAAATATGTTATACGAGAAATAACAAGTGATTAAATTTTCAAAAAATTTGGCTGGATATAGATCCTGAGAAATCAGTACCCAGAACAACCACATCTGGCAGTAATAACAGCAGTTATACGCCTGGGCATTGAGTCAAACAGAGATTAGATTGCATGTACAGGTACAGATGCCCATGCAGCTTCAACACGATGCCACAGTTCATCAACCGTAATGACTGGCGTTTGGTGACGAGCCAGTCGCTCGGCAACCATTGACCAGACGTTTTCTATTGGTGAAAGATCTGGAGAACGTGCTGGTCAGGGCAACAGCCGAACATGTTCCGTATCAAGGAAGGTCCGTACAATACTGGCAACATGCGGTCGGGCATTATCCTGTTGAAACGTAGGGTTTCGCTGGGCTCGAATAAAGGATAGAGCCACGGGTCGTAACACACCAGAAATGTAACGTGCACTGTTCAAAGCACCGTCAGTGCGAAGAAGATGTGTATCCAATGGCACCCCATACCATCACGCCAGGTGATGGGCCATTATGACGATGACGAATGCACCCTGCCAGTGTGCGTTCACCACGATGCCGCCAAACACGGATGCGACCATCATGATGCTGTACACAGAACCTGGATTCATCTGAAAAGATGACGTCTCGCCATTCGTGCACCCAGGTTCGTCGTTGATCACACCATTGAAGGCGCTCTTGTCTATGACGTAGCGTCAAGAGAAGCCGCAGCCATGGTCTCCGAGCTGAGAGTCCATGCTGCTGCAAACGTCGTCGAACTGTTCGTGCAGACACTTGTTGTCTTCCAAACAACCCCGTTTCTTGACTCACGGCTCGTGACGTGGTTGCACGATCCATTACGGCCATGCGGATAATATGCCTGTCTTCTCGGCTGCTAGTGATAGGTGGCCGTTGAGATCCCGCATAGCGTTCCGTATTACCGTCCTGAACCCATCGATTCCATATTCAGCTAACAGTCATTGGATCTCGACCGCCGCGAGCAGCAATACTGCGATAAGATAAATATCACGTATAAATCATATTTCGTATAAATATCACGTTTAAAATCATATTTCGTATAAATTTCACGTCTGTAGCATGTTGCCTTCTTGGTGTGGCAATTTTAATGGCCAGTAGTGTATATTCTGCAAGAAACTTGGCTTCTTATATTGGTCCGTTCTTGGTATGCTCAAGATTGAGAGTAACTTGGCTGTGAATATAAGACCAATAATTTCATATTGGGTAAAACTTGGTCCCTATTATCGGTTCAATAGTGGCTTATTTTGTCATTTCCTACATTGGAGAAATCTCGGTCCCCATGATAGGACCAATCTGGGTTTATCTTGGCCCACCCAAAATTGGGGAAAACTTAGCTCCCAATATAGGTTTGTTATCGGGCTTATTTTGTCATGTTGTATACTGAAGAAAATTTGACGCTATTTATTGGTTTATTGTTCTAGAGCTTTATTGGAGTGCTACTTGTGTTTAAGAATATAAATTCCAGATGTAAGATCAAGGAAGTTATGAGTGGGATGGGGTAACGCAAATAATATCAATGTCTTTTATATGAAGAAACACTCACCACAAATAACATGAAATATCTTTTAATTTTTTACCAGCTCAAGGATCGACTATATTATTTAAACATGGTTCAAAAATAAAAGGTGGTTGGCTTCTTTTAGCAGCTTTTTAGATAATAGTGGGTGGGGAAGGTTATATTGTAAACAAAAATATAGCATCCGGCTGAAGCGGCACATCCTATCGGTTTGTGTTATCAAATTTCTTCAAAAAGTACCTAATTAATATAATTCTTTCTCTAGCTGGCTGTATTCTGAACAAAATTAAAATTTAATATAAATCTGGTGACAACAATCTTCCTTGTTACGAATGGTAATGGACTCAAAACTCTTCAACCAAAGTACCGAATTTATTACTCACCAATGTATACCATAAGTAACGAATAATCTGATTTATAAATTAAAATATTGATAAAAGTATACTCAAGGGTACCCTTGATTTTTTGTGATTTTGTTAGATTAATTTGTGAAGAATAATGTTAAATATAATAATCATCTAAAATGAATGAAAACTACATCTTTGAAGAAATTTGGACATTCGTTTTTATTAAAAAAGTAAATATTTCTGTAGTAGATTTATAATACTAATGTGGTTCAATTTATTGGTTATTTTAAAAGTTACCTATTATTGTGGTTAATTTAAAAAATAACGAAGATTTTATTCAAAACAAATTTTATTGTTTAAAAAGCATTAAGCTGGTCACTATGCATTTATCTTTTGAAATTTGATCTAATTAAACCCTTGTGTGCAAATAATATAGTTATTATTTATATAAGCAGTAAGCAAACAAATCTTTTGAGAACTAAGTTCCAAGATTATTTTCTAATAGAATTGATTTTAAAATATCTTGAACCATTTTATAGAGTTCAATATTTAATCATTCAATGCATTGTAAAATAGTTGCTGTTATATTTATTGAAAATTCTGCAATCGTTGAGACTAAATTATCTTTCAGTATTATTAAATTTTAATATTTTATTTTATAATTACTTAATATATTGGAAATATATTTTTGACTGATTATCATATATTCAATTAGATTATCATAAAACTATTTGTTATGTGTAAATATTATGGAATTTTTCTAATGAATTATAGTTATAATTTGAAGAACTAATAGATCAAGTAATCAATACATATTTTAGGAAGAGTTTTTTAACATTTTAATTTAATGTCTTTATAACTTTTCACATCTATTTCTTTTTCTATTGTGAAATAATTTGTTCTGTTGTGTTGCAAACTTAGTTTTGAAAAACAGCCACATTTGAAGAGAATTATTTGTATGTGTAATGTGCTTTCAGAGTTTTTAAATGATCATTATACATTCTAAATAGTTAGAAAATATAAGTTTCATTCATTTGTAAGTGTAAATCTATTAAATAACAATGAATAAAGAAAATTTAGGTACTGTAACTTTTCCACATCTCATTAATTTAACAAAAGAAGAGTTTATCATACAGTTTAAAAATGATACATTTAATCTAGAAAAAATTTTTCATCAAATTTTAAATAATATTCATATTTTAATAGTTAAATTTAATATTAATGAGTTAAAAATTCAAAACAAATTAATCAACTTTATTGAAGATATGATATGCTTGAATGCAATGCAATATTATTTTGAAAATAAAGAAAATCTTATGAAAGGTACCAACATAATTATATTGGCTTGCAAATATAACAATATTGATTTTTTAAAATATATATTCTTGCATAATAGTTCTTTACTTTCATTTTTTCATAAAATGAATGTCAATTTATCACCCGACTCTAAAGACATTGAATGCCATAATGCGTTTTATTATACTCTCCGATCCAATAATGTTGCAATTTTTAAGCTACTTGTTGAAAGATGGCCTTATCATTATTCTGTTCATTATCACTGTAACTTAGATGAATGCTTATCTAGAACATATAATGAAGTTAAGTTAAAAAATATTAAACTAAGTGATGAAATTAAATTGACAGTTGAGGAATTTTTATTTAATGAAAGGTTCTTTCATAATAAATCTGAAGATAAGAAAACTGGAACAACTACACTCAAAATCAAAGATAGAGTAAAGCTGGTTCTTAAAGCTTTTTCAAATCTTTCTAATCAAATGTCTTGTGATTTATTTTTTTATTTAATAATGTTTATTGCTAAAAATATTTTTGTTTTGAAACAGCAACTTAAAATGCTTTATACAATTCTACCATGGGAAGAAATGGAATTCTGCTTATTGTCTTTTGTAAATACATCAAGAAAACAAAATTTAAATTTATGCAATACCCTTCTGACACATCATAAAATCCTTAAACACTTGAATGTTTTCTGCTTTTGTTTAGAACTAGAAATTAGCAAAATAGATGACTGTATGAATGTTGCAGAACTTGCTTCTGCTCCACGAATTAATCGTTGTTCCATTGTAAAAGAAATATTATATAAGTATCCCGATTTTAAAGAACTATATGATGATTATCATTTGATTCGTGATTTATATTCTTTGGAAAAAATTAAAAGTTATAATAGTCTGGTGTTATCTGTTGATCCAAATGAAGATGAGGAACGATATACTCTTATCAAAGTATTGTATGTTATGGGAGAGAATTTAAAAAGTACTTTAATGAGTCCAAATTTATCTGAATTTACAGCTGAATTATTTGAATTATCATTTCCAAAAAATTGCTCATATCTTTTGCCTGATTTACGTGATTTATGGTTTCATAGAAATGAATTGCGTCCTTGGAATAAAAATAAAGAAAACTGGACAGTAGAATATTTTGCTGATATTAAAAAAGCAATTTTAAATGTTAATGAAGTGGTAACTGACATTTGCCAAGATAAGAAACATGAAATGATCATAGTTTTATTGAGAAAAATAGTTGATTCTAAAAGTTGTGATGAAACAAAGGAAATTGTAAAGCTTTTAAATAAATTAAGTTTTGATACAATTGAAGATTATCCTAAAATAAACAGATTAAAATCAATCGAAAGTTTAATAGAAAAGCTGAGAATCATAGTTCAAATTAGAACATCTTATGAAGAAGAACTTTTCAGACAGGTCAATGAAATATTAAGCTCAGTAAAAGATAAATTTAGAGTTGTAAAATTTGATTATGCACTTTTAATTGCATTTAAAGAACTTTCATATAATTTTCTTACAATGAATTTAAATAAAAGTTACTTCTTGGAATTAAAATGTAAGACTAGAGATTTGCTTGATTATTTTAAAAAGTGGGAACTTGAAAATTTAAAAGTTATTCTTGAAAACACAAAAAAAATATTTGAAAATGCTTCTCGTAGATTTCCAAAAGATCAAGTTGAAATTCTAAAATCATTAGTTGTTGAAGTGAATAAAATTGTTCATATGGATATAGAGGACTTAGATTGTTTACTTAATTTAAAAGACTTGCTAGGCAAAAATAAGAAGTTTGGTAAGAAATTACCTAAAAAAAGACCACAAAATGATGATCAAATAAATAACTCATTAAAAGAAATTCAAGAATTTTTATGTTATATACTGAGTAAAAATAAATCCTATAAAACAGTAAAAGATAGAAAGTGGCACAATGCAGTGGAAGTTTTTTTATTAGACATTTTAATTATCCTTGATGATTATAAACATGCTTTTACAAACAACAACAATTTTATTGATTCTCCTAGTCCTATTTTAATGGGTAGAAACTTAAGAAATCATCTAGCTCATGAAAATGGCTTATTTGATCTTTCTTTTGAAACTTCAAGATTTAGTTTGCTAAATGCCAAGAAATTTATTTCATATAATATATTTCAAACTGATAATTTAGTTGATAAAATTATTAAAAATAATCCTAGTACATTGAAAATTAATCTGGATCATGATTTGAAGCTTTTAACTATTCAGAATGAGTTTTTTAATGCTCTGACACTAGGAAATGTAGATTTGGTAAGAAAATGTGTTGAAGCTGGTGCTGATTTAAATGCTAGAAATGATCACTTATGGACAAGTTTACATTTTGCTGCTAAAGGAACTAATTCTGAAATGTTACCATTAATTTTACAATATATTCATAATATAAACCCTAAAGATATTGATGGACAAACACCATTACATGTAGCTGCATGTTTCAACAGTGTATCTGTTGTGGAATATTTAGTAAATAATTCTGCTGATCTAAATAATATAGATAATTTTGGAAGAACACCATTGCATATAGCAGCACAATTGGGTCACATAAACATTGTACAGATTTTGTTAGATTCAAATGCAAATATAGAAAAAAGTGATGTAAAATTAGCAACACCTTTACAATATGCTGTTGAAAATGGTCATCTAAATGTTGTTAAAATTCTTTTAAGGAAAAACAACTATCTTCAAAATAAGTTTTTTCCAACTGGTTGTACACCTTTACATATTGCCTCCAAACAAGGACACATCACATTAATCAGTTTTTTTCTAGAAGGTAAAATAGACGTGAATTCATTAAATGATAAAAGTGATACTCCTCTTCATAATGCTGTTGAGTTTGGGCATGAAAAAGTTGTTCACTGTTTATTATCTGCTGGTGCTAACATCAATGCTAAGAATGTTTATGGGAAAACGCCAATAAATGTGGCAGTTCAAAATGGTTATAATAATATTGTTGTTATTTTACTTGATTCAGGAGCTAAAATAAATTGCCAGGATATTTTTGGTGTTACTCCACTTCATATTGCTGCATGCTTTGGCCATCTAAATATTGTTCAAGAATTTATACGCTATAATTCTCAGATAAATGTAATAGATAATGAAGGTAAAACTCCACTTCACTTTGCAGCTATAAATGGTCAGAAAGATGTTATAGAGTGCTTGCTTGAAAATAATGCTTCTGTAGATATGGAAGATTTTAATGGCAGAACTGCATTACATTTTATTGTAAAAACAGGTAATCAAAGCTTAATAAATTTTCTGCTTCAATCTGGTGTTAACCCTAATAAAAAATTTTGTTATGGGAAGACCCTCTTACATCTTGCTGCAGAATTCAGCTGTAAAGAAATTGTGGAATCATTAATAGGACTTGGGGTTGTAGATATTCCTGATGATGATGGCTGGCTAGCTTTGCATTATTGTTGTCTAAATTGTGAACAAAACATTGCAGATTTGTTGCTAAAAAATGGATCAGATATAAATTTTGATGACACATATCAAATAACTCCTTTCCATTTAGCTGCTGAAAGTGGTAACTCTGATTTCATTGAATTCATTATCAATTTTCATCAATCCATGGACAAAATTATCGATATAAACTTTAAAAATCGTAAAGGTTTTACTGCATTACATTTTTGTGTTGAAGCTAATCATTTTCATGCTACTGAAATTTTGATTAATAATGGAGCTTCTTTAAATGTAGAAGACTGTTGTGGTGATACACCGTTGTGTGTGGCTGTAATAAATAACTCCCTTGATATGGTGAAATTACTAGTATCTAAAGGTGCTGATGTCAATGCTAACAATGGAAAACCATTAAGACAGGCTATCCTTAAAAATTCTGAAGATATTGTGCATTTCTTATTGAAAATAAATGAGATAAATATTAATCTAAAAGACAATTCCATCACTGTCTTTGAAATAACAGACATGATGGGTTCAGATATTATTGATTATTTGTTATATAAAAAATCTTTGTATAATATTGTTCAAGAAAATGAAATGACATGCCTTCAATTAGCAGCAATGAATGGCTCTGTGAATATAGTAAAAGCTTTATTAGATAAAGGTGCAAAAATATATGAATCTACTTTTAATTGTGATTTGTCTCCTTTGCATATAGCATCATTATTAGGAAACAATAATGTTGTTTCTATTTTCTTAGAGGAGAATGCATATGTGGACTCACAATCAGAAAATGCATTTACACCTTTACATCTTGCTGCCATAGGTGGGCATTTGCAAGTAATTAAGAATTTGCTAAACTATAATGCTGATCCTTATAAAAAAAACAATGAAAACTTGACTGCATTAGAAATTGCAATCCTAAATTGTAATCAAGATGTGGTTGAAATTTTGCTTCAGCATCTGAATGATTTAGATGCATTTGATAAAACTTCTACACTCTTACATGTTGCTGCACAAACAGGAAATAAACATATAGCTCAATATTTAATTTCTAAAGGAGCTGATCACAAGGCTAAAGATATTAGGGGCTTTAAGCCATTTCATATTGCTGCACGTTTCAATCATATTGATCTAGTAGACTATTTCTTGAGTGATCTTGAGCTTAATGATATGGAATCTGAAGATGTGATTTCACTCATGGAAACTGCGGTGTCACATGAATCAACTGATTTGCTTCAGTACTTAATTAATCATAAAATAAATGTAAATATGAGAAATTCAAGTGGAGATTCACCTTTGCACATTGCTGCTATGCAAGATAATGAGGCTGCCATAAAACTTCTTTTAAGCAATGGTGCTTTTTATAACATTCAAAATGATCATTTTGAAAAACCATATGAAGTTACTGAGAATGAAAAAATTATCTCACTATTTATAACAGTACACATTATCTTTGAATCAGTAAAATCTGGGAATATTTCTAACCTAGGTGATAATATTAAAACTTTACTTAACACTAAAGATGCTTGTAATTGTACTCCTTTACACTATGGCGCTAGATTTGGTTTCCTATCGTGTGTATTGTACCTTCTTGACAATGGTGCCAATCCCAATGTCTTAGGAGATCATAACTGCACACCTTTACATGAAGCAGTTTATAATGCACACATACCTATAGTTAAAAGTTTGTTATCTTTTGGTGCAATTTATAATCTTCCACTGTCAAGTGGCCAAACACCTTTGAACATTGCTATAAATTTATTCAATAATAGGCCAACCTTAATGAATCTTATGATAATCATAAGGTTATTTAAACGGATAAATAAATATTTTGACATGGTGGAAGCAGATGATATTGAAATCGTGAATGTACTGCTTCGTAAACAAGAGGAGGACTGTTTTAAAGCTTTTGTGTGTGCACAGAATACTAAGAAACAAACTCTGATTCATTTTGCCATTTTAAAAAATTTTAATCATATTGAAGCATTGAAACAAGTATCTCTAAAAGATTTTACACTTCGTATGGGAGAGATTGTTTCATTGAATAAATCAGGAAATTATGATAATGCTCTGAATCTTTTAAATGTTGCACTATTAGAGCAAATAGAAAACCTAGGCATATTAAATCCATTTACTCTTGATACTATTTGTATGAAAGCTGACATATACTGTCAGCAATTAAGATATTTTGAAGCACTTGATTTATATTCTGAAGTGTATAAGTACAGAAAATTGCTTTTTGGAAATAATGGAAAGGATACTTTAAAAACCGAACTTGAAATTGCATTATTGTATCATTTCATGGGATTTCATAATGAAGCCTTAAATATTTGTGATGAAATTTACAGAAATCAAATAAATAATTACAATAATCCAGATGATATATGGTATACTTATTATATAAAGGGTACCATAATTGAATGTTTAGGAAAATTTGATGATGCTCTTGATATTTATCTTCAAACTATACAAAATAAACCAATAGACTCAAGAATATCAGCTCAACATTTTATTATAGCTTTGAAGGCTCGAAACGGCATTGCGCGTATCTTAGGAAAGAATGGCAGATATAATGAAGCATACAAACTTTATCAAAAGAGTTTTGAAATCCTAAGTAGACATGAATATAACTACTCTTTAATACTAGAAACCAATTGTGAATTGTCAATTATTTTAATGAAACAAAAGAATTTTCTTACTGCTTTACAACTTCTCCATAAAACATTAAGTATACAATTAGCAATTTTTGGTTCCCAACATTTATCTACATTGATAATACATCAGCACATTGCAAAGTTATATTTTATGCAAAGACAGTACATAGAATCTTATAAATTATTCAACCAAACATGTAGACAATTAGAATCTTCCCTGGGATCAAATAATCCTATTGTTTTAAGCTCAAAGCTTAGTATGGAGAAAATAACTCAAGTTTTAAATTTTAATATATCATATGGCACAGACATTTTTAAGCAAACTGAAATGAATACTGAAGGAATAAGTGAACATAATTGTGAAATTTTTTGGAATTATTTAATTAAAAATGGATTAAATGTAAACCTAAAGAATTATGATGGTTGGAGTTTCCTTCATTATGCTGCAATGTCAGGCAGAGAAGATGTGATTGAAATATTGCTAAAAAATGGTGCAGATATAATGTCTGTAAATGATTCGGGTGAGACTGCACTACATATTTCTGCTTCAAGATTTCAGGCTCACATAATTAAAATTTTATTAAAGAATTTAGAAAATAATCTTAAGGAATTTAATCATTTTATTAATGCTAAATCTGTTGATGGTAACACTGCTTTGCATATGGTTTGTAATTCATCATTTTCTCACTTCAGTCATGACTTGGTAACTGTTAAATGTTTATTGAAATACGGTGCAAAATTTGATATTCAAAACAATGACTTAAAATTTCCAATTGATTTAACTAAAAATCAAGGTATCAAGTCTATTTTAGGAAAAATTGAAAATTTTTTTATGGATAGTAGAAATGGTATGGATTTTGTTGATGCATTAAGTTATTTACCTAGACATGATATTTTGGTTATCGCTAATGCTCGCAATTTGCAAGGAAATACTCTTTTACAAGAAACTATGTTATTTGGATCTCTTAATGAAGCAAAAAGATTGGAGCATTTATTGGAAAACATTGAATGAGTAAATTTAATGTATAGATATTTATCAAATTAATTAAATTTGCAAATTTCCCAGTAACATAACATGTATTACAAAAGTTTTAATATTTATTGAAGTATTATTAGCAACGTGAATTGAATCTGAAACATAATAAATTATCATGTATTTATGATAAACAATGTTTTTTTCAAATAATAGAAATTTAATATTTTCAATTCAAATTATATAATAAATAAAAATAATCTTAATAAAAATTCTGATGAAATTTTTTCTTAATGGACTTTTGAATGTTTGAATTTTTTTAGAATATTTAAATGTAGTTTTCCATTGAAATAACTTGAAGCTCTAGTATTATTTACATTACAATTTTATTTTGCCAAATGTTAATGTAAGTTGCATTGTTTAAAAGGAAATTGACAACTTTTTTGCCATTATCTTTTCTCATATTTGTTAAAAAAAATTATCAACAATTTCCAGATCATGTCTATATTAGCCATTAAATAAATTCTAAATTTTGAGTACTAAATCAGACTTCTGTATTCATCACTTTGCTCATATACCCATAATGATACTAAATCTTTGCAGAATTCTGCTTAAATGTTCACACACACACGCACATAAAAAATGCTTGTTAAGTGTAATTTTAAACAATTTTTGAATAACTATATTTACCTTTCTAATGTTGGAATTTTCCATTTTATAATACATTAAAAACCTATAGATGATTTTCAATAATTCTTTTCTATCACTATTAAAATTCAGTATTTATTGCAATAATATTTTTGTTTCAAATGTTTTGAAATCAAAGTTTTATAATTTTTTCTATATAATTTAGAATTTCAATCCATAATGTGCTTGATTCTTCAAGATGCAATTTATATTTTAGAATTTTTTATTAATGAATGCTTATATATTTTGTAAAAAAAGCAATAACTTTTTATGATTTTTTGTCAGATTTATTAGTTTTAACCTTGAATTGTAAATCTTTCCCTGTTTTCTTTCTTTCCTACTTTTCAATTCTTGTTGATGCAATATGGATTCATTCTAGCCTAATGGTAAAACCATATTCTTGGGATTAAAGTTTCAGATTTAATTCTAATCAATTTTGATCAAAAGGAATTAATATTACTCTTCTTACATGTGTATTTGCCATGATGGATGTCTACCCATCATGGCGAGGAGTTCCATGTATGTCCTCTTTCTAACAATTCAGTAAAACCCACATTATTTTTGTTAAAAGAAAGAAATCCTTTTGAGTATATTAATATGCCGTATACGTCAAAAAGCCTTAACACTGGTTTTATGTTATTAGAATGTCTGCTACAATTTTCATTTTAACGTAATGCAAACTTAGAAATATATTAAGTTTCTGTAAATATTTGCGCATCTGTTTAATCAATTTATTTGATGAAATATCATTTTTATTTGGCATGTTAGTGAAATGTAATAATTCTAATGTGAACAGAAATTAGACCAATTCTAATGCATTTAAAGTGATAAAGTTACTTGTATGAAAAACACTATATTTTAAAATAATAGGTTTCAAGAATTCAGTATTTTCTTTAATTTTGCTACATAGTCACTGTATGTTTATGCAATAATATGATTAACATGATATTACTATGTATTTAAATATTTCATAAATTTAAGATTTTTCTCAAAGTATTTTGCTATATGTTCTTCGAAGAAATGTCCATATTGTTACAGAAGTTCATATTATACAATAAACCATCATTAAATTGGACTTCATTTAATCCGGACAGGCATTTAGATGTGCATACTGAAGATTTTCATATCACCCTGCATGAAGGTGTCTGATGTGACACTGGAAGTCAGAGTTATGGTTAGATGCAGATGAAGATGATACAGACTATCATAATTAACCAAAAAAGAGACTGTTGACAGTGTGGCCATAGCAAAAAGCTCTGTAGGGGATCAAGACAATAATAATGAAGCAAAGGATAAGCTAAAACTTACTGAACTTAAAGACCATTTAAATTTTGTGATAAAATACATAGAAGGCATCTGCAATAAAGCCATATCTATATATTACAAAAAAATTAAGTCATCTACATCAGTTGTTCTGAAAATGACCACTAAAGTAAGACAACAGAAGATCAGTTGTTTCTTCCAACCACACTGAACATGTCAAATGTGGTTAGTGAAGAGGAATCTGGGCTATCATGTTCAAAATAGCATTACATCTTAATGTTAATTGAAAGTAAATTAATGTATGTACATACTGTACTTATAATTTTTCTCTTATGTAATTTTATATTTCATTCTCTTAAATTTGAAATGTAATTTTAATTTATATAGTTTGTATATTTTGGCTCAATTCGTAGATTATTTCTTTTAATGTGTACTTTCATTAATTCAGACTTACTGGATCCCCTATTAATTCAGATTAATGAGGTTCTAATTTAGTATTTGTGATGTGTAAATCTGTACACAGTGTGTCTATATATATGCACATACATATACTTGTACACATATATAACTGGAGGACCTTGTTATGATGTCATTGATTTATTCTTCATTTGTTCTCAAGTTCTTGGATTTTTTTTAATGTAATAATTTAATTTAAAATTTGAGAATTGTATACATTTCTATATTAATTACTTATCTGTTTCATCAATATTGTTTAAATCATTTAATGAAATTCAAAGTATTTTCCACTATGTTTTCTAGATTTTTTTCCCCTTTTTAATTCTTGTAATAGTTTAAAAGTGCATTGTGGTTTGAAAAAGTGAGAAATTTTTAAATTAGCTCTTTCCTGGTAAAAAATAATTAATTTTTGTAAAAAAAAAAAAAGTTTTTAAAAACCAATTGAAATCAATAAACTTTTGTTTATTTCTGTAAATAAATTTTTTTTTCCAGTAAATTGCTGCTTATTTGTCATCAACTAGTTTTCAATTTCAAAGGAAAAAAAAAAAGAGAAAGAAAGAAGGATCACTTTTTTTTAATTAAGAAGAAAACAATCTCTACTCATTGAATACTTAGAGCTGCATTTGTAATTCCTCCCTTGCTGTTTGAGCAGTATTAATTTTTGGTCAAAATATCTATTATGGCAGTTCATTGAAAATTTAAAAAGAATTTTCATTCAAAATAATTTGATTAACAATGATATACTTCAAGTTATGTAGAAGAACACAAGAATAATAAATATTTTTTCTAATAACATGGTAGTTATTGCATATGTGTTTAAAAGTTGTTAGCATTTGATAGTGCATTAACTTTGTGGACTTTGAAACTTTACTATTTCAGTTATAATAATTTTTTGTTTTTTATATGTGAATTGAAATTTAAGTTAATTTTTAAGATTTTATAGTTTACATCTGTTGTATAAAAAAGTTTAAGTAATTTAAATTTGTTTTGGACTTGTTGAAGAAAAATCTGTGATAATTGTAAAATATTTATTTTTGTGTATTTACTATTATATAGAAATTTGCTTTAGATTTATTATTGATAAATGAAAAATAAATAGAAGTAACTTCTATATATTTTATTTTTGTATTTAAAACGTAATTTTTAATAATCTTAAATATTATTAAATCTTGAATGTACCTTAGTTTATTATAAAAAAAAAAATAAAATGATATTTCAATAAATAGCTTGATCTCTGTAGTATTTATACTCATATCAAAGTAAAATCAACACTGAATTTGATAAAAATTTATATTAAAAAATAATATTTTAAGATATTAAAAAGTGTATTTAACATTGTTTTAATGATGTTAATTTTAATCTCTTAATTTGACTAAACATAATAAACTATTCCTTTACGTTTGCTAGAAGATTAAAAAGTAAAAAGAAAAAAATTTTCTTATAAATTTGAAAATCAAAAATTTTTTTAATTTTTTAAGAAATTAATGTTTGACATTGAGATTAATTCTGCAAGTTGAAATTATATATCATAAAATTTTTTAGATTTAGCAAAAGCAAAGTTATTGAAAGTCTACAATATTTAAAAATTTACTAATTAACTCTGAATATTCTGATTTATCGAAAACAATCATCACATTTTTTTAAAAATGATTAATTGTATTAATTCAGTTTCATCGTTTATTCCTGTCATTGTATGAGCAATATCTGTGATTAATTTTAGGATTTTAAGTAATATCATTTATTTGGTAATATATTATTTTTATAAAGAAAAATTTTAATTTATACAGAAAAAAAAAACCTATAAATTTAGTTTGATAATTTAATTTTAATGTGATATTTTATAATTTATTAAAAATTAATTTTTATGATGTTTGTTATTTTTTTCTTTGACTTTTCAGTTTATCTAGATTATCTATTTTATTTAATATAAATGTGAAATGATTTATTACACTCACGTAAAAATAGTATTGTGATATTGTAAATATAGCAAATGGATTTTTGTAGTCAATGTTTGAAAATGTTTTAATTACTTTTTTTATGTGTAAGGAATATGTGCTTATGTATCCAATTGAAAAAAAAAATAAAATATTTTATCAGTAAATATATTTATTCTATTAAATTTTTTGATTTGAAACTATATTCTTTTTTTAATTTAAAAGTCTAACATTCATTGTCTGAAAAGGCAACGTTCTTAATTATTATAAATTTTATTTAACATTACATATATTCCGGTGCATGCTTTAAAATAAATGTCAGCAAACTTCATTTAATTATTCTTTGAATATTTATGATATTGAGATTTTAAATGATTCGAAATTGAACTACATTTTACATATGGGGAAAAAAAAGACTCCTTTGAAACATTTTCTGTGTCAAGGAAGGTTCATAAAATAGCAATAAGCAGTTACATGACGTAAGAAAGAAAAAATGGAAGTTGGAATATTGTGCAAAACGAAATATTTATTAAAACAGTTACAAAAGAAAATATGTAATTATAATAAACAAAGTTATTTATGAACCGGTTATAGTTCGACTTTTATTTTTTTGTATTTTCTTATATTATTTAAGTTCAATCTACTTGGCACCAACGCCTCTTATCATCAGTTAGTTGAGTTACTTATACATCCTTTATACACAATCATCCTGCTAAAATGTAGCATTTTAGAAGATTCGACGAAAAGATAGTGTCAAAACCCTGGACACTTCAGAAATATAATGGCACCTGTTGTAAGTGACTTCAGTGCGAACAAAAGTGGCTGAGCGTTTGTATCCATTGACACAACATTCCATTGCAGTTGATTTCACAGTAGGTCGCTGTTGGATGCATATAGTAATGTGCGCGTGCTCTTGGAAAATATGGATGCCATCGTTAATATTACTGTAAATCGTCTGAGAACACGGTGGCATGTTATTCCTGAGTGCAAATAATAATTGCCTTACATGAATTATGATTATTATTCTATAAAAAAAATTTATATGACATTTTTTGTCATGATCATTTTCACTTTGTAATTTATTTTTTACATCATAATGAAATTTATTAAACTATGTTTAATTAAAATCATTATATAACTAAGTATGCTCTGCATATTTCCATAAATGGGCATGTTTTTTTTATGACACATATTTGTTAAGTTGTTACTAAATTTCTATCAAATCGTTCATAATATGTTGGCTTATATTCCACACATGTTTAGTAAATTTTTTTACTTAAAAAATCATTATTCTGTTTTTTATTTTTACAGTTATATGTAAGAAATCAAAAAATTTAATATGAAAAACATATATATATATATATGAACGTGTGTGTAAAGATGACTTTTTCTAAGAAATCATTTATGTTTGCTTTAAGTGTATATTTTCAGTTATAATTATTTTGTATGATAAAAATATCTTTTTTTTTAAAATTTATTTATAATTTTATTATGTTATGAAAGTAATTATTTAAAAAAAAATTGTTTTCTGCATAAAAATTTAATTTGAAGAATTATCAAGAGAATCATTCAAAATTTGGCTATATAATAATTCTATTAAAGAATACTATTATAAAGTTACCTTTAAATTAAATTAAAATTTAATTTAAATTTTCATTTGCGCCAAATTAAACATAGCATTTAAAAAGAATAGCCTAACTATTAACATCATTATGTTATACAGAGCAGTGCTTTTCAAAGTAGAATGCCTCTAATTCTACTTTAGTCATTATTAATCAATGGAATATGGGTACAACATCCTTAATACTCTTCCTGTACACCATTTGAGGTTAGTGTTAAGTGCTTTCCTTCACTGCAACTCTTGGGTACAATCTCTAAAAATCTTCCAAAAGGTCAGTTTGGTTTATACTATATAGTGCCCCTCATTTCTCACCAATTTGACGTCATATTTTAGCGATGTCGATTTACATCTGGTTGGTCTATCTTGTTTCTCCAAACAGGCATGAAAGAAAGATTAGTGAAAAGAAATCGCCAGTTTTCGCCTAGGGGCATCCTGATGTATTTTTCTCCAGCACATTTTAGATACTAAAATGGAGTGTCAACAATTTTAAACTGTGTTTTATTCACTAGATAGTATTTAAGTGTAGACTAAAATTTTAAAAGGCGCCTTTTCCTCCATTGCTATTTTCTTATTAACAATATATAATGTGTTGATAGATTTCTTCTGCTGTGCTGATATTATTATTTGACAATTTGTCTTGAGAAATGATTCCAGATTTGTTTTATCCCCTTCTGCTTAGAATGTTCTTATAACTAATTTTTTTCTTGAATAATGGTATAGTTTTGACACAACAATAAAGTAAATTTCACTCGAAAGATGATAGGTCGAAGAAATAACATCAATGTTGCTCAGTAACGAAGACAATGACATCAGCTTTTAACCATCACGGAATCGTGCATATGTTGTTATATTTCAACTGTGCATTACCACTGTTAGGTGTTGTGTGATATAATTTCTGAGACATTCAATTACGATTTTAGGAAGCTTTACGACGTCAAAATGAAAGGTAAGAAATTTCATGAATTTTTCACGATGATAGTGTGCTTTCTTGTGCAACAGTTATCCATTAATTTGTAAGAAAAGTACCGTATTTTCATCATGACATCGCGTGAATTTTATTCCAATGGTAGAAATTCGTCATCATCGTTTTGACTTCATAAGTTCAATAAATCTTCTACTTATTTTTTCTAGCGTATTTACAAAAACAAATTTAATAATGCAGCAGTTTAAAATAATTATTAACGTAAAAATAAAAATGTTCCTTCAATAATTTTAAAAAATATATTATGTATCCTTAAAACATGTTTATTGAAAGAAAAATAATAAATATATAATTTAAATATTCCTTCTACGTCATTAAATAAAAAACTAAAATATTGTTATAAACTGTTTGCACAATATTGCAAAATTAAATAAAATGGTGCGTAAAGCAGTGTAAAATGCCTCGACATCTGTACAGCGTTACGAATCTGGCACCTTTTCCGTAAGTTGCTGATGCGTGAGTTGCAAGAGTTAAAAAATCAAGTACTCTTCAATTCACCATCTATCTATCTCTCTCTATATATACACAGTTTAGTATTGTCCGGTCCAGAGAAATGCTATTGCTATTAGCAATTTGTCTGCTGCCATGGTAAGAAGACGCGCTCCATTTCATAGGATAATAGTTTAAGCCCAAATATAGCCTGTTCGTAGCACCTTAGTCCTCATTTGAAATGGACATCTCTTGTTACTATAGCAACCACAACTATTAGCGAGAGTTATTCCTGTAGTTTAAGTTACTAAAATCTGTTTTCTAAGTATATTAAAAATTATTTTCATTGGTTGGTGACCTTGAAGCGGTTATACCGTTCGCTTAAATTAAAAATACGAAAAAATGTTCAGGACTCAAAAATTCACTGTAAAAATTTATAATAATAATAAAACGAAATTTGTCGTCAAGAAGTACATTTAACCAACAGAGAATTTTCTTCCAGAACAACAGCAGGTGTGACTGTTCTTTATATTCGAATTTTATCAGAATAAGAATTATAATGAAATATATATAAAATACTTTCAATATTTAAATGCATAAATTTTACAAAAATTATGAAGACGGGTGAAACTTATAATAGAAAACGTGTACTTAGTTCGGAAAAACTTTATGATTTGATAAAGTAACGATATTTATCATTCTTAATAAAGTTTATTATTTACATAGCATCGTTTAATATGTTTTGTACTACGGAACTAAGATTCTCACGTATAGATTAGATAAAAACAAACAAATAAGGTACAGCATTAAAACTCCATTTAATTATTAAATATTGACATTTGGACTTTTTTCACCCGCCATCTAAAGCATTTCCGATATCTGGTGTATTAGAAAAATGAAAACCATTTTCGCTTTAGTGGCTGAAAGCTGTGGTTACAAAAATTAAAAAATAATAAGTATAAAAATATAATTGAAAAAGAAGTTTAAATAATAACAATGATTGTGGGATCAAGTTAAATAGGCTTTAATTTAAAAAATAATCTTAATAAGAGAAAAACGCGCGCGTGAAGAGGAATTTTTAATTCCTTGGATTATTTGTCCATAGAGCAGTAATAATAAAGGAAGTACCACGCATTGGATTACTTACAATGTTTGAAACGCTTGCTCAAGGGCATTCGGAATTAAAATTTAATAGCATTTAAGCTGTTTAACATGCTTCAAAAGCATGATTTAACATGCTTTTGTAATATATATGGCAACATGAGAGCGCACCCTCTTTTAAAATTCCCATCAATTCGAAGGAATCTGTAAGAGATATATATCAGCTTTTAGATACATCAACGTATAATAGACTTTGCATGACCAAAAATAGAACTTATATTCGAACGCTTCTGACTGATGATGCATTTAAAATTTTAGAAATTAATTTATGTTTGAGATATTTTCAACCCTTATAAATTAAATCTACTATTTACAACTTGAATTCAAAATTCTAACTTCTATTCCCTTTATTTATTAATTAAGTAAATAATATTAAGAAGAGTTATCCAAGAAATAGAATATTATATTATTATTTCCAAGGTATTTGCTTTTTTTCAGCGGATAAAATAGTATTTTAAGTTAAGGAATGATGTAGAATTGTGTTATAATTAGTTTCATAATTTAAATTTTGAGTTGCCTCTGACATGTACTTTAATGATTATATGCCGTTTAATATGTCAATAGAAAACTTAAATCTTATTTATCTCTGACGAATCTCAGAGGGAAAATAACTGTAATATTCAGTGACTTTTATTTAAGGAAAAAAACGTAACGTCTTATTATACATATAGCTGCTCACAAAAGTCATTGATGAATTATTCCAAAACTAATATTTCTTAAGACTACTTTATATATTGATTAAAATTTTTTTACGTAATAACAGAAGTTTTTGTTCCATTAGTAAGATATATACACACACACACACGAGTACCAACTGTTTCTAGATAACTTTTTAGATAATTAAAAGTTTTTGAATACAATATTTATATCGACTGCATCACATCCCTCCTTTTAGCTTTTAAATCTAATAATCCTTTAGGTACGAATATATATATACGAGGGTCACTCTGAAATTTTTGACATACAACTAGGTTTTCAAAGTTATACTTACAAAATTTTAGGTGTGTTCAAAGTAGACTCCAGCATCAATGCACTTTTCTAGACGAATTTTCCACAGATTAAATGCCTCAAGCCATTCATTTCTTGGAATACATGAAAAAAATGCATTTATAGCCACATCAATCTCTTCTTCTAAATGAAAACGACGTCCACGTAAGTTCTTTTTTAGATTAAAAGATAACGAAAAGTAGCACATAGCTAGATCAGGTGAATACGGCGGATGTTCGATCATTTTAATTTGTTTTTGCTTAAGAAACTCAATTGTTAATCTGGCTGTATGTGAAGATGCATTGTCATTGTGAAACATTAGTTCCCTAACATTCAGTTTTTGTAGAATTTCTAGAAGACATTTAGTGGTATACCAGTTTGCGGTTACTGTTCTCTGTCCTTCCAACTTGATGGCCTTGACCAATAACATACTTCTGAAGAAAACGGCATACATCACTTTTTTCCATTGCGCGTTGTTTTTTCACCATTGTCGGCGTGGGATCATCTTCAAAGACTCATGCTTTGCTTTCTTGACGTGCTGGAACGTCAAAAAACGGTATGTGCGTTTCATCACCTGTTACAATTTACAATTTTAGAAATGATGCGGTGGCCACCATCATTTAGCAATTTAAGAGTTTCTTTACTGATTCTGACACGCTCCACACTTTTTGGTGCTCATTTAGATTATGGGGAACCCAAAGGCAAACTACTTTTTTCATATTTAATCCTTCATGAATGATGTTGTGTATGGCTGCGGATCCAATGTTAAGTTCCTTCCGTATCATTTGATAGGTACAGTGATTATCATCCATTAACATTTTTCGTATGCCAGACACATTATTCGGGATTAC
The DNA here is from genome assembly GCA_030067965.1 of Latrodectus elegans. Classification (NCBI taxonomy): domain Eukaryota; kingdom Metazoa; phylum Arthropoda; class Arachnida; order Araneae; family Theridiidae; genus Latrodectus; species Latrodectus elegans. The sequence continues at coordinate 17,565,808 of CM057810.1, read as the reverse complement.
TGCCGACGGCGGCCTTCCTGCGTGTTCTTCATCCTGAAGAAAATTGTGACCTCTTCTAAATTCTTTAACCATCTGAATACAGTAGCTGGAGATTCATCACGAAATGCTAAATGCAACCGTTGAACGTATTCTTCTTGATTTAATCCTGCTTTAAAATCGTAGAAAATCATTGTGCGAAAATGTTCTCGCGTCAACTCCATTTTCTCTTTCGTTTAAAATTTATTCTACGCTAAACAAGTTGAAATAAGTCAGTAAAAAATCGTCTTTTGTGTTAAAATACTTTGTATTTTAAAATTAAACCGTTATTTTTATTTTGCAAATTCTCGTCTGCGCGTATCTAAAAATTTCAGAATAACCCTTATATACACACACACGCATATATATATATATATATATTATATAAGGCATATGGTAAAAAGTAATTTAGAGAATTTCAGAAGCAATTAAAATTTTAAATGTTTTAACCATAAAGTGATTGTTTTCTTTCATTCCACTTAAGATCATGATGACGCCTTGTACTGTACATTTTTTCATTTTATTTCAATTCGCTTAGTCATTTTAGATACTGAATTGCATTTACTCTTTCCTTCCCTTTTTTAATATCTAATATTAAAAGTAATGAAACTTCAAGAAAGAGATTAATTACAAATAAAACTATATATATATAAGCTGGGTGAGTTTTATAATTTTTTTATTTTCTGTAAAATTTCTAGTAAAAGTTAAAATTAAAATATTTAAAGTTTAAGATAAAAATACTTATTGCAGTGAAAATTAAAAAGTTAAAAAAAAAATTAATGTTTCTTTTATGTATTTATTTTTGATAAAATTTGTTTTTTTAGTGAAGAAAGTAACAAAATTTAAGTGAAAACATGTGTTTCTATGAAATATTTTCCTATCTCTTCACTATTCAATAAATCTCTAATCTAAGTCAATCTCTTCACTATTCAATAAAGAAAAATGCTTCTGATTATTTATTGACTGTTTAATACACAATCAAGCTTTTTAATAAAAAATTTCGTTCAATCGAAGAAATACTATAATTATTTCTATAGTATAAAATTATAATTATATCATGGCTAATATATAATATTGGATTGTTTGGAAAGTAATTTCGTTTTCCCCACCTGGTACAGCTTTTTGCTAGTAAAAACCAACCACTTTATGAGTGTGAAATCGTGCTACTACCAGAAAGATTGTAAAAGCTATTGGCCAAAATGCAATGCAATACGATATTTATTCGTTACACGTTTTTTATTTTCTTGAAAAACTTTCCGATCAACCCAAAATTACTTTCCGATCAACCCAATACTATAATTATCTCATGGCTGCATTTTTATACATGTTAAGATCATTAATATTTTGAGCAATTTTTTTACTGATATCATGCAATTTGTGTGGAAAAAATACATCTTTTTTATGAAATATTTTCTGCAGGACTTTAAAACTAAAACTGAGATATCCTCAAATTAACGCAGAGAAAGAAATCTATTTTTCTACTTACAAAGTGTAAAAGAGTTTCAGATATTTATATAAAGTTCTCGTTTGCAGGTATATAATCGGGGGGTTGCAGATGCGTATGAGAAGTTCCCGGATCCAAGTATGTATGCGAGATCTTGGTTTGCATGTATATATCTCAGGTCCTCGCTTACTTTGTAAAAACACATGCTTGAAAAAATTAAAAGTTTGTAAGAATTTATATCCCATTATTGTAAAAATCATTTTAAACCATAATAATATGTTTTATTAAATTATTTCGGTAAGTTTAATATATAATTATAGTCTTTGGTGGTTGCTGTATTAACATAGTCCTTTCTGCCTGGCTTAGACCAACCTGTGTATGTACACATTACTAATACCATTAAATTTTCGTCTATTTTAGGGCTTACAGAGATTGCAAAATTACTAGTCCAATAACTTCTGTATCCAAGCAGGTTTAAATGCAATGGGCAATATCTGCTTTTGTATTTGTTGAAAAATAGTATTTCTCCAGATTCGAAGATACGGCATAGCCACAGACATTAAGGTGTCAGAAATATACCGACCGCTGTTCAAATCACCATCAATCCGAGTAGAGAGGTTCATGTTATGCATCCATTGGCTGTTCATATCATCAACAGATGCAAAGCCCTTCTAACAATATTGAAAACAATTAGGTGGATTCTCCATCTAGAAACCTCTGCACACGATATACATCCCCATAATCCTGCATACAGAATTGGAGCTCCTCTAAAAAAGCGATACTGTCAGTGTCTTATCTAGGTTTGTTGTTGGAAGCTACAGAATCACCATCTTTCTGTATGCTACATTGTCAAGTAAGTTGAAGTAATGATAGCGGTAATGCTGTAAACATTATCAGTGATCACCAGAAACCTGCTAAGCTATCCAGTTGTTGAAATCCTGCATATATATATTATCACAGAATTTATAAATGATTTACTTTTCTATCACAGGAGAGGTCAAAATTCACAACATTATAATTTAAAGATATTCCATTTCTTCGATCTAGATTTAATAGAATTTATTTTGAAAGTTCAAAATGAATTAAATCAACCCTTAGTTGTTAAGGTATCTCAAAATACTTGATGTTCTAATCATTTGTAACACTACATAAATTCATGTATTTTAACATTTCTTGCAAGTAATAATTTTTTTTTTTGGCTGCAAAATATGGTGCTGCCATCTATCGAGATTTAATGGCATTCTGTAGATTAGCGAAAATGAAGTGAGCATACAACTGACAAATATTGCATATTTACACTGAAAAGAAACAATCTATTAAAGTTTTAAATACTAATGACATCTCAGTGTGATTAAACAAATGATATCACTTTTAATTTTGATTCCAAAATAAAAGAATTTTAATGTATGTAACTTTAAATGTGAATATTTCAGCAAAAACTGTGAATAATATATGCTTTATGAAAAGGAGAAATATGTTTTCGTAGAGTGCAGAATGACAAAACAACAAATTCATTTCAACGAAAATGATATTCTAGCCAGAGATAAGTTTTGTATTAAATTATGGAAAAAAAACCGTGAAACTAAATGGGTATTATTTTCAATTAATTATTGAAGGTATTTTCACTTCATGTTTAAATCTATCTTGGTGAAGTCGTGTTTTTTCATCTGTTTTTTAAACTTATATTTCTTCGGCATTTTTCTTTACTCGAAATCCATAAATCTCATGATTGCGATTTATATGTAGATAGCATAAACGCTTCGTACTCACGATAAAAAAAAAAAAGGCAAAGTACCTAATTCATTTAGTGATTAATTTAAAATAATATTTTCAAAGACAAAATTTTTGTAAGGAAATACATACCGATTTCGAGACTAACTTTTAAGAACTCTTTGCGAATCTTAGCCCTCGTGTGCAAAAAATGACCGTTGTGAGAAAAACAAACAAACAAACCTTTTTGTGACTCATTTACCCGAATTTTTATTTCAGAAATCTCTAAAGAGAAACAGAGAGAGAGAGCAAAGTAATCCTCTTATCTTCTAATCTTAATTTTTTTAAAAATGTGCAAGTTTAAACATTACTTTATGTTTAAAATTTATAAATCACAAAATTCTTTCTTTTAGGCATTATTACCTAGTTTTTAAGAAGCAGACCAGAATTTATCAAGGATTTATCAAAATTCTGAATCTCTTTTATTCAGGGATTGTGATAAATCATTAGACAACTGATTAGGTGGATTTCTAATATTTGTAATTATACTTTTCTTGCAAAATAATTGTTTCACAATCAGTATTCAAATCTTAGGAACTCGGGATTTTTTTCCTTTCCTCGGACATCATTTTTAAAGAAGTCTGGAAAGTAGTATTAAAATAAAAACGTCTGTCACAGCAAGTTAAGGGTTTCCTCCCTAAAACTATGATCATTTTTTTTTATACTTTTAGTGAAGGTCTTGTGATAAAAATAATTATAAATTTAACAATCATGTTTCCACATAAATTAGCATAAGTGGCAATTTAAACTGTAAAATTTTATTTTCATAAGAAAATAAGCTCGTATTATTAAAAAAAAATTTCCATTCATTATAGACAGTAAAATCCCTAGTATTATTTTCAAACTTTTTGCTTTCAATGCCTCTCTTTTGTTAAAATGTAGAGATCTAGAAGCCTACAAAGTATTAATGTTTCTATTATTCAAATCTTTTGCAATGATGAAATTTTTCCGAGATTATCATTTTATGCTGCCATCTATGGAGGGAAATATAAACCTTATACTTAATTATTATTTAATCATAATGAGTAAAAAAGTTGATTTCTTTGATTATGAATACTTTCAAAATTAAAAATTCAAGAGATTAATTTTTTGAACGAAACATTTTTTTAGCAATATGTAACGCTTTTAATTCATAAGTCATTAATCTTTAAAACATCTCTAATTTTTTTGATGAACTTTTTTTAGAGTAGATATTAAATTTTATTTTAATCATCTCTCTAAAGGTGTGTTTATTGTTTCGTGATATTAATTTTAATTAGTTCATTTTTAGGATATAATGAAATAAATTAGAAGTAAATTTTCAATACAATTTTTTTTTACTCTTCTATATTATTTAAAGTTTTCTAAAGTATCCCAAATTGCTTATATATTTGGTGATAATGAAAATAATTTAATTCTAATATTTATTGCAAAATGAAGAAAAACAAATTGATTTGTTTTGAAATCCTCAGGATTTTAAAATTAAATTTCAATTTGTTTCATAAAACATTTTCGTATCATATAACCTTTCATAAAATTCGCTTAAAAACTTGTTTACAAGATGAATATTTTAATTTATATGCAAAACTTTCAATATAAACAGACAATTGAAGTTTTAGGGGCTTATCTCCCATAACTGTAGTTTATGGTATTTAATAAAGATTTTAATTTTAAAAGAATTCAGTATATATATATATATATATATATATATATATATATATATATATATATATATATATATATATATATATATATATATATATATGTATATGAGCAGACATTTTTTAAATGTTCTTGTTTCTTTGTATCGTGTGCTTTCAAAATATTTTAATTTTCACTTAAATACAGTTATTTATTTATGAAATTGAAAAAAGTTGAATGTAGAACTTAAAATAAAAACAATATTAAATTATTTAAATTACACGGAAAGTAACGTTTTAAATAATAAGAGGTATCTTTGTTTTCATTGTATTTTAGAGTTATATACTTTCACAATCAAAATTTATTCGGATAACCGTTATTATATATGTAGGTTCAAGTGTCTATTCAGGGAGAAAACTAGAATTTGTAATTCCCAGGATCTGATTTAACCAAATTGAGGCCCAGGACAAAAACTTCTTTTCGCCCCCTTCCTCCTCTGCTTCTCAATAATCAATTTTCTATTCGATTAGCGAAGTAAAATAAACTTTTCTATATGATTTGCGAGCCCCTCTGACGTGGGCACCCGGAGTAATTGCCCCTGCTTTGGTTAGGCCCTGGTAATTTCTTTTTCTTAATTGCATGATTCCAAGAAGCAACTATAGCCTCAATAAGTCGCCTTTTATTTAATGGACGCATTTATCGTATAAGATCTTTCAAATGTTGCCATACATTTTCAAGAGAATTCAGATCAGGGCTATTTTCTAGCCACTGTCATAAATGCATACTTATGCTTTTAAGCCTTCTTTGCATATTTTTGCTGTATGTCATGGCTTGAATCCTGTTGAAGGAACAAACTGTGCTTTATTGGGGAAGAAATCCCTGACGTAAAATATCACTTTTGATTCTGTAATAATATTAATGTACTTTTTTCAATCAGGATACCCTTAGTTGAAAGTGTTCAACAACATTTTTAGACATTCATACTCAAATCAAGGACATTTATTGTGTTCTTAATTGTTGCATCATTTCTATCATGTAGTTTTTTCACTGCTCGGCAGTTAACATATTTTAGTCCATCATAACTTAAAAGTGATATTTTACTCTTATCGTACCAAAGTATTTGCTTCCACAGATTTTCTGACCACTTAATATACCATTTTGCTTACTAAATTCAGTTCTTGCTTTGCTTAAGATTTAAATATGATATTTTGCCTGAAATTATGCATTTTAGTCAAAACCTAATAATCTTCACCTTAATGTTTTTGAATTAAGTGAAATACCAATAGCATACATTTCTAACGGTACAGAATTTGATGAAATCCTTCTATCTTTAAGGCATATCCTTTCTATCATTTATGGTCAGTTGCACTTGCGCATTCTTTCAAGTCCACGAGCAAAGAATTGCAATCTAACATTTAACTCAAAGATGACATTATTCTTCTGTTGCTTTTGTTTTTTCTCCCTCCTTTCAAAGCATACATTGGTAGCGTGATATTTTTATGAAATCGAAAAGGTAAACTTAATGCATTTAAACCAATATTTCTGATAATCAAGTGAATTTTAATCAATGATTTAAATGAATAAATACAATAAATTTATCAATCAATGTACATTGTAAGTTCTATCAATACTCAAACGCTATCTAATTGTATTTTCACTGAAACAAAAGCGCGCGCGTATTTATTAATATCTACAATCAATTAATGAAACCGCCTGCCAATAGGTACTAGGATATTAGAAGGTGAAAACTTCCTTGACTGTGTCCTTATGATGCGATAAACAGACAAGTGCAATTTTTATTTCAAAATCTGAGTTGTGTTTGAAAAGAAAAGTGTGATTCTAATTATAAAAGTTTATGTTAAATTATATTATTAATTTACACAATATAGGATGAAATTCTAGGGGTATATTGCATGAAAAGTATTATGTAATGGAATGTATGTTGTTTGTTGTTTTATAATAATACTTAGTCGTTTTACAATAATTTATTGTCTGCTACATCAAATTCTACTATGAACTATAATTTAAAGTATATTCTGGATACGAACTCTAGCCAACATTCTACCCATTCAGATACTATTTTGGCGTTTTATTAATAATAAATAGTCGTAATAAATAAACATATATATTGTAAAAGTGTAAATGATGAAATGGTTAAAATACGAACTATAAAACGTTTTGTTGTTTATAATTTATGTCTCGAATTCAACAGTTATCATATAATAAAATTCGTTCCATTCTAAGAAAATCATAAAAATGTTCAGTTCTGTGTTGCATAAAGTTTCATTTCAAAAAGAAAGTTTTAATAATTCTCGCTGTCTGAATTAATGTAATGAATTACATTTAATGTTTGAATCAGATCTCAGATATTTACACCCACTTTTGTGCTAACTCTTCACTCATTATAGAAGAGGACACTTTGAAGATTCTTACTTTTCTGAGAATATTAAGTTTACCTCTATGAAAACGGAATTTCCGCAACATATCAATTACAGTACACCTATGTCACTGTAATTTTGTGTAAACATTTTCATGTAGTCGAAATTGAAATGCTATTACAACCGAATTTATAAAAAGAGAGATACAGAGATACTCCGAACTCTTTAGTGCTCATATTTATTTCTCTCCCCCCCCCCCAAAAAAAAAAAATCATATTTTTAGCTGACTAGTTGCTAGCTTTTTAATTATGTTATTATTAGTTAAATTTCTTCGCTCTTTTCCGGAAAGATATCTTGAAAGGTATTAACACGCAGTTGATATAAGAAAATCGTACAAGTTAAGGTTATTAATTATTACTGTTAGTCCATCATGTTATATATAAAATATTTTATTGTTAGTCGTAGTTCTATAGTAAAATCAGAATAAAAATGAAAAAGAGTAAAAGCTAAATAAATTAAAGTAAATTGAAGTTATTTTGTAATTTCTTTCATTTTTTTTAAATATGATTTTGTTTTATGAACATTTTATATTTTATTGCATTATAATCATTGCAGATAAAAACTGCTCATTCACATTCATTGGTTAATATTATATATAACAATGCATGAACAAATAAAATTAATTAATGGATAGTAGGAATAAAAATAAATGAGAGACTTTCCTGAATTACACTTTCCTTTTCTTGCCTAATATATTAAAAGATAGAGGAGTTAAATTTAAACGATGGCTGTCATAAAGTCTCCAAAAGTAGTCTTAAAAATATTTTAATAGCTAATCGAAATATTTTTTCTGCGTTTGTATTTGAATAAGTATAATTGACTTTTGCTCAAAGTATTTGGTGATATCATATTTTAAAAATTTCGAATCTAGTAATTTCTTAACTATTTCAAACATCAATGTTTATCTTTAGGCGAACTGCACAAATATGGATGAAATAGTTAACAAACATCCTTGAAATGCAAATCTGAAATTATCGGTTTATGGATACAGTTAGACTATCAGTATACTATGCAATTTTTTTTTTTTTTGAATGACTCAAAGTGGAATTATTAAGTATATTTAAAATAAAATGAATGCATCATATAAAATAAACAAAAAACTGAAATAGAAAAGGAAATATTTGGAAGATAAAACCTTTCCCACGTCTTATAAAAATGAAACATTTGCACTAAGAATTGTTGTAATTAAATTTAAATAAAGTTGCAAATTTATTGGAAATATTCATTCATGTATCAGAAAAATAGGTATGAACGTAATAACGTATAGGTATGAACATATAAGACAACCAGAAAAGCTCTTAGATTGGTTATTGATGCTACAATCTCAGGCTTTAATTAAGCTTTTACTGAGAGTAAAATAAACGCTTATGGATATCTGTAAGGTTCCACTTACTCATAATTGGTATCCTTAAAAACGCCCTGCTGATGCCTTGCTTTTTGAGGGATCTAGAAGCCAACAAACTTGTATTTCACGCTTCACCAGTGTTCACCTAAGGGGCCTCAAAAATGTGCAGAGTCAAAAGACATTTAGTTAGTGCACAAAATGAACAGACGACACCTGAGCATATCTTGAGCTGCCTGAATTTTGACTTGGAAGAGGCAATTTCAAATCCCCTTATGCTTTTGGATTTCCTGGTTGCTTATGGACTTGTAATGTTTGTTTAGTATTGGAATTGGACAATCTGGGATTTATAACAACAACAGTCTATGGTTATCAGACGAACGTGGCTTTTAATCGGGGCAAAAAAACAATAATCGGAATCGATGAATTTTCGATATTTATGTACCACCATTTCTTGAGTGCTTCGTGAATATCGATCGTCCACTAAGATATCGAATCTTCGGCAAAAGAGTAGAAGACCTTGGATATAAAAAACCTCATTGATAGTTGTCGTAAATTCTTTAGAAGATAAACAAATAAACCAAAAGTTAACGAAAATTCTTAAAATGTAAATCTGAAATTTTATGGAAAATGAAATCCGCTTAAGGAAACACACTAAATGCTGCGAATTTCAATGTAAGATCATCAACAAATATTAGCATGTGAATTGTTCTGCGGATCATTGTTGACATGGATTTTCGAAACATAAGCCTTACCAGTGATCGTGTTTCAACATACGTCACAAAATTTTACACAAAATCTGAGCTCATTAGCACTAGTATTTAATTTCCAATGTTCGGTTACACATAACCTGGTCTGACAAATCTCGTTTTCAATTGTACCGGATAAGTTGAAGTCTGAACGTATAAGAAAAATATCATGAATATGTATACTCAACATACAATGAAGAAATTGTTGAAACTGGAGGGGTTTCTGTGATTGCATATGGTGATATTTGGTATATCTGATACATTTAGAAATTAATCAGGTGTTCAAGTATTTGGGATTTTTTCATCGTGCTATTCAAGAAAGATCTCCATCATCTTGCCCTCCTGTGGATTTCTGGCTTTTCTTGAAAGATTTGCCCTATATATTCTGCCTATAGTACTATAGTAGCTGCTGTAACGTGCATTATGAATGACCAATTGCTTATAAGAATAATTATTTAAGATTTATTAAATTAGGAACATCATGTGAATTCTAACATTATGACCATACTGTTTGGGAGCTAAGAACAAACTATGAGTTTCAAATTTGAAAAAGGTTCTCATTCGACACTCAAGGGGCCTCCTGAATATTCAGTTAGCCTCTTCAAGAAAAAAATGTTTGTATGCGTATGTCAATCATATAGCGTATCCCCATTGTGAGGCAATGAACAATGACAGAAATTAGAAAATCTTAATTCTTAATACATATAACTTGATAGCAATCGTTGTAATGAATAAATGCAAAATTATGAAATACAAATTGAATGTGAATGAAATTTAAATAAAATGAATTGAAATTATTTATTCACTTGATTCAATTAATGAATAAAACAATGTATAAGAATAGCAAATAATTGACAATTAAGTTATATAAATCTAAAATAAAATAAAGGAATAATTATGTACTGCAAAATATTTTTATTTTACTATATTTCAGACATTATAAAATCTTTTTGGTGTAAATATGTGAGAATGATATGCAATAGTTAGGGAAATTGTTGATATGGATGATTTTATATGTTGTTGGAGCATTGTCACTGAACACAAATTTGTACTTTCTCATCTTTTAGCATGTTTGACCACACAATACAATTTCATATGAGATGATGTGCTGCTAAATTTACTTACGTAATGGATATTTTAAAAAATTATTGGTGAAAATAATTAGAACCTCTTTTTCTAAACATTGTTCATTATCAGAATTCGTTATACAACAAAGTTAGAAATTCTTCAAATTGTCAATATTACTAAATGTTCTGTTATACGGTTGCAGCATAAAATATTTAAATAAGTAATCAGGCTACACCTTGGTGTTATGGTAAGAATACCCTCTTCATATTTATTACGTAAAAAACAGTTTTTACAATTAGATTTTAATGGAATATTTTTACAGCTGTGTATTACTTATAACTTTCCGTATTTAAAATTTATTTCATTTTGAAAAACATGACAAAAATTTTTTATTGAAAGTAGACTAAATATGAAAGTACTTAAAAAAAAAGATTGCTAACAACGTGTGAGATGGTAGAAAAAGGGAAATAAGACCAAATATTTTAAAAAATGAAAGCACATTCTGTGTGATGTTGTATGTATTTACAATAAATTACGGGAAAAAAAAACAAACAGAGTTTTTGATGTAAATAACATGCTAAAAGTATTATTATTTGAGGAGAATATTCCCATTTCTTGCTATTGTCTAGTTTTAAGATTATGATCCACAATGAGGAAAATCTCATATTTGTTTCTTCTCACTTTCGAAGTATCGATATATGTTGTATTTCTTTTAGCTGCTAGCACGTTTGTCGCGTTAAGGGCTTGAAAATTTTAGGTTTCCACCTTTGTGAAACATGAATATGGCTCACTGTCTATGGAAAATTATCCAGGAAGACTGTGCCTGTAGCTAATAAAGAGCCTTACAACTTTGAGGCTGTGGTAGCCTAGTAGTTTGGGTACCGGCCTTTCATCCGAAAGAGTGAGGTTCGATTGCCAATGCCGCCAAAGACCCACCGAGTACATGCGATATACATGCTCGTTAAATCTGTAGAATCGCGTAAGTCCTGTGGTCTGTCGTTGAGCAGTTTCCAGGGTGCAATGGGTCTGAGGACGTGGTGAAAATTTCCTCATCCTTCAGATCAATGCCAAAATTGAGGGAGTGGATCCTCTTGTGGTATTGGAAGACTTAAAAAGAGCAAAGACGTACTTTCACCTTCGTGTGTTCTGATTAAACGCGAAAGACGCACCCTGGTGCCTTAAATTCGCATAGCAAGCTTGGCCTGTCCAATTGTCATAAGTAGCAACAACAACTTCATATATTAGGTTACCAAATATATCATTTCAGAAGACTAACGAAAGTGCTTAAAATATTTAAAAGCCACTGTTGATGTAGAAAAATATTAAACAGTATTACTTTTACTATTTAATATTTTTTTAATAAAATTTAAAAATATTAAACCGTAATAATTGATAAATATTAGTATTACTTGAAGTCGAGATAATAGCAAAATTTAATACTGAACAGGAAAAATTATTTAAATTCATGCAGAAAAATCATTAATTGTAAGACTGATTTTAAGGTTAGTAGGATAAAACCTACTTCAGAGAATTTTTCAATTTGATACGATAATTAATAGCAAATTCTATACAAATTTGTTTAGGTAAATGTATGTGGTGCATAAATATAATCAGCAAACTCATTATAATAATGTTAACCAAAATATAAACAATGCATAGTGTTTTAAAAAAAAATACATGTGAATAATACAAAGGAAACGAAAGAATGCAAATGTAAAGACATTAACACATTCATAATGTCAACAGTGAAAATTTACAGATGTAAAAGAATGTCACAATAATTTGAATGCCACAAAATAAATGTAATGACAGGCAAATTTCTTCACAGTCAAACTTTTGCGAAACATGATTAGTTACTTGTCAACAGAAACAACATTTACAAAGAAAATAGCTTTAAAAATGAAAAATTAAGTGGATGAAAAAAAGATTTAAAATGTACTTGATGTTCAACATTGAATACAAAAATTTAATTTATAAGAATCAATTTTATTTAAACATGTTTAAGAGTGACCTTCGAAGCTGAATGCAATGCAAAAAAATTAACCTTTTTGAATATTCTAAATACGAGAAATTGTAAAAGAAATGGATTCCCTAAAAGACGAGTGCTAATAAATGCATCAATAAATTTACATAAAAATTTAAAGAGACTCTATGACTATAAGTCGAATTTTGCAATATATTTTAAGAATGTAATTTATACAAAGAGATAAAAAACAGGAAAGCTTCAATATGGAGTTTGTATTGATTAAAGAAGAAACACGATAACGTAAACTATTATGACTTTAGGATCAGAGAATATCAGGCAAAATTGCTGAGGGTAGTATCAAATTAAAATAATTCGTAACTTTTAAAAAACCATTGTGAAAGTTTAACACTCATATCACATACTGCTGGCCCTTAAAATTGCAGCACCAAGAAATGACCTTATAAACGTAAAAGTCACATTTAAGGACGAAGAGGTGAAAGTATGCAAATGATTAGTATTTCAGCTGATTGAGTCGAGATAGGAAGGTAAGTGACATCTGAAATACTGCATGAATAGAAACTGCACAATGAATTTGTCATTCAGAAAAAGCTTTATAAGTTCAAAGTTTTCTCAAAACATCATGCTATTCCTCGAATAATAATACGAAATACAGACCAACAAATATCGATAGGAGCCAGATTGTTATATTTCTCGAGTGCATATTTATTGTTCCATGATATTGCCACTCATCGAAATCCAATCAGTGGCATATAAGCATGGAATTGATGCTTTGTAAAGGACGCACTGAACGGCATAAAGTGCCTTAAGGTCTTTTCATGGGATCGAGAACACATATACTAGGTTTGGTTTGTTTGTCATTCAATGGTCATTTTTTGTACGAGGGCTAATTAGACCGGGACCTACGGCTCAAAGTGAATTCCGAACCACTACAAACATCCATGCCCAAGGTGGGATTCGAACCCACGAACTGCTGAACCGAAGGCAAGAGCACTAACCATTCGGCTGCCAGCTCGGCAAGACATGTACTAGAGAAGACAGACATATTGTGAAGTAGGTGTTACAAATAGTATGACTCGTTTTCACTCGTGCAGTGCTTTTGAAGTTTTTTATCACGTTCTGAACATTTTAATGTAGAAGGTAAGGTATTTTGATATCTACGTTTGAAGTAGTGGGGAATGTCAATACGCCAACTATTACTTCAGTTTTCTTTGATAATGCAGAAAAGAGACATTCAGTGATTCAAGTGCTCAGAACGAATAGGCTGGTTGTAGGAGTGGCACAATGCTGTTTTTTTAAACGAGTGCTGGTTCTACTTGTTGCATTCTAATGGCCGTACATGTATCTCTGAGGCCATCAAGAAGAACACTCTTAGCTTGGTTGCATTCGTTATTGCCCTAGGAGTCATGCATATGGTGTGTTGTTATTGGCACCCGTTGCATACATCTCTAGCTTGATCGACAGTGATTGGAATGGAGATCATACTTTTCTGACATATTGAGGCAAGTGGTTTTGATTTATTTTCGAGATCTGCGAAATGTCATCTTTGGATATGATAATGCAAAAACAAAGGCTTTACGTTAAGCTCTTACTTTTTTCAATACAAAGAGTATTCGATTATTGTCCTGTCCTACGCAGTATCAGACTACTCATCAATTGGAAACATCGGGTCATAGGTTTTCAACTGGTGAGAGATTGATCCATCAACTTTTTTCCCTTTACAACGGTTGACGTAGAGTGGCACAGACTTTAAGCAACAGGTAAAAGCTCAATTCCTTTTCATGCCTAACCGACTGAAAGACGTTTTAACTGGTAAAATATAACAACAGTTTCTTATTAATTTCACACTCTTGTAGCCTCAAACTGCAGGCATATTTAATCACATTGTCTTCATGCTTCTATTTATGTACGATAAACATCTTTTCAATTTGTCCAATCCTATATGATCATTAATTATTTAGTGAAAAACTCACAGCAAGTGCTGAAAATGCTGACCACGCCTGTCATTGTACACTTGACCCCGACGAAGGGACGACTGATGACCCCTCTCAAAGAATCCTGGTGTACCATAATTTTTGTCCGCGGCTATAACGATTCTCGCTACAAGATCTTCAGTTAAACACACAAATGTCTTGTACACTAAAGATTTCACTTGTTTTCAAAAGAAAAACTTAGGCTTGAAATTCGATAAGTTAGAAAGCTAAAACTCGAATCTTACATGTTCGATCCATCGACATATCATTCAAGAAGTTATGGACCGTGATGGAAAAATGTGATGAGTCTTTATTATCATGCAGGATAATACCAGAAATGATAACGTCGTTTTAAAGAAACGTTTACTCTCTTACTGACTTTCTTCTAAAATCATAATACTGCTTCTTCTCTGTGGAAATTTGCATATGGTAAATTCTTGATAATCTTAAGAGATATGATACGTATCATTATCATATTTATTTAAATTCTCTTACTTACTTGACTTTAGATACTTTATTTTCTTTATTGCGTATACTCAATTGATTACTAACTTAAAGTTACATATTATAAGCAATTTTTCCGGTCTTATCATTCTTAAAAATTGCTGTTAATATAATATTAAATTAATTAAGCCAATTCTTATTTTTCAAAACCATTTCCTTAGTTAAACTTAAATAATTTTATCTTCTTAAAATATTTACATACACAGCCTCGATTCTAGTATTCATTTCTTTTTGTTATCACACCATGAAAGGTTTCATTTCAGAATCTCAAACTCTAATTACGTTTTCGAAGTAAAGTGCAAAATTCACTAGTCTTTCAGTCCAGACTAATTCACTCAGACTGTGAAAGAAATCTTTATTTCTGTTTGCAGATTTTTCTTATTTTACTATCATTATTTTCTCTGCTTAGATATTATAAGGTCATCGTACCTTTGTAAACAATGCTAGTCAAAACAGTTTATTCCCAACTATAATGTCCAAGCTGATGTCTTCAAAATAAATTATTGGCTTTCCAAAAAAAAAAAAAAGTGAAATTTAGAGAAGTGATTCAAAAATATGTATTCAATTCCATTTTAAATTCGCCATTTTCAAATAACGAAGAAAAAAAAAACTATATATATATATATATATATATATTTTTTTATAAAAAAACCCTATTCTATTATGACGAATTCTGGTTTTATGAAGAAAATTTTTCTTCACTTAAGTTTGTTGAGATAAGTTCTCTCAGAAAATATAGGTGTGTCCCTAAATAAAAGGATTGAGTTTTTTTCTCCCTCATTGTTATTTCGATAAGATGTTAGGGTAACTGAACGTTGTGCACTAGAGATCCCGTTGAGTCGTCTCATCCAGTTTTTTTTTTTTTTTTTTTTTTTTCTTTCTCCCTAAAAATCCGTGTATGGGTTACGAAGTGTCTAGTCTTCAGAAGAGTTAGAATGTTATGAAACCTCACTCTTACTTTATCGATATTCTGACCACGTGATGGAACCGAAGGAGAAAAAGTTTGCTAATAGAAAAAGGCGGTTTATTGCATCTTCTGCTCGTAACACAATGTACACTAAACTTCCTTCAAAACCATTCGCTTTACTAAGCCCAAAAAGAAACCTGCCCATAATTTTTTTCCCATTTTATATATTCCTTTTTATTAATATCGTAATAACCATAATTTTTACTGCGTAGAGTGAAATAAATATGTTACAGTATTTCCATTCGATTTTGTGTCTTCAAATATGAGAAGTGACTGAATCAATAAAAATGATAATTGATGTACATTTATTGTCATTTAATTGAATGTATAAATCAACTGAAATGAAGTTATTCCAAATAAAATGTAAAGGAAATATATTTTTAATAGTCTTTATCATAAAGTACATACTTAATATAACCATGGATAAAAATTTCGATTTTGCATTAATAGTAGATTGTATATGTATTAAGTATATGAGGATATTTCTATGTTTTTATATCGAAATGGTATTTTATTGTAGATAATATTAAACATTATTTTGTATACATAATAATTCAATCGTTAAAATTATTGATGTTGAGAAATACTTAATGACCAAAATAATGCTATAAAAGGAAGAAAATAGCATTTGAAAAAGACATTTTCATTTCTCATTATAATGATAATTTTTGAAGAACTGATCGAAAACTTTTCGGATCTTTTATTTTCTTCCACATTAGAACCATAAATAATTCTTAGTTTTGTTTTCTAGGCTTTGTTTTTGAATACATTTTAAAGATACATTTTGTTTCAAATATTTTTTTTTTTAATTACGTCCTTATGTTGGCTTTTTAGAGCATAATAAGTCTTGCAGTCCAATAAAGAAATGAAATATACAAGAGAAAGACGAAGGCTGTAACAGATTTTGCGTTACCCAGGGTGCACCACGAGGAGGCCTGTTGCACTACACCCCTTGTTTCAAATATAAACTCTCTCGTTAGTTATTTTACTCAAAATTTTTCCGAGATTTGGTAGTAACTTTGCTGTTTTATCTTATGAATTTTTTATTTGTCTTTACACTTATAATTAATAATTGACTTTCGTAATCTTATTTGGTTTTCTAAAAATTTTTGTGAAAGCATTTATTTTATCACAAGACCGGAAATGATGAATTTTAATAACAATATGAAAAAACGATTTTACAGTAAATGCTTGTATAAAAAATAAAAATAAAATTTTTTTTTATTTATATTAGTCTAATATATTATTTATGTATTATGGTTTATATGAATTAATTTGCAGTATATAAAATAATTTATAATTATATTATTGCATATATTTTACCATCTAGCTAGCAAATGATATATACGATCATCACTTTAACATAAGCATTGCTTTATTAATAAAAAAATTAATATTATATTATTTTTTTAATATATCCCATAACATTTTTACTAAAAATCCGTGTAAAAAAAAGTAAATCCGTGTAAAGAGTATCCAAAATTTTCAAACTGCTTTAACTGTTTAATTGGATATAGTTTTCTTATATTATTCTGATATATCTGATAAAAAATAAAGAAAGATCTATAATTTACTTTTTAAACCTATTTCACGAAAATAATTATGGAAAATAATTTATAATTTATACTTGGTTCTAATCAATTGTATCATTTTCAGTTATATGGAACTGAAATAGAATGTGGAGTTATTATATGTAAAGGAAAATTTTTTTTTCATAAAATGCCTTCTGTGTAAAATTATGACTTATAAGAATGGGTTGAAAGAAATAAGAGCATTTGTTTTAAACTATTTTTGTTTTACAGTACATATCCTGAAAAAGATTCTTCCTTAAACTAACTGATCCTAGATCTAACACCTAACCTAAAAGTTAATTGTAAACAAAACTATATTTTTATTAAAATCACTTAATCATTCTTTCTGATTAGGAAAGTTATTGCGTATTTAAAGAGTAGTTCATACTAGAAAAAGTTGGCAGTTTATAATTGCATAATTTACGTGGATACCAGTCTGAATTTCTTTATTAATGTGCAAAATTACATATCTCATACCATGCAGCATTTAACATTTATAAAGAAAGAAAATAAAACTAATTATTCTGATTATAAAACAGTATTTCAAAGTTTAAATAAAAATATGAGCTTCTATTACGTAAAGTTATGTATGAAAATGTACAGTAATGCAGTTAATATTCAGTTAAATTTTGAGTCATGAGCACTGCTGAAATAGTTGCAATTTTGATGGAAATACCAATGACACACACACACACTTTTTGTTTATTCAATTTTGAGCTGAATACACAGAAATTATATGATTTTAGTTCTGAGAAGATTTGGAATACTTATTGGAATTTTACTACAGAATCTATATTCCAATATCATTTAAATATTCTAATATCTGAAGAAAAATTTACAAAATTTCTATAATGTATTTTAGAAATCAGTTTAAAAGGAAGAGAGAAATATTCCACATAAAGCATTACTCATACAGTTTTTGCTTATTTTTTAGGATTTAGTTTTTCTCACAAAAAAATTAACTAAGGCATGCAACATTTTTTTTCAAATCATGAATATATATATACAAGCAATTTTTATTTTCTTTTTCATTCATATGAAGAGGATAGTTTTGCTTTTCAATCAAAGATAAAAATAGATATGAGTATTCTGTAAAACAAATGTTTGATATAACTTTTGCTCCACCAATACAAAAAAATAACCTTTTAAAAATTGTGTGGCACTGCTGGTTTTAAAACTTTTGAAAAATAGCCTCATTAGCTCTGTGTATCATTATTTTTATGGTTTAGTTTTATAATTATTTTGAGTCAACGGTGTTTTCTGTTGTACTCTGTGAAGCTTTTAATTGCTGTAAGCCCATCTTAATGTTATATAGGTGTTCAAAGGAAACTATGTACAAATAGTTTACCCATCATAGTTTATATTCTCCCAGATTTATCACATGAGCTCAATTAATGAGAGCTTCGTTCCCTCAAACATATTTCTTTTGATAATGGTGTATAAGATTTTGTTTGTTCCTTGCTATCACTAAATGAGAGTGCATCTAGAATCCCTCATCTGAGTAAATGTATTTCACCCGTAAAAAGTACTCACACAATTATTACTTATTTCTAAAATTCCCGACATCACAGAAAATGCCGTTCCGATAAATAGAAGTCAATGTCACACACCAAATAGTCATAGGAATATATTATATTTGTGAAGTAAAATACAATATATCAGTCGTCCAGTAGTCTGTTGCATATGATTTTTTCTACTTTCAGCAATGCGTTCTTGCTTGCCTGCCGGTCGACATGCATGTCGACCGGCATCGCAGATGCAAATTGGAGAAAGATATTAGAACTCTGACAATTATTCCTGTCGTTCAGTAAGATATTTCAAATTATGCAGCCACTCTGATCACACGTCCCTTCTAATGAGTACTTTAGGGGAAGTCATTTAGATGCGCCAGTTGGGACATCTCACGCTATCTATACTACACGCTATCTAACATACTTCTATGTCTATAGTACTGAGTACTTCAGGTGAAGTCATCGAGATGGACCTTCTAGGACATCTCACGCTATCTACACTACACGCTATCCAGCATACTTCTATGTCAAATGTAATGAGTACTTCTGGTGAAGTCATCGAGATGGGCCTGCTAGGACATCTCACGCTATCTACACTACACGCTATCCAGCATACTTCTATGTCAAATGTAATGAGTACTTCAGATGAAGTCATCGAGATGGGCCTGCTAGGACATCTCACGCTATCTACACTACACGCTATCCAGCATACTTCTATGTCAAATGTAATGAGTACTTCAGGTGAAGTCATCGAGATGGGCCTGCTAGGACATCTCACGCTATCTACACTACACGCTATCCAGCATACTTCTATGTCAAATGTAATGAGTACTTCAGATGAAGTCGTCTAGATGGGCCTGCTAGGACATCTCACGCTATCTACACTACACGCTATCCAGCATACTTCTATGTCAAATGTAATGAGTACTTCAGGTGAAGTCATCGAGATGGGCCTGCTAGGACATCTCACGCTATCTACACTACACGCTATCCAGCATACTTCTATGTCAAATGTAATGAGTACTTCAGATGAAGTCGTCTAGATGGGCCTGCTAGGACATCTCACGCTATCTACACTACACGCTATCCAGCATACTTCTATGTCAAATGTAATGAGTACTTCAGGTGAAGTCATCGAGATGGGCCTGCTAGGACATCTCACGCTATCTACACTACACGCTATCCAGCATACTTCTATGTCAAATGTAATGAGTACTTCAGGTGAAGTCATCGAGATGGGCCTGCTAGGACATCTCACGCTATCTACACTACACGCTATCCAGCATACTTCTATGTCAAATGTAATGAGTACTTCAGGTGAAATCGTCTAGATGTGCCTGTTAGGACATATCAAGCAATCCAACACACTACTATATCGCTTCTAATAAGTACTTCAGGTGAAGTCATCTAATGTGCTTATTGGGCCATGTGGGATGGGATTCCAGTGAAATTCGAGTTGTTGCAGCAGCAACTCGAATTTCAACTCAATTCATGCGCACTGTTCATTTGCTATCACAGAAATGATAAGCATTCATTCATAGTCAGCGTGTTTTATCTTTCCGAAATTAACCCATTACACCTTATTTCTAATTTTCATGTTGCATAAATATTCTATGCCCACCATTCCTGATTCTAGTCGGTCTCCTGATAAATCTGTATTTCTTTCCCTCCTGTTTTTATTTCTCATATGTTGATTTTTTTTATATTTTTAGATCTTAACCATTAATATTTCCTTTAGTTCCACCATATCGTCATAGATTGCTTCTGAATTTGATATATTATTAATTTTAACTTTTATCAGATTTTTGTAGAAATAACAGATACAAATTTTGATCTTTTAAAAAATATCCTGTGGAGACAACACATGTTTAATACAACTAAACTTCTGTATAATGACTAAGTTTATTTATAATGAATTAATTTGATAATATTTCTATATTTCTTGTTTTTAAACTATATAAGATATATTAATTACTTTACTTTTTATGAATAAATTTTATAAATAGTAAATTAAGTTTATTGATTGGAAAATATTTTATTAATTAATATTGTTATTATTATTTTGCAAAATTTTTAATAAAATTACACTGTTATGTTGCACTACTATCTTATCTTATATGAAGAAGTATCTTACATTTTAAAGAAAAAGGGGAGTTAATGAGATCTTACGCAATGTAACAATATGGAATTATCCTACAAAGTAGAGGATCATGAAGCATACGAGTCAAATAAACTCATTTTTTAACTTTCTAAAAATTTTCCAATATTTAATTCTTTTTCAATTTTTAATACTTGTTCACTTTTTAAATTTTACTGTCATTATAAAGTACAGTGGATTGATTATATTTACATTAATGGGATTAAAACAGTAGCATCTTGTTAAAATACACTCATTTTGTGCGAGGAATCAAAATCTAATCTAATTTTATATTTTACTTTTGAAGAATAATTAACTCTGCTTTGTCTCGTGTTTTTTTTTTAAACATATCACATTTATTTTGAAATTTGGGATACCTTGATAAATGATAGTGCAATAGAATCTTCAATGAAGAAAATAATAATCTGAAATTATTCAAGGAGAAATTATAAAAGTTAAATTGCAGACTTTCCATTTTATTCTGAAATTTATTAAAATTACGAAAGAAAATTTTCATAAAAAAATCTTGAAATATGCATGTTCTCACACAGTCTTATACTTTTTTTACAACCATATAAAATTCATGATTCTAAGTACCCACTTTTGTAATTTTAATATTTCACTTTAAAATAGCAATAGAAAAGAAACTGCTAAAATATTTATAATCAAATAGTTGTAGTTACTACACTTGGACAAGCCAAGCTCACTGTGCCGTTGGCTATGCGAATTTAAGTCAGCAGGGTTCATCTTTCGTTTAACCAGAGAACCACGAAGGTAAAAGTACGGCTTTGCTGTAAACTCCTCCGATAGATGGCGTCAACAGAGGGTTCCACTCCCTCAGTTTTGACATTGATCAGAAGGGGAAGGAAAAATTCTCCAGAGCATTAAGCCAATGGCAAATTTGGTGAATAGTAATCGACACACTGATCATCTAAAGAAATGCCACGTGGTTGTAACTTCCATAAGGTCATCAAAATTTATTTTTGCATAAAAAGATTCAACAGATGAATGTCAAGGAGGTATGTCATATTGTTAAATGAAATTATATAGAAAGATATCGATTTAAAATATTGAGGCTTAAAATTATGAACTTCTTCAAATCATTATTTATGGTGATAACATGTGATAATTAGGGAATCGAAAGGATGATCGTATCATAATTCCTATATATATATATATATATATATATATATATATATATATATATATATATATATATATATATATATATTAGAAAAGCTATTGAGACTGCAGTAATACTATTAGACTTGACCATTTCAATGAGAGAAGTTAGATGTGTTTTATGGGAAGATTAAAATATTTAGACTCATGACTTCATGTATGCTTCATCTTTCGCTTAAAAATATTGCATATTGCAGTACTTTAAACAGTAGTGCATTTTTATAAATATTTTCATAGGAAAAAGTATGACTTGTAAATAATTATAAAGTTTAATAAGAATTAATCGAATAGTTTTTATTTTCGAGACATTTGACAGTGGGACTGGAGTTATGAAGATTTTATAAGTAACTTGGATTAAAATTGAGCACATTTTAAATTATTAATACTTGAAGAATTTTGAGAGTGTGGAAGAAACGGTTTAAAATTATCACAATGGGATATTGTGAGTATTTTAATGTGATAAAACATATATTTTCGTTAAATTATTATCTTATTTTTTGTATCTTTTAGAGAAGAGATTTTCTTAAATTATTGAATTGTGTGATTCTTGTCAGCGGAGATACTTCATCTGCAATCATCTGATTGTTGGAGACAGTTTTCTTAGCAGATTGTTTATATATTGCGTTTATGAATGCTTCTATTGTTCCCTGACGGTGATAATAAACAATGGTAGCAAAAATGAATTCTTTTAGAAATTATGAATTATTGATTTTAAAAGTGCGTATGAATTAATTTTATAACATTTTCTGATGATTAATTATACGATTGAAGTTAATAATAAATTTTATTTAACATAAAATACATTTTATGTCTATTGAAATAATTATTATTCATCCATAAGCAGATCTTTTTATTTACAAAAAATTATAAATTTATTGAATTTTGGATTCCAATTTATGGTAGATTGAATCGTGATAATCTATTTTAATCATAGATATATTCTCTCAAAACACATGACAAATAGTTTTGAATGGATATTTAATAAAAAATTTATGATACGTTTAAACGCACTTCTTAAATTTTGAGAATAAGGGATTTTATTTTCAAATCTTAAAGATAAAGTAATTATATATATATATATATATATATATATATATATATATATTTAGAAGGAATTTATTTATCCTTAATTTGAATAGTACCACACACACACGCACAACATTATCTATCTATCTATCTTTATTAAGATTGTTGCAGAGTATAGTGAGAAATTGCAATAGCAAATATGAATCACCAGAATAAAAAAAGATTTTTCACATGATTTTGTGCCAACTATATGAGATTGTGATTTAAATTTCAGATAGAACGTGTAAATTTTAAAAAAATTCAAAAATGCAAAGCGTAATACCAAAGCTTTATTATGCTTTCAATAAAGCAAATGCTATATATGCTTCAAGGGGGGCATATAGGGTCTTAAAAGCTTGACGCGTCTCTTATATCAAACGGATTAGCATTTTAATTAACAAGCTCCTTAATTAACTAAATTATTAGAAAATTTCCTTGAGGATCCCAGGCAGTCTTTTATAAATACTGGATTAAAGCAGTATTTGGACAGTATCTTTCTTAAAAGTAGGTGAGCATTCTTTATTGTAAAAGGGCTCTTGTAAGTTGAGATGGGAAATAAAAAGCAATTAACCAAAAGATATTCAAATCTCGTTGAGCTCTAGTACCCATTGGATCATTTCTAATATTAATCGAGGATAGAAAGAAGACGTGTTCCCCACCAATAATTTAGCAGAGGAGACAGTACTTTCATGGTATATGAAAGGCAAGATTGAAGACTATATTGAGGGAATGGATCCTTTGGTGGCGCTATCTATCGGAGGAGTATAGAACAAAGTCGTACTTTCACCTTCGGAGTGCTCCGATACAACGAAAAACTCCCCCTACTGATTTTAATGCGCATACCCAACGGCATAGCGAGCTTAGCTTGTCGAAGTATCATAAATAACAACAACATTAAGATTAATCCCAGAACCTTAAGAGTAACGCAATCCTATATAGACTTAAAATTACGTTTGAATCCATTCCATAGAATGTTACATTCTATTGAACTGATTTACCTTAAGATCATGTTTCAAGATCACAATGTATCTCCAAGTCTTAAGATGTCGGTGTTTAAGCATTTGGTGACTAGCATACAATATTGTTTCACATGTTATATAATCTACTACTTCCTTTAATTAATGGTCTGGAAGGCCATTTTCTTTAATATCTTAAAATCAATATTCTAAGATCATTGGGTAGTAGTGAAATATCAAATTAACCATCTGACCAGAGAATGGTGTTGTCAGTTATGCTCTTGTCATGGTACTTCGCTAATTGGGGATTCCCCACACTTCCAATCAGGCAATAAATATTCAGCCAAATTCAGAAATAATGCTACAAAAATGTTTGAAACAAATTAAGATACTTTCATACCCAGTCTGATTCCCAGATTTAATCTTAATTAAGCATTTAAAGGTCTGTCTAAGGTATTAAGTTAGATAATGTGTATATTTTGTTGATTTAAGCATCCCTCGTTAAATTTAATGATAAATAATATCCTAGAATTTTAGTAAACAGCATAAAGTGGAAAGGATTTTATTCTGCATTTAAACTAGAGAAGTGTTGCAAGGCTCTAGAGCCATGAGTTTATTTACTAATATTTTTAGCAATTAATTGTATTTCTTAATTGGAAGAATACTAACACACAGAGATTTTCACTGGATTTTTTGAAATGAACTCTTGATTTGCATTTGCAATTTAGAGGCATCTGGAAATTTAAATTAATTGAGGGATTAGATCGAAGTTGTAATTTTAAATTTATATTATATGCAAAAAATTATTTACATGAATTTTAGAATTTGCTGAATAACAACGATCATAGACTTATAAATGGGAATAAGAAGCAAATCTAATTCTAAAATTATTGGAAAAGCCTTTTTTTGGGAGAATTTATGTTTAAATTTACTTTAGTTATAATCATATTCATAAATTAGTTACAAAGCGTAGAAGGAACATCTAAACTAAGTCTTCAAAAAATTTTGCCGTATTTATGTGCTAATAATATTACTTCGATGTAAAGAGACAAATAATTAACGTTACATAACTACATACCAAAAATAAAATTTTTGTTCAGTTGTTAATTCTTGTGAATTACTTATATGCCTTTGAAAACAAATTAATTTGTGTACTAGATAATGAAAATATCAAATGCATTAAATGGAAATTTAGCTTTAGCATATGATTTATTGATGCTGTCAGGAAAATAATTATGTAATTTCAGTTTCTTATTATGGAATCTATTTATACAAACTAAAATTATTTTCTTGTCGACAATTATTTATGAGAGTCTAAAAAATTGTAATTATTGATTTCGTAAATATGAATTTTTTTGTACCATAAACTTTAATGATATTTTAATTTAAATAGTAGTTTACCAAGGATGAAGGCAAAATCTCATATTAAATGCATAATTAATATCTGGCCAATGTTTTTCTTTCATTATGCAAAACATTAACATTGACATTAGATGAAATTATTGCAATCGATTAAAATGTTTCGAAATATAAGATATAGGATACGGATTTTTTTTTTTTTTTTTTTTTTTTTTTTTTTTTTTTACTTTTTTACGAAATAAAAGTCCCTTCTATTGACAAAGCAGACGATAAGGGACGGAGAATCAAGGCAATAAACAACTAAACCGAGTCTTCAGTGTATTGCGCAACCGGAGGCAGTTCTCCGTGGCGTCAAGTTGGAGACATTCTTTCTGGGGTCAGTCTTAATTATTAAGGAAGCAACAACGTTTATTGCAATCGCGGAGGATTTGAATGAGTTTGGGTAACAACTAAACTCTACTTCTTAGAAAATATGGAGACAGACATAGCTAAGTATTGCTTAGTGATTATACAGAAACAAAACGTGTAGAAATTTATCTCAAATTGGTTCAATTTCAAGTTTTTTTAAGCATAACCACAAAAAACAATCAAGATTTTTTAAGCATAACCACAAAAAACAATCAAGATTTTTTTTTTTAAAGTGCTGTCATGTCATTGCTATAGTTAATGCAAACAACTATTTGATGATTAATAAATAGTATGATATCGTTGCCTCTTTTGTTTAATTGATAGAAAGGAGGTTAAATGGAAATTTAGCTTAAAAATGAACGAAATTAGTTTCGACATGAAAACACCAGTTAAAAATTATAATCATGTTAGTTTCTTAAAAATTTTGTGCCCGTTATTTTGCGAAGCTCTATTCTATTGCTTATAAACACGTGAGGTGAGTAAAATTTTAAAAAATGAAAGATATTTTCTATACAACAAATGCTTTTTAATAAAAATTCATGTTATGAAACAAACAAAAAAAGTATAGAAAAAGCATTCTACTAGTATTAGACAATAAAATAAAATTCAGAATTATACTGGTAGAATAGTTTTATATCTGCATAATTCTGAATTTTCTGTATTGTTCTGAAATTTAAAAAAATGAGAAATGAATTCACAGAATTGAAATTAAATTTTGAAAATACATCAAATTTAGAATTAAAATTTACTTCAAAATTTTACTTCCCTTCTTACAAAATATAATAAGAATACAAGAGTATATGCATAAGTGAGAGAGAGAGAGAGAATTTTTTTCTAAAAATAGACAATAATTATAAACTTCTCTCTTTCATTTACAATTGATAATTTCTCTGTATTTGTAATAGAACTTCTCTCTATACATGCAAGGATTTGAAATAAGTTGAACTATAACAAAATATTGTAAAGGATAATATAATGCATCTTTTAAAAGATATGTATTAAACGATATCAGCAAACATGATCCACACAATTTCGTATGTTGACAAGTTTTTTATGTATATAAATGGAACTGGATTTTTAAAGCATTTCTGATACACCCAAATACATGAATTTGAATTGATTAAATCAATATGAAACTTTTTACGCGAATAAGTAATTTGCCTGCACACTGAATTGAAGTATAAATACAAATTTGATCTTAAAAATTTATACGTATGAAAATAATGTTACTTTGTTTCATTAAAACTCTTTTGTGAAATTTTAAAACTTATAACTAATTTTGAACAATGGCATTCATTAAATTTTACATTTAATTGATAATTTTATATTCTTCTTCCCGTACAGTATTTATTATCTTATCTGATTTCATTTACTTTACAAAGTGAAGATGGTAAATCATTCATAGAGGTACACACTGTGAACGGCCTCCTCAATAACTTATAATAGCATTGTTTTAAATTTAAAAAAATTTTGAGCAGAAACTGTTTATATTGCGATGGAAAAAATGACACTCAATGTTTAATTATATCAATAAAGTAACAACAGTTGTATCGTGGTTGTATAATCATAGAAATTTACTTTTAAATTTATAATGCAACATAACTACTGTGTGAATACAATTAGAGGTATACTCCGGTAAAAAAAAAAAAAAAAAAAAAAAAAATTACAAGCATTTCTTAAAAATATTATAAATTAGGTATTTTTTATTAAATTTCTAATATTTTTTTAAAAAAGCTGTTTTTATGTTAAAAAAAAAAAAAAAAAAAAAAAAACGTAATAAGTTATCTATTAAAGAAATATTGAAGGTCTTTAAAGTACTTTCGGTAAAACTCAAGGAATTATGAAATTGTAAAAATGCTTGAATTTAATAATTTTTGCTAAACATATGAAAAATATTTTTTAATCAGTTTTCATTTATTTTTAATTATAATATTCGAACTTGGTCTCCCTCTCCCCACAATAATATGAATATCTGTTTTAATGATATCAGTAACGTTTGTGGTAAGTTATTGAACCAAAGATATCAAAATTCTTCTGTAAGAGAAGATATTTTTAACTTTTCTAGTGTTTTCAATGCTCCTAAAGCAAGTAATTAAACCTGTGGCACGGCAACCCAAAGTGGGCTGAGGGCTACAGAGCCCATGCCTAAGTTAGGCGGTCAACAGAATACAAAATCCCCTGTATTTAGTTTCCAAATGTGCTTGGCACTCAATGTATCGACTCAGTGAATGGATGAAAATCTGAATCCACTTTTTCCAGCCTCAGGATTGAACCTCGGACTTGTGAACTTGAAGCTGTACCACTAAGCCACCGGGCTTTTTTTAATGCTCGTAACAATTACATAATTTAACTTACTAGTGTAATTTTTTATAGTTTAATACTTAAAATCCTTATATCTATTAAATCGTGTGTCATTTAACATAAATTTGAGTAAACATATGTTAAAAATAACGTAAAAATTGATAGATATTAAAAGACACATTAATAGGTTTTTAAGATAAAACCTAATAGACTTTTAAATTTTAGAAGAAGGGAAAAAATATGAAATTTATTTTTGAAATCAGGAGAAGATGACTAAAAGTACATGTCCCTCAGCTTTACAGTGGGACAATTTTTCCTTAGAGTTTCAATCCAATAAAGGCAGAATCAGAAAAATATGGTCCTCCAATATCTTATCTGCTAAAAACAGTTATCAGCAGAAAACATATACATGTTCATAAAAAAGGATTTTCCCTTTATAGTCTCAAAAATTATTAAAAATACAATGCTGTTCAAAAAAACCCACCCCATTTGATAATTATTTTGTGTTTTTGCACATATTTATTATTCAAAATAACCTTTCAAATCAGGTGTACAGCACGCACATCTTCATTGTTTAGACATTGTTGAATGACAGCAAAATATGACGTCCTTTTAAAGAGACTTCCGATCTTAAAAACCAGCAAACAGTAATTTTCCTTTGTTTTAAATTATCCTTTATAGTATAAATTATTTAAAAAAATATTGTAAAAAAGTTTACCATTGTTAAAAAAAATATATTTTTTGTCTAGGAGGAAGCAAATGTCGTTTTCATCCAATCATAACTAAATTTTCATTTTGCTTGCCGAGGTAAGTGTTAAAATTACTTCAGACAACTTTTTCAAATATAATAAAGTATTAAGTTTAATCGTACAGATGTATTTGTTTTCTTTAAGTATAAATATGTTACAAAAAATTTGAATACGTTGAAACAACAGCTAAAACCAGTTGTAAGGCATTTTGGTTTGGGAGCACATTCTTGTGTTGCAAAGAAGAAAACTCTGAAAACTCCCAACAACCGACTATGGCAGATATTCATTCAGAAAGCAGAAGTTCTACACTCATACCCCGTTGTACAACGGTGATTGGATTCGGACCTCAAATCTTCCACTACGAAAATTGCTATTTTCTGTTAGAGCATGCTAAACTCGTAAGTCATATAGAGTTAACAAATTTACGAAATAAAAAAATAAAATAAACATTTTTAGAAAGGAAAAAAAATGCTGGAATCATTATCTTTTTTTTACATCGTCAATAGGTTATCCCGACTTCACTTTCTAATTAGTGTGAATCCCAACATTCATTTTCTTTTAGCTATACAAGCCTTAAATCTCTTGCATGATAAGCGTTTGAATCAACGTTTTCCCTTTGCATTTAGCGAAATAAAATGAAATTTATAAAAAAAATATCATTTTGTAATTGTTAGGTTACATTCCTCTACTAAATAGATTGAACTATTG
The DNA here is from genome assembly GCA_030067965.1 of Latrodectus elegans. Lineage (NCBI taxonomy): Eukaryota > Metazoa > Arthropoda > Arachnida > Araneae > Theridiidae > Latrodectus > Latrodectus elegans. The sequence continues at coordinate 17,535,987 of CM057810.1, read as the reverse complement.
TTGAAAGAATCAAGTAATTTCCCCAATAGTTCTTTTTAATAGAAGATCTGATTTTGTTTGCCCCAACATCAATGGAATAAAGGTGAGAAAGTTTAAATGAATGCCTCTTGGTCACGTGAGGTCCTTCAGAATTAGTTTGACGCCGGTTCATCATCATCAACTGCGGCAAGCGTGTAGCTTAACATGTATTAAAGCATTTGAACATGCATGTTTATAATGTTTTCGGGAGGTTTTTATGCCACCCACCCTGCCTCGTGGTCAACATGCCTGACTATGAATGGGAGGTTATGGGTTCGAATCACAGTTCCGGCATGCATGTACATTCTCTCTCCCTGCATCTCTCCTCTCTTCGTCCTTTCCTTGTATAAATGGGTTGTGAATGGCTGCCTACCCTATAAACGGTACATGTGTGTACTGAGGATGTCGGACCCCATATCAAATTACGGTTCAGCTGAAAAAGTGAAGCAGCGCACACCCTATTGCCAGACTAACTGGCTCAAAACAACAACAACATGAGGTTTTTATGCAGATAATAGATTGTACTCCAGTATCACAAGCATAGAAATCTAGAAAACAATCAAGCATCCACTATGTCAGATGTCTATAAAGAAAGCAGAAACATAGCGTTAACAGTAGTAGGAATCGAACCAGGACCTTCTACTCCGAAAACATGGCCTTATCATCAAGCACAATAGGATAACCTCTGTGTGGCACCGCAGAATACCAATTAATAAAGAAACTGATCTCATGTGGTCTTCCTTAGTCTAATCAGATATCACTATGTAAAAAGTATGTGTTAAATATTGTAAGATTTGATGTTATTCAATGTTATGGTTTAGAAAAAAGTGCCCTCTCAGATGTCAACATCATTATTTCTCAACGATTTAAAATTATCAAAGATTTATGACTTCGGAGCTTAAAACTCGTTATTGCTGTTGTTGTTCTTTATGACATTTGGACAAACCAAGCTCACAAGACGACAGCTATCCAAAATTAAGTCAGAAGGGAGCGTCTTTCGCTTAACCAGAGCACTACGAGGGTGAAAGCATGACTTTGCTCTAAGACTTCTCTGATAGATGGCACCAGCAGAGGATCCACTCCTTCAATCTGACTTTAATCAGGAGGGAGAGGAGATTTTCTCCAAAACATTATTCGTAGTAACTGCTCAACGACCGACTACAGGACTTTTGATTCTACAGGTTTAATGAGCACATATATCGCATGTACTTGGTGTGTCTGTTGCGGCATTGGGAATCGAACAAAGTTAAAACTCGTAAGACAGTTATATAGTTACAGATTCTTCTACCATATTGGTTAAATGATAATGGACTCACGAGGTATACAAAGAAAACGTAATTAGCGCATCAGAGATAAATTCTGGATCAATAGCAACAGTAGGAAACAATCTAAAATATTTAAAAACATCGAAAAATATTCTGCTCAAATTACGTTTTTCTAAAATAATAGTTATTACTATGTTTACAAAATTCGGATCTAAAAATATTCACGAGAATTTGATAAAATAAAATTGAATTACTATTGTGAAATTAATAATACTCTATTACAAATTTTATTCACATACCATTATTGAAGTTCTATCGTATATTTCTCAAATATATGAACTTGTTCTCCAAGAAATTTTAATGTAAATATTTTGGTTATCCTTTCAAGAATAATAGTTTATATACTTGAATTCTCCCAAAAATATAAATTTAGAAAAAAGTTCCAGAGAAAAAGGGGATTTTTTTTTAACGGTAACAAAAATTGTATTCAAATTTAGTTCAAGATTTCCTACTTGGAAGTGAAGCAACAACGATTACCTGGAGATTATTTTGAGAATACTAATAAGTCACGTTTTCGTGATTTTTATCTTCCTTAAATATCTAGCTATGATAACAATTTTCTAAATTAGTGTGCTACTGTTAGGCTCTTGGGTTTCAAATCTAAACATTAGAGCACTTTGTAAAATCTATAATGGAATTTGCAACATTATCAAATAGAATGAATAAAATTAACAGTAGGCAAATGAGATAGTGTTTAATTTTTGATTAAATTCAGTTAGATTAATTAGAAAGTTTTCTTATGCAAAAAAATATAAGGTTTATTTTTATTCTTTTGAATCTAATGTAAAATATTTTACATTCAAAAAAAAAATTGCATTTGTTTTCAATAATTATATGAATAAATACTTTGCTTTCTACATAATTAAGTTTGTAGGAAAAATTTTTTTGACTTAACCATACTCTCTACTTTCTTTAGAAGGAAATATCCAAGATTCGATCATATATATATATATATATATATATATATATATATATATATATATATATATATATATATATATATATATATATATAATATATATATATTTTTTTATTTTTATTGACTTACTATTTATGAATAGTTAATTTAATTCAATATCATATACTCTTATCAGAAAAAAAAAGCTTTATATAAAGCAGAAATTTTCAAAAATATCAATTGACTTTAAATATGGAATGTAGGCGTTGTAGATTTGTATGTGCTGTTGTTTGGTATTTATCTTGACCTAATCATAACACACACACACTGTGGAATATAAATTCACGGGTTAGATCTGAACTGCTGTTGGATAACAGAAAAGAAATAATCTTTATTTCATGAAAAAATTTAATAATATGAATACATTTTACTTATTTATTATTAAATATTTTTATAAGAAAAGCATATTTTTATCCGAAAAGTTTTGAAACAGCAAAAAACACAATTTACGAGGAAATTGTTTTTTTAGGCAAAGATTAATATTTCTTACACGTTATTTTTAAAACTTAAATTCCTTTTTTTTTTTTTTTAAGTTGTTACTTTTTCCAGTATGTAAACTACTTATTTTCCCTCATGCATCAGCGTTCAGGATGTCTCAGACTTCCATGCACAGATACAGAACACCGTTATAATTACATTTAAAAACATGCATAGAAATTTCGCCTTTTTCGATGATGCAACATAATGAGAATGGAGCGACAAATGATTTATTACATGTAAAGCAAATTCAATGAATGACTTGCAAACATCGCAGGGGATGTTCGAAATCGCTCACTTTGACATGAATGACACTTGTTTGTCATGGATTGTTGAATACTTTGGAAAATACCTAGTGTTTTGCTGACTGTAATAGCAGCGATAGAGATTCCAGCCTACCAGATCCAAGTCAGAGTTTACAGGTATATCGTAAACCATGATTATCTTACCATCTAAGAAAAATTATCGAAAAGAGATAAATCAAAGAATCTAAGAGTCTTAGCGAAATAACTATTATTCTTAATACAATTGTTTTTAAATGTTCAATCAAAATGGTTCTATATATATATATATGTTGTATGATGAGATAGAGCCCCACCATGTTGAAATCCTATTCTGTGTTTTACATAAGCCAAATCATCTTTAAATATTTCCTGAAATACCTCATGGGAAAAACAAGAGATACTGATACAAATGATTACCACCAGAAGAAGTAGTAAAATACACGGTCCCAGACTAAATTGTTCAATGCATTCATACATTAGTGGTGAAGAATTGTTATGCGGTTAGTTTTGTGTAGGTGTCTAATACCCGCATGTGTGCTCGTTGTTCTTATTATCTGGTGAAAATAATAATTTTACCATTAAATGTAAAAGAAACTAAAAAATTACATGCGGTAGCAAGTTTGGAGTAGAAACGACAAGACGTGAATAATCATCCCAACTACAAATCTCAATGAATCTAAAGGTTACACCTTGCAAACGTGAACAGAAATATTTTCAAAAAAAATCGCATATATAATTAATTTTTATAATCTTAAAGATTGCATGTTTCTAACGTAAATAAAAGAAAATAAAAAAAAATTAATAGAAGTATATTTAGATCCTTACTACCTTCGAGAAAAATCTTAATAAAAAATGATTTCAAATCAAGCTGTTTATAAAATAATTGGTGTTAATGGCAAATTTTTAAGTCAACCTTCTTAATTTCATACAAAGTTTTATTAAAAAAAACAAAAACTTTTAAGAAGCATCGGAATTTTTTCACTTTTTATTCCGAGATATAGATGAGATCTGACTTGTATTATTTCGTATATGCATGCTTTCTACTACTTGATGGTCCCCCCCCCCAATCCATAGTCAGTGGCAATATAGTTAAGGCAAACTCAAATCTGTGCTTTTGTCTTATTATCACACACACATAAAATATTTCTTTATTGTAATAAGATGAAAGCATAGATAGGATAACATTTTATTACACTACATAATAAATGGTTTTAAATGATTGGCAACTTTGCATGTTTTATGTTCATTGCCTTTAAAATAGAATCCAGCATATTTGAATCTAACCAATATTAAACTACAAAGATACATTACGATTTTTGTGTTGACACGACAGCTCGGAGCTTTTCAGGTTTCCTCCTTAGAGACTAGAGAACGTGACCTATCGCCCATAAAAAAAGAATCCCCCAATTACACTATAAATGCTGAAAGAAAATTTCTACTGCATTAATGTAGTGTCAAACTACAGCATACATCGTGGTGTGGCATGCAAACAACAAACGGGTATTTTCACTGTTAACAGAAATGTAAATTTAATTCTTATATATAGGAATATTGATTTCTTTTTATTTTGGAGTAACGAATTTCAGCTGCATCCTCTAAAATGGCGAAATATTTTACAAGAATAAATCCCAACTTTAATCAAGATTTTTTGTGAAGATATAATGATTGGCTCACACGTGAAAGAAAAACATTGAGGAGAGCTTAAAATTTTTCATTTGCGGCTGGTTTCACTAGAATAAACGTGAACAATACAAAATGGCTACTTTTTTCTTTATTTATTTCGATATACATACGATGAAAACGGAAAACCACTTTACTTAAACAATGCAAAATACCTCTCCGTTTCTTTTCTTCATTTTTTATTTTTATTTTTTGCACAACTTTCAATGCCACCTGTGAAAGTGGTCCGGATTAATCACCTTCCTCGTTAGTCATTTCAGTAGGACAAACCAACTTAATCGGAGGATGGGACTGCCTGATAAGGTGCAATGGGATTGTGTAACGCTTTCCGAGAACTTTTGTGATCATTTCACAAGGTACGCGTGTGTGGCTTCCTGAAATTAACCGCATGTTTTAAGTACCGTTCTCATTTATTCTTTAAGGGATCTTTCTCAGTAAAATGATTCACGTTTTATAGCTGTGTTCTTTGAAGGTTAATTCAATGGCTTTTACAGGGAGTTCGAAATAAGTATGCGTGGAATTAATATGTATAATTTGCTAATGCGCTTGAAGTGTCTTTTAAGCGCTCTATCTCTTTTCAGTATTCTATATTTACAAAAATTTTATTCACTTTCAATGATTTTTTTTTCATACATTAGTTGAAACTGTAGAAACCTGTCTTTAAATTTTCCTTTTAGTTGATGACTTCTGTTTATTTGATGTTTCCTTGCATCTGCACCATTTGTGTGTGCAAGTACATTATTCATGCCTATAAACACATATGCAAATTACAATAATTTACAAGACAATAAGATGTGAATAGTATAAGGTAAGGAATACGTGATTTATTAGGGAATGACACAGCACTATGTTCCAATTATAATAACAATTCTAAACATACTTTCATCAATGTTTTGTTTACAACCATTAAGTATTTGTAGACATTTCTGCTGGAAGAATGTCGTCTAGTCAATGTTAGATTTTGGACGTTACCTAGGCATTAAAGATTACTCGAATCGTCTAACAAATAATTTACTCAGCTCAATTAAAACTCTAAATAGATTAGTACAGCCCCGTATATCATATGAGAATGCATTCATATTATCAAACTACTGCCTTCACCAGAATGGAATTGAACACCATCCCACGACTGGAGAGTGCACTCATAAACATGATTTTGAAAGTCTAAAGAACAATAAGGACTAATGAATAGGGAGAAGAATAAAATGCTGTCAGAAGATATTGCAATAGAGGCAGAAGAAACAAGTATTGAATCGCTTTGTGGAATCTTCAATATACTGGCAATTTCACGTTCCGTTGGTACACCATACTTCACTGTCCGGGAATCATACGAAGACTTTTTAACTTTTACACATATATCTTTAAGAAATTAGAAAGGCAAAACCAGATACTTGCGAAACATTTTCCCGATGATTTATCGCTAAAATGCTGGTTGATGATTTCTGATCAAGGAAAATTTTGCTGATGGATGAAGGCTATTTCCAGCTTGGACAGATGAATGAATAGTCTTAAATGTTACAAGTTTGCAAGAAGAATTATCCTAGTCATGTACAGCATACATTTGCGTGATACAAAACTTATATTGTTCGGATTCATTGCAGAATTTATTATAGGTGCATGTTTTTTTTTTAAGTCATTTCTGACCGACTTCCTTCTTATTATGTTAAAATGCAACAAACGATTACAATGTCATCACATGTTGCAAACTCCAGCAATGGGACTGCCCATAAAAAACCATATTCATGCAAAGAATCATCACATTCCCATTCCAATAATAATTGAGACGGTCATTTATAGATGAAAGTTTTATCAGTCGATTACTGAGTCTAGCGATTTACGATTTCTAATTATAGGAATTCCTGCGAGACACTTTTAGCGACCATGCCCTATTTGATAGACAGTATTTGCCGTTATATTCAGGATATTTATGCTGTCGCAATCTATTTAGAAAGAAAACACGATGTTCAGAATAAATTGAGCTGTCGAATATGATGATTCGAAAATTAAATATGTTAAAAACCAATGATATTTGTATACTTATTAACGTAAGGCAGAGAGATAATTTTTTGAAATAAATTAGAAATGGTGTAATTCAATTGTGCTTTATACTCATTGTATTCTTTTTGTGTAAGACCACTGGTCCTTTAATGTTTTGAAATCCCATTTGCCCTTTTTTTACACGAAAATTCATACCACTATTTAGTGGCAACTTTTTAACTAAAACTTTTAATTTTGTAAATCTCGAGTGCATTCTTTGAAGTGTTTATTGTAAATATATTTTTCTCTTCTAACTCGCAAAGAGCTATCTGGTTGTTTGTGTAAAAAAAATTAAGTTCTTCAATCTTGTACTTTAAAAGTTCACAAATTACTAATTAACAGTAACTTTTAAATTTGTTAAGTACAGGAATATATAGACCCATTGCTTTAGCTAATCGTTAACAGACCTTATATAACTTTAGTTAATAGCTTTTATATAATTATTTGCTTAAGAATGTTTATGATATACTTTTTACTGTATTTCAAGTGTCTCAAAGCGTAATTTAAAAATTATGGTTAAATTTTTATAATTGATTGAGATGTTTTCACGAACCTGTCGTTTCCAGATCGTTCAGTAACACAAAATATCTTCTTTTTTACGACACATTTATTTTACATTAACAAACATAACATTTAGACGATTCTTTTACATTATTCAAAACACATGTATTTTCAACTGACTGGAAACGCGACTTCCGCTACTACTCGTATTTGAAAAATATTGAAAATCTTTTCCAAGAATGAGGTGTTAAATGATTTTAATTAATGTAAAAGCTAAAGGTTCGTGCTTGAATTAAAGCAATACTTTTTCTTGATATGCTTGAAAATCATTGAACTTTGCAAATAATGGGATCCAATAAAAATATTGTGTTATTAGTATTATTTTTTTTTAATTTTTCACTTAAGGATAGATTAAATTCTTTAAGGAATTTTGTGACCATTTTAAACAATTAAACAAGCCTTTGCAAATATACACCTCTTGACAGCCATCGAACTTCAGTGGGAAGTAATAATTGGTTTGATGAGTCATTATTTTTCTTCGTAAATTTTTGTAAATATTATTCACAAACGCTTGAAGTAAAATTATAAGTGATGTATAACAAACTTTGGGGTATTAGTTTATTAAAACGAACCCCTAGATCAGATTGATTCCCAACTACACTATATCAACTCTCAGGTGTCGATATCAACCACTTTGACAACAGCTGCTGTAGTCTAAAGTAATGTAATTAATATTAGAAATTATTATCCACAGGTTATTCAAATACGAAGGAGAAAAAACAAGAATAGACATTTATTTTTATTTGTGGTCCATTATCTTGTGTGCTGCATTCAAAAAAGAATATTTATAGTAAAATTTTCAATAAAGCAAGTACAATAAGAAATAAATAAATGGTACTTCTGTATTAGTTTTTATGGGTTATCATTATGAATGCAGTTGCCATAAAAAGAAACCAAAATGGAAAAGAAAAGAATGTTGATTTGGGTGAAAATTATGCAAATATAATTTACCACTATAGATAAAGGTAAATTAAATTTACATAATTTAATTTACCTTTTAATTTCGATTTAATTTTTTTTCTATTGATATCTGCAAGAGTTACAAATTATTTAATTCATTGAAGCTAATGAAAAAAAGAATAAGGTTTGAAATTTTATAAGATATAACATTTACATAAAAAAAATTATTTTATATAAGTCCGTAATAATTCATTGACCTGAGGTATCAAGTTCATTGTTGGAATTTAATGAATTCAAAACGGTGAAACTGAGCACCCTCATATTTATAAATTTTGACTTGGCATGTTAAATGGTCATGATCACAAATTTCTCCGAATGAAATTACATCATGGGTATGGTAGGCTAAATCATGGAATCTTTTGCATAACCTATGCTTCCGAACTACCAGGATCTAATTTTTGGAGTGAGGTCTGCCTTCTAGTTTAAGATGCTCCACATTGTATTAATGAACAGATGATGCACCGCTCTTGTTTCTTCATGGTGATCATAATATCTGTTCATCAAATCTAATATAATGGCTAATTAGTTGGGATTAACAACAGCACAAGAATTACATTTAGTAAAAATATAGTAAACTGCTATTTGAATCATCCAATTAGAGCGCATATTTACCAGTTTGTTAAATAATTAAAAGATTTAACTGAAACACAGCCACCCAACTTGTCTAATGGTCAGAGTGCCTGACTGCAGATAGGGAGGATCTGGGTTTAAAATCCTTGTTAGGGCATGGTTGTACTTTCTCTCTCTATTTGTCCTGTCTTTGTTTAAATGAGTTGTGAATGGTTGCCTACTCTAAAAACGGGTACCTGTGGTATGTGTGTACTGAGGAATTCGGACTCCACACCAAAATATGGTACCGTTGGAAAAGTGGAGCAGCGCATCCCCATAATGCCAGCCTAGCTGACACACAACAACAACAACTGAAACGCAAGCTATTTTCTAAGATATATTAGTTTAAAATATTTTATTTTCATATTGCTAAAGATTTCTGAATGTAAAAATAATTAAACTCATAACAGTTTTGTATTACATTCATATAACAAATTATACCTTGATATTTAAGGAAATGTTTACACGAATGAATTTGTATTAATTAGAATATATTTATTGGTACAGATAAATTTTGAAAATTTTCAAACTTTTAATGATAACGTTTTTCTTATGTACTCAGCACAAATAAACTTTAAACTTTATCTTCGATGCCTCCTTTATACTTAATAAAATGTTTACATTAATTAATTTTAATTTATTAAAAAATTTACCAGTCGTGTATTTGGCGTAAAAATTTATCATTCAATGAATCCAAAGTGAAAAATTCTCTTAATCTTCGAATTCTTAAATACTTAAACTGCTTCAGTAATATGTTCCATTATTCACTACCTGCTTTGGTTATGTTATAAAGAATATATAAAATATTTTTTTAGGCTTTCATTAAACCAAAAATATCAATGATTTTATTTTACAAGTAATGCAAGGAAAAAATATGAAAATTATGTCTCTCTTAGTATAAATAAGCAATCTTTCCAATCCATATTTTCTAAAATTTATATTTGTTTACAAAACCAAATTTACTCAAATAATAAATTGAATTACTAAATGAGTAATTTAATAGGAAATGAGACATCATAGGCGATAACGAAATTCTGCGTGAATAAAATCGATTAAAATTTATTTAATTATTTCCTTTACATTTTGATTTCCTTATTTGATAAATAAGAGTGAAATAACAATTATAAGTTAGAATAAATAACAGCTCATTTATTCAGAAAGCGAAATTAGTTTTTGAATACAAAGATGTGAGATGATATGCAGGAAACGTAATTGAAATTAAACTATAAAATAGGAAAATTATTTTTCAAAAATGAAATAGTCTAATTAAGAAATTTAATGAAATTCTGGAATGGTGATTTCTTGGAAAAGATTTAAAATTAAGATATTAATTTTTTTTATCTCATTATAAATATATAACTGGTTTTTAATACCATTAAAGACTAAAAATATTATCGTAAATAACGAAAATGAGAAGAAATGTAAGGTTTATCATAATGAATTATCGCTCTAAAGCTAACAGGAAATATTATCTAATATAATGTTACGAATTTTATTATTTTTTGTTAATTTAATTTCTAATTGATAATTTACTCGTAGAATTGACAGTTTTATCTTTTATTTTATTTACTTCAAATTTTTCATTTGAAAAAGAATGCAAATTCATCTATAATGTAAAATTATAATTTTTTTTTTATTATTCAAAAGTTTTTAATTTTTTTATTACTCAAAATTATCCAATTAAGGCACACAAGTAATAAAATAAAACCTTCACAGACTTAAAATATGATTTTAACACATAATTAGGGAGAGCGATAAATATATGGATTCGATTTTAGCATTGATTATTTTCGACAATTTCTTTCTTCTTTTTTTTAGTCAAACATGTCGACGAAGATGCATTTTGATTTGAAACGACATCGACAATGATTCCGAAAACGACGAATTCTTCTTTCCATGATCATAAAGAAAGCATAATAAGTTAGTATATTTTTATAAGATATTTCAAGATAATTTTCAGTTTTCCTTTATTATTTTACCTATCCCCACATTTTGTTCCATTCATAGTGAAAATTGATTCTACGGGATTATATTTCACGCAATTAGGGCTTAAATAATTTCTTAGACTTTAATCCTAATCAACCAACTAAGTTTCAAGGACAATAAATTTAAAAAATGTTTTACAATTTTCAGTATTTTATTTTTTCCATTTTTCATACACTAACCGAAATAGTGCTGCATTTGTATTTAAAAGTATCAGGAATGTATGCATATATCAAAGGTAAAGCAAAAACAGCAAAATCTCAACTTATTTAGGTAATTTTTTTTCGAGACTATTATTTCTATTATTTATTTCTCTCCTCCCTTTGAAATCCTTATAGCAGCAGAGTTACACTTAGATTACATCATCCAGAATGTTACTCGTTGATCATGAAAATTCGCATACCACATTATTTAATATATCTAATACATTTTTATTTTCCTTTCCTCTAATAAAACAGAATTTCAAAAATTGTATCCAATCCTTGATTTAAAATGTTTTCGGCCATAAATGATTACAAAAGTATGAATTCAATTTTAATCCTAATAGATTCAATCATTAATTTTTGATTGCAAAATAAGCGATAAAAGTAATGGATTCGACGCTCATAATTATGAGCGTCGAATCCATTACTAATGAAGCAGTTTGTAAAGGCTCTTGATAAGAATGGATCATGCTTTGCATATATCGGGGAAAAAATGCCTCAGCTGAGTATGGAAAAAATTAAAGCAGGAATATTTGATGGCCCACAAATAAGACAGCTGATTAAGGACCCTGACTTCATAAATTCAATGAATGAGATTGAACAAAAAGCCTGGAATTCATTTGTTTCAGTTGTCCAAAATTTTCTGGGTAAACACAAAGCTGAAAACTATGTTGAATTAGTCAATGAAATGCTGAATAATTTCAGATCCCTTGGGTGTAACATGAGCATTAAGGTGCACTATTTACATAGCCACTTAGACCGTTTTCCTGATAATTTAGGAGACATTAGTGAGGAGCAAGGTGAAAGATTTCACCAAGATATAAAATGTATGGAGGATCGCTATCAAGGAAGATGGGATACCCACATGATGGCAGATTACTGCTGGACTTTAAAACGGAATTGTTCCAAAATACATTCAAGAGTGTCACGCAAAAGAAGTTTCCGAAATGTTCAGTGAGTAATTTGTTTAAATCATGACTTTTTCTGTTTTCTTTTGTATTTAATAAGCAATATCTATGTAATATAATAAAAATTCCCTGTTTAATTTGTTTGCTTAAACCATGGTTTTTCTTTTAAAATAGTGTAATACATGATTCATTAAAATGTTGATATCTTAAAAATTCAAACTGATAGGCAAAAATTAATGGCATATTTGGATTCAGCGCAGCGAATTCATATAAAATCACCTCCAAAATCTTTGGCACCAAAACCACTGTTGACCAGTGTAATCGACGCTTTGAAATAATTTTATTCTCACTTAAGTTAGATGAGTGTATCTACGCTTCTCTAATACCTCTTTCTAGGTAGAAAAGTAAACGTGTATCAGTTTAGTTGAAATTACTCGAGATATTATTGGAGTTATTTGATATCTTTGTTGGAACACAAACACATACATAAAAGCAGGAGCAGACATTTTAGCATTTTTTTATCTCTCATGCTTTTATAGCTCACACTAATTCCCAGAAAAATTGAATTTGTAATAATATGACGTAGTGATATCAATGCATCGCAACAAACCCAAAGGCTATGTGTTTTTCAAGATCTAAGGACTGTCGTTTAAATTATTTTATGGATTTCATCTAGTGTTCTTATTATAGGGGACTAAAGAAATATGCTTTGGGGAGCACAAGGTTTCAGATTCAGTACTAACCACTCTCAATCAATGGGAGAATGATATTGCTCTTCTGCTTTCTTCTTGCACTTCTGGCGGGATCGATGTTTGAGAAAATTTTATTTTTGATTTTCTTCCTTGCGTCACAATGAACGAACACATTTATGAAAATCTACTCGAAGTAAGTAAATCGATTTATGTTCAGCATTTATAGTGTTTTTAATGTAAAAATCCAAAACCTTTTCACTTTTCTAATAAGACCATTGTTTTATACCACAATTTAATCCTTTGAACTAAAACTTAAGAATGAAATTGTAATAAACGTGATAATAATTTTGTTATTTTCATTAAGATGATTATCATAAGATTTTTTTTATTATTTGATCGTAATGAAAAGAAAGCATATTTCACTAAAGATAAAATTTATGAAATGTTACTAATAAATTAAATTCATTATGGTTTGGTCAAATTCTTTACACGGTATCAAAGAATATGTGGCTCACATTTTAATGCTTTCATTAAATTATCTACAGATTTTAAACAAATATTTTATCTACCTATTTAAAAAAAGATAATAGAGTACTTTCATGAATAAATGCCTTTTATATATATATATATATATATATATATATATATATATATATATATATATATATATATATATATATATATATATATATATATATATATGAGGGTCACTCTAAAATTTTTGAGACATAACTAGGCTTTTAAAGTCATACTTACAAAATTTTAGGTGTGTTCAAAGTAGTTTCCTCCAGCACCAATGCACGTTTGTAGACGAATTTTCCACAGATTAAATGCCTCAACTATTCATTTCCTGAATTAGATTAAAAAAATGCATTTATAGCTATATCAATCTCTTCTTCTGAATGAAAACGACATCCACGACAAGTTCTTTTTTAGATTAAAGAATAATCAAATGTCGCATATAGCTAAATGAGGTGAATACGGTGGGTGTTCGATCACTTTAATTTGTTTTTGTTTAAGAAACTCAACTGTTAATCTGGCTGTATGTGAAGATGCATTGTCATTGTGAAAAAATAGTACCCTAACATTCAGTTCTTGTAGAGTTTCTGGAAGGCATTCAGTGGAATACCAGTTTGCTGTTACTTCTGCCCTTCCAACTTAATGGCTTTGACCAATCCCGTACTTCTGAAGAAAACGGCAAACATCACTTTTTTCAGAGCGCGTTGTTTTTTCACCATTGTCGGCGTGGGATCATCTTTAAAGACACATACTTTGCTTACTTGACGTGTTGGAATGTCAAAAAACGTTATGCACGTTTCATCACCTTTTACAATTTTAGAAATGATGCAGTGGCAATCATCATTTATCAATTTAAGAGTTTCCTTACTGATTCTGACACGCTCCTCTATTTGGTACTCAGTTAGATTATGGGGAATCCAACGGCAAACTACTTTTTTCATATGTAATTCTTCATGAATGATTTTGTGTTCCAATATTAAGTTCCTTCTGTATCATTTGATAGGTACAGCGATTATCATCCATTGACGTTTTTCGTATGGCAGACACATTATCCAGGATTACTACTGACCGCGGCCTTCCTGTGTGTTCTTTATCCTGAAGAAAATTGCGACATCTTCTAAAATCTCTAAGCCATCTGAATAGAGTAGAACGAGCTGGAGATTCATCACCAAATGCAAATTGCAACAGTTAAACGCATTCTATTTCATTTAATCCTGCTTTAAAATCGTAGAAAATCATAGCGCGAAAGTGTTCTCGCGTCAACTCCATTTTCTCTTCTGTTTAAAATTTATTCTACGCTAAACAAGTTTAAATAAGTCAGTAAAAAATCGTCTTCGGTGGTAAAATACTTTGTATTTTAAAATTAAACCGTTATTTTTATTTTGTAAATTCTCATCTGCGCGTATCTCAAAAATTTCAGAGTAACCCTCGTATATATTCGGTACAATATGACGAACAATAAAAACTATTAAGACAAATTTAAAAATCCTTGAGAATAAAACAACATTCAGTACAAACAACAAGAGGAAAGACAGGGAATACGTCATCAGGCGGTACAAGATTAACTATGCAAAGAATGGAGATGGTTGTATAGCTGACCATCTCCCCCTCAATGAAGATGTGGTCCTATGCTTTTCTCCTATTCTTTGTATTGTATGTTGTTTTATGCTCCTCAGTGTTTTTTTTTTTTAATATTTGTCTTATTAGTTTTATTCTCCTTCATGTTGTACCTAATTTATACTGGCATTTGTCGTTTGAGCTGTTTTTGCACTGATTAGATTTCTTGTAATATATTTTTTGGTATTGAATTTACAGCCTTAAACTGTATTTACTGCTTTATATATATATATATATATATATATATATATATATATATATATATATATATATATATATATATATATATATATATATATATATATATATATATATATATATATATATATATATATATATATATGTATATATATGTGTGTGTGTGTGTGTGTGTATGTGTGTGTGTGTATATATATGTATGTGTGTGTGTATATATATATATATGTATGTATATATATATATGCACACACATATATGCCTTCATTTATAAAAAATACTTCAAAATACTTCATTTTCTAAAATATTGTGTTCCAGAAACTATTTTTTATCCCATACAGGAATTAAATTATGAAGGAAGTCCATACAAGAAATAAATTATTTTACGATGTTTCCCAAACATACAAATACTTGTATACATGCTGTGGTAGTTAAGTATTTCATATATTATGGTAGTAAATTAAAAAATCTTAAAAAAATTAACTAAAAAATTTAATTTTTCATGATATTCTTTTCTCTCGAATATTTTTAATTAGAAAACTATGCGTAATTTCTTTAATGCTAGATGTTTTTGAAACGTCATTAACTTAATATGATAATATTTGCAATCATTGCATACATATCATTATAATAATAATATCACGTCATTGAAGATTAGCTTACAGGAAATCCCGTGAAAAGTAGAGCATCCAAACGATTACAATTATGATTATTCACTTGTGAGTTGTGCATTCTCAGAGTTTTCCTTATGAGCTGAATGTATAAAAAATTGTAATGTTCATTAAAACTTGCATACCGTTCTTTATGTTCAGTAAATGTGTTATTAATTGGTATGTATTATGGATTGCCTAATGTACCCTATGGGCAAAAAATAGGTTTCAAAAGTTGTAGCTTTGTTAATGCAAGTAAGGATTGATTCTGAAAATAACTGCATGTCCAAAGTATAAATATCTAAGTTGCAAATCTATAGATATAGTTGAGCGTGAAGGTATATCTTCGAAAATATAAAATAAATTGAAGTGATTCATATTTAATGTAAATGAAATTATTGCATAAATCTAGAAAATTGTTTCGAAACTTTAAAAATGAAACGGTTTAAAGTAAAATCTTAAAGTTGCCCTGTATATACGCCTATGTAGATATGCAAGAAGCAATTAAAGTGTATAATATTAATCTACTTAGAATAATAATAGAATTTTGAAAAAGTTAAAAAGCAGAAAAATTTTAAAGTCTTGTGTGTTTATCATGCATAAAAGAAACATTCGTTTTATCTAAAGTAATTATTTGTTTGTTTTAATCCTTGGTTTTAATAAAAAAATAAAATATAGTTTATTAATTAAAGCATGCACAAATTTTAAAACAATATGTCTGTATTTTCACACATTGACTTTCTTTATGCTATTAAAAGATAATGGGGCTTACTTTATAAACTAATTTTTTGATTACTTTGATTTATCAATAATCTTTCTCTTTTATTTTGCTTTGCTTTTCTAGATTATTTTACCAAAAGAGTATTATTATATAATTATTAGAACAAAAAACAGAACTGAAAGAATTAAACCAAGCAGTTAATGGTAACTAAAAAATACATGTTGAGATTTTATTGAAAGCTAAAGATCTTTTTGAAACAATATTCAGAGGATATTAACACGTTCTTAGAACGATTTCGATAACGAATTTGCCAAAGTAAATGTCTTAGAATAAAAGTTTTTGGCAACAGCTTATTATTTGAAATGAGAAATATCGTCTGCTACTTTTAAATTTATTCTTCTTTCAAAATGTCAGATATAAATAAACATGCTGTGAACTGAAGGATAGGTTTTTGCGCTTTCCGAAGATAAACGTTCTTATTCCAGAATTCAAAAGCGTTGTGAAATGCATGGCATTAAAATTTCTAAGTGCAAAATAAGCAATATTATTAATCGAACAGGTAAAAACTGTCAATAATTAATTCTACATAGAAAGAAGACTTCAAATGAATATCCGTAAAAGGTACGTACTGTTTCAAATGTTTCTAAAGTGAAATCGCTGGTAACAAGAGAAAACCCGCCAACGCAAAAATCAATTGCCAAGTCTTTAGATACATCTGTAGCAACAATAAATAAAATAATAAACTAGTATTTACAACTTAAAAATGCTAAAAAACATAATGTTCACCATAATGTTTTAACGTTTTAACCAGGTTCCATAATCTGAACAGTGAAACTGGTAACAAAATATTTTATTTAGTATTTTATACATACTATTGCTTTTTCTCCTTTTACAGAAAAATGATTTCAAAAATGGGAAAAAATGATGGCTGAGACATATATATCTGAATTGAATGACTGAATATAAGGTCAAATAATATTATGCTTATAATATATGTTTTAACATGTTTTTGAAAACAATTCTTGAGTAATTTCTTTTTTCTTATTTATTGATGTGTAAAGTTGTGATAATTGTTTAATCTGTTTTATTGCTTCCATTTGTTTAGGTAATAATCTTTACTGTTTGCCCTAACTGTAATGTTAGGTTGTCCATATCCATGTCAAATTATTTCACGTTTACAACATTGTGATTACAAAAGAAGTTGCCATTTTGCAATGAAATATTTATTTACAATAAAAAAAACATATTGAAAAAAGATAATTTGATTGCTATTACCTTTTTTTTTATAAAAAAATAGTTTTAGCAATCAAAAAAAAATAATCATAATAATATTTTTAGCTATTTAATTACATACCGAATTTTAGAAAACCAGCGTTAATAAATTAAATGAGTTAGAAAACTAAAGTTTACATTTTCTTCCGAGAGTTGATATAAAAAGTATATAACAAAACCATTAATTAAAATTCGAAAATCTGCTCAACAACCCGTCATAATAGAATATTGATTTGGATTTATTTGTTTATTTTTTTAAGCTTGATATAGAAACTTCTAGAAGAAAAAACATTTCTCAAACGCTTGCAATGAATAAAGCAAACATGTAAGTAGACCATAAGGAAACCTTCAAGGTATGTTTGGAATCTTACTTTCAATACCTTTGCTCACCTAGATAATTAGATAATTATATGCTCATTATGTATGCCATATGCTACATTAGAAAGAATAAGAATGTTATTTCATTGAATCACTCAATATAAGTTTTGCAACTTATAGGTGAGGAGAACATACATTTCGTTAAAAAAATCTTTATTTTACGAAATCAAACATTTAAAAGTGTAAATATATTTAATGCGTTTAATATTAAACTGATTCCTCTATATCTTTATTTCAATTATATAGATTTATACAGATAATATATATATATACATAATTGTTGGTATATGTGCGGACAAATACTTATCACATTTTTCTAAAATTTTAAAATGCTTTTTTTATTTTGAAAAATGCTTGAAATTAGACAGATTTTTATATCGAGATTATTTATACAAATATAAAAATAGGCTGGTTATGAAATATTTGTATTTATGGCGATAGCAAAAAATCGCTACAGAGCACCGAAGATAATTTATACAGTCTTATAAATTACTCATATATTAATGTGTTATTTATTTTATTGCAAATATGATATTAGAATAATATATTGTTAATCTTCATATATATATATATATATATATAAATATATATATATATATATATATATATATATATATATATATTTTACCACAAAATAAAAGTAATTTCCGCGTTCCACCTTCCGAAATTGTTAGTTTGTTCTCTATCTTTTCATACTTACAATATCATGTTAAAAAAAAAAAACTTCACCGGGCTATTTTTAATTAGAAATGCTCAAAGCCATATTTCAAGAGAAATAAATTTCAGCAACTGAGAAGAGAGGATTTGGATTGTTTGTCACTCAACGGTCATTTTTGCACACAAGGGCTAATTAGACCAGGACCTACGGCTTAAAGTGGATTCCGAACCACAACAAACATCTATGCCCAAGGTGGGATTCGAACCCACGAACTGTTGAACCGAAGGCAAGAGCGCTAATGATTCAGCTTCCAGCTCGGCACTGAAAAGAGAGAGAGAGAGAGAGAGAGAGAGAGAAAGATTTATTATTCTTATGTATCCCATATATTTATTTTCATTTGCAATTCCAGTAATGGGTAATTTTTTTTTTCTTTTTTTGCATGGTTACCAAAGTTTAACTAATTCAAGATAAATGCAGATGGCATGATACAAATACACTAAAATGCACACAAATACACTAATACCAAATTATAATAGATTACCCTATGCACTCATGTAATGTTAATTCTTCCTAATTTCTTGTGGAAATTTGTTCCCGCGATACATTTACTGAGCGAAAAATCCTTAGATGTTTGCCAATGAAGGCTGGTTGTGTCGCAATATTTATTCTCAAACATCATGTCCGTAAGAAACTATTTACTTTTTCCGAGACATTATATTAAAATTAGTGTATAGGAAGAAGCAGAAGCAAATATTTACATTTTTCTAGTTTGTAAATCAGTAAATTTCAAAGATTTGAAAATATTTTGATTTTTTTAAATCTTCCCTTAGATCATATTGAAACATATTTTGCAGTAATTATTGAACACTTAGCAAACCTGTTTGTTATTTGATTATTTATATCAAGTAATAATAGAACACAACTTTTAAATTTTGGAAGAGAAAGGAAATATTAAGAACACATAAATTATTATTTTGTGTATTAACAATGCATCGTTAAAATTATCATGTTATAACACATTAACTTTCAAATAAACATGTTGTAATATGTTAAGATATGCTTATCCAAAGTGTTGGGGGGAGGGCATGATTTACCATGCTATAATTGCTTCAGTTCGTACCTCGCTTATGATATCTCTTGATTTAAATCAGACAAGTTGAGGATAGTGACTCATATTCAAAACACTTTATTTTTAATGATTTTATATTTGCATAATTGCATCAATTTACAAGTCTTTCCTTCTTTGTGAATTAATACTTTAAAATAATTAAGAAAATAACGAGCTATTCCTGATTCGCTCAATATATGAATTAGTTATTATAGAAAAAAAATATTCGCTCGCTATGTAACGTAATTGTGCAATAGAGAGAAAAATTAAATTCTTAAGATATTTTAGAAAGTTTTCTCTAAAAGGCAATAAACGCAAATGTAAAGTTCTTAAAAGAAAAATGTGGAAATTTGGTACTCCACAAATTCCAGTTAAAAGAAGCTTATCATAGTAAGATTCGAAGAAATAATTTGATGCACCGATACTAGCTCCCTAAATTTACATTTAGTTACATAACTAATGTATAATATTTATAGAGCACTTACTAACGCAAAAGTGAATATTTGTTTATTAGGAATGTAATTGGAATATTTTCATGGAAATATTGTTTTATCCGATTCAACATATTTTTAGCAATATAGTCTTAAAAAAATCAAAAAATTAAGTGTAAACAGAATAATCGAAAATTAATAAAAACTGTTCATTAAAAACATAACACGCTGTCTTATTAATTAATCGTCATAGGTAATCAGTTATAACTTAATCTTTTACTTTTTTAATTACTTTAATTTACAGCGACCTGAAATCATAAAGTTCCTATTTAATGTAACTTCAAAGAATCGAAATCTTAAAGCTAGGTGCCTTTGTTATATTAATTGTTACATGAACAAATAGTTAAAATTCATTAAATCTATTCTTGGGCTATTTCCATTATTTTTATTCTAAGTTTTATGCTGGGAAATTTAAGAAAAACTTCCGAGCTCTTCTTCAATATTACACGGGTTGTTACATGTCCTGAAACACAAAAAATCATACTATCAATATTATTTGGTTTATCAAGAGATGCAAACTATTGTCCTCCGCTATTTAGAATATCTGGAACCATGGCTATAGTTATAGCCATTATTCCAAATATTCTAAATTTCAGCCTAAAAATATATTATCACTTTTCCACTGCTAAAATTCTTGTTCGATGAAATAAATATAACTTATTTACTATATTTTTAATATTTTTATTTCACATGTTTTGTTTTATTTATTCGTTATTTTAGATGTTAAAATATCTTTTTTCTTCGTTATTTAAGAAATTTTAATTTATCTTTCTATAATTAATTTCGTAATCAAGATTCAATTAGTAGTGGACACTTTAGATTTATGTCCTGTTCTTATAGAAAAAAGATTTTTTTTTTCAGTCTGAGATTTGCTGACCGTCAAGTCAATTGGGAGGATGATAATTCCCTCTCATTGAATTAATGAAGTTCCGTGGGTTGGGGACGTGTCCACGTTAAAATGTGCTGTTCCAAGTCCTTCCGTTGGTGGGGCGTGTATGTGGAGAGGAGGGTGCCAGATCAGATGTTATCTCATCACCTGACTGTGGTTCAAAATGACGAGTCACTTGGTTTATGCCTCTAAGTATGACACCTATCAGGCCACATCTAAGGCTTTCCAGAATTGATCGCTTAACAAACACAATTTTAGTGTTAGATTTTCTTAGAGTAGCAAATTTCCTTGAACAGATTTAACGTTATTAAGCATCGGAAATTGCAACAACACAATTAATAATCTTTTTTATATTTTTCAACAAAATAATATAGTATTTTTAAAAAATTATTTTATCATTTGTTTTTCATTGTTTAATTTTTAAATTTTAAGAATCTTTTAAAATTAAATTATTATTTTTAATTTTTATTTGTATGATTCTTATCATAAAAGATTTTTAATATTTAAGTGTCATAGGATTCGAGCTCAGTGTATTTTCAATAATCCATTTTGAGAACGCGAAAACATTGATTATATATGTATAAGAAATTATGCATATTACATAATCAAAAATAAATGATCATTCATAAAAAGGAAAAACTTTTTTGTGAAATCAATAGTTGATCTTTTAAATCACTAATGAAAACCTTTATAATGTTTATTCAGTAATCCATTAAACTAATTAAATTTCAGACTTTATTAAAAATTTTAAAAAAATCTTTAAAAAAAATAAATAATTATACTCGATGTTTCAAAATAAATAAGAAAGAAGTTATGTAACAATGTAAATTTGTTGTGATATCGATTGCAATTTTCTTAAATCAAAGGGAAATTAACATTGTTTGAAAATTTTTTCCTAGAAAGTGAATGAAAAGGAATAGTAAATTTGCTTTTTAAAAAATTATAGATTGTTTTTCGAAGGTTTTTATGTAATTAAACGAATAAATATTTTGGAAAAGAAAGAGAAAGAATTATCTATAATTTATATTTGTGAATTAAAAAATAGTGTTAAACAGTTATTAGAGTAAATTAATTATAGGATAAATTCAAACGATAGCTTTAATTTGTAATACAATCTTGATTCATGGAATTTTAAGACTTTTCGGGTAATTTCAAGACTTTGAATATTATTAATATATATATATATATATATATATATATATATATATATATATATATATATATATATATATATATATATATATATATATATATATATATATATATATATATATATATATATATATATATATATATATATATATGTATATAACTTTAACTTTTATTATTAAAAGTTGATATAACTTTTATTGAAAATTTAACTGAAAATAATAATATTTTTACCTTTAAAAATTATATAAATTTATTTGTTACCTCTTTGCTGTTATCGCATTATTTATCTATTGTAAATAGTTATTTAAGTACGATAAAATTGCAGAATATCCAATATAAACGTAATCAATCATGTAGCTAAATAAATCTGCTTAGTGCTCTTTTTTACATAAATTTGATTTTATTATAAAGATTTCAATCTAAGAATTTTTTCATAAATGAGAATATAAATAAAAAATTTCGTTGCGTATTTTTATCATTCGCAATCGAAATAAAATATTGATTATTTTCATTTCTACAAAATTGAAGGGTAACAATGACGATGACAGCTTCTGCAAAAATTAAAATAATATTTAAAAAGAAAAAAAATGTAAGTAAAATTAAAATTTTTATTATTTTATTATAAAATAAAAATTTTATGTATATATATATATATGTATATATATATATATGAATAAAAGTTTTATGTTAGATAGACAATATTTTCCACGAATCTTTGAAGTAAAAATCTCAAGAGTCAAATTTTAATCACATTGTTTTGCTATCCAAAAGTACCTGTTCAAAAAAAGGGCAATAAATCTTTTTCATTTTCGAGTAAAAACCTTCATTTTTTTAATCATTATGTTGTTAGATAAACGACGTTGTTAATGACCTACCGACGTAAATCTTTAAATTGTGATATATATATATATATATAAAACAGTTTTTGTGCGATTTTCCCGCAACCGGTTAAACAAGTCCTCTTATCATCTGACAAACAGGTTGATTTGATATTTCTCCCCAGTTTCATCTCTTTTTCGATCACTTACTTACTCCAGAAATCGCTCATTTGGCGCGATTTTGCCCCCCTTCAAAGATATTTCTGGTTCAAATCGTGCTTACCACACTAACCTAATTTATAAAGATAGTTTTTAAATTGAACTTTAAATTCTAATTTCTAATATAAAGGATTAAAAGCACTGTGTTAGTTTTATCGTTAAAGCGATTGAAGATAAACCAAGATTTCTGAACAGTTTTATGTTAGCTTATTTTTACTTATAAACTGGGTATTTCTATAGACATTTTTTTTTATTTAAATATTTGCCAAATTACTGAAAATGCAAAATTATTTTTTATATAATATATTAATTCAAAATAATCAAAATATTCTTGAATATTGAAAATACAATGTTTCAAGAATTGTGATTTTTTCAAAGAAACTTTTTTCGTAATATTTAAATTATTTTTATGAGAAACTTATGCTTAATCAGATGAAACTACTACGTAAATATCGTTATGATCTTTGAAAAGTGAATTAAAAAAAATTAAAACATGAAAAAGGGAAATATTTATTTCAACTAGAATATTTAATATATATGAACTTGTTTTTGGTATTTAACGGACAGGGGAGTTTTCTAAAACGTCATTTAACAGGTATATGTTTATTTGATTTATCTTTTAAATTTTTTATTAAGAAAAGTCATTTGAATAGCATACCATACTGAATAAAGATTTATGCTCTTTTCATTTTCAATATAATTAATATTGGATCTCAATAATTTAAATTGTTCAAAATAAAGCAATTATAAAACATTAAAAAGTAGTCAAGGAGTGAAAATTTTGAAATTTATGGTTTTGAACAGAGAACAGAAACTAAGTAATTTTTCTTGAAGTGAGAAAAATAATCGTAAATTGTATATTTTAATAAATAGATAAACAAAAAATAATATGTACCCTACTTGCATCAGAAAGAGAAAACAAAGTAGTTTGATAGTTTAAAAAGCGTTTGATAGAACATAAAAGGGTTTGCGTGTGTGTGAAGGGCATATATATGAATAAAAGGGCGGCAACATTGCGTATTCGTAAGTATTTGTTTCCAATTTCGATTTCCATGAATGAAACTATACATGACTGCAAAAATTGCCAATTGTACACACACACACACCCTTATATCGCAAACTGTAAAATGTCATTCATTGATTTAAAACATCATGAAAATGAAATTATTTTGTAAAAAGATGCACCGTCTTATTAGTGACATAAATTTCTAATAATACATTTGACGCCACATAATGGACGGCCTGGCAACTGAAGCCCATTGCAAGGTATTTTAATATCCACCACATATTGTACAGACATTTCATAGATAATGGGCCGCATTCACGTGTAGCAAAAGAGGAAACCTTGAAAACTCCCAAGCACCCACCCAATATACGTGAGGCGTACAAGCGAACATTCATCCCCCTGACCAGTAGTTGAGATCGAACCCGAGACTCTATGTGCCGAAGAACGATGTGCTGCCCAGAGGCGACGATGAGCCGTAATTAACAGATAAAATTAAGTTATTTTGAGAACTTTGGTAGTCTGGTGAGATGAGGCAGCTTTATCGTGTTTGTGGTAAATGATTCAGCATCTAATCTAGTCGAAAATTGCTATGGTAACAGGACTTGCGTACATTAAACATTCCTTAGTGTTCAACATTCCTCGTTGGTGTGGCGTGAAGAGGTGGGTTTCAACTCAAGCATCAACTTTATTTCGCGCAGTATAGATGTTATGCAATTAACTATATAAATTAGCCTTTAAATAAAATTATCTTTTCACCAAAGAAATGGTGTAAGATATGATTTCTGTAGAAAACTATCCCATGTTTTTTTAAGTAATAGCAAAGATATTTTGTCATTACATTCCATTCTAAAGAAAGAACTGAATAAATCATTATTTTTTTTTCTGTGTGCTCTTTCATTAATATTTAGTATGTGACTGGTGTCTTTTTATATCTATGTATATTTATATATATTATCTAATTTTAAAATGCCACATATTGAAGGACTTACTAATATTTATTCCTTAATTTTCATAAAATTCTTGACTGTATAAGTTGTCGGTCCATTTCCTTGCCAGCAAAACAATGATAATTATTGCTGCTCAATTTATTTGATTTTTAGTATCCTAATCTAAGATACCTATTTTCAAAATTATTTTATTATATATATATATATATACATTCAGTAACTTCTAAACATACACAAAATTTATCAAAATTTGATGTGTATATACATTTATAAAATTATTAGCTATTAAAATTTTAGTTTTTTTTTTTTTTTTTTTTTTTTTTTTTACTTCAACGAATATGTAACTTTGTATAGTTCTTGGCCAATCAGCAAATGAGCAAAATACTGTTCTGGGAAATCTATAAACATATTTTTTGATATCCTCCAAATATTTGCGAAATTTAGTTAATTTCAAACAATTAAATATAAAAAATCATTTCGAAAGTATAATTTATCAAATAAAAAATAACTTCTAAAATAAAATTAGAGTAAGTTTTATTTATATTTTTTTTAACAATTTATATGATATAAAACACTTGAAAATAACTTTTTACCATAAATATGTAATATTAAAAATTTTAATAACTCATTCACAAACATTTTAAAGCAATTTTTTACTTTGTGCATTTAGTTACTTGCAGTTTAGTTACATTTTAATTTCATATATTGCAGTTTAGTAATTATATGTTAAATATTTTTTGGAATATAAAAGTTGGTTAAAAGGCAATATATCATACTTTTAATTTCCAAATTCAAGTAGGAAATTCTGATGATATAAGAACAAATTTGTTAAAATAATTAGAAACTTGAAACAAAAAGTACCTATTTAAATAATACTATCCCGTAAATTATTTAAATAAAAAAATCGTACCAAAACCAAATGTAACTCTTATACCATACTGTATTTCACAAAAATTAGAAGCAATTCATTTTATTAAAATTAATTCTCATTTTTTGTAATTGATTATAATTCTTTGCCAAACGGAAATTATTTGATTAGAATATTTTTATAATTTTCATCGATGTGCACTATTTTGAACACCAGTTTATGCATGGACATAAATAGGAAGCTGCAGTAAATTATGATTTTGTACGAAATTTTCTAAATGCGAGTCAATTTTAATAGAAATCTCCTTTTTGCTCCTTTCATTTCCTTCAAAGATTTGACCGCATCTGCAGAAAATATGAGATAAAAATTTGTTTCTGCCTAATTCATCAGATTTAAATCCAGGAGAGAACTTTTTCGTAAAATTAAACAAAAAGTTGAAAAAAAGAAAAAGAAATTTGGAAATTGCTTCAACGTATAAAATGTAAACTATTGCAGGAATTAAATCCATGTAAGATTATGTAATTGAAAAGTACCATATCAAGTAAGATCCCTTTATCTAACTAACCCGAAGCTATAAGAGATAGCAAATGCTCTATATTTATAGCTTGTGTACTTCTTTAATGTCGTAGCTTCATTTTTCAGATACTTAAAAATTCTTAAAACAAATATTTAGTTTCTCTTTCATTCTAGTAATTCTCAGTGTGGTCTGGTGAGGGAATAACTTTCTTTGAAGTGAAAAGTCTGGGGTTCAATGTTGGACATTACTGAACAAGAGAGAAGGTCCAAGTTTTTCTGTCTGTATATATTACTATGGGAAAGGTAATAAGTGTTTTCCCAGTTTCCTCCTTTGCAACTTTTTATCGATGAAATGTCCTAGTGAAAGAGAAACATTATATATGTATAAGAAGATTTACAACAGCTCGCCGCAGAGTATTGTTATAAATAAATTAAGTTGAATTTCTATACCGTTTTGGTTTAAATATATTCTTAATGCATTACATAATATTCACTTAAAAACTTAAAAGTTTTTATTTTTTTATTATTTATTTATTTATTTTTTTTAAGTGATTAAAAAGTAAAGTAATTTATTATTTTAAAAACTTAAAAAAAGGCTTTTTTTTCCAAAGATAAAATTAATTCAAATCATATTAATTTTTCTGAAGTCCAAAAAAATATCATGATATTTAATTTTTACCTTTGTGCAAAAAAAAATTTTGCTTATTTTATAAGAAAATACCATTAAGCGTTTGTTGATACTTAATAATTAATATTGGTTTATTAGTTTTATATTTGCTTCGTTGAAAATAAAACTTTGGTTCACTTTTGAAAAATTAATTGTATTTAACCTGATTTTATGCATTAGTCTAAAAAACAAAAAATCAAACATTTTTATACAAAATATTTATATACAATTTGTATTCTAGGATGAACAGAAATTTTATCGCTCATGAGAAAAGAAAGTTTATTGCTTTTAAATTAAAATTTGCTTAAATTTCTAGCCATAAATTTTGTTGACAGATTTACAGTACGGAGTAGAAGAAGATGATGTTGCTTTTCCATCTGACTGAACACTTCCTCACTTAATAAGGTACCTAGGTTTCAGTTCTAAATGATAGGGCAAAAAGTAGGAATACAATTTAAGGTTAAATCCTAAATTTTTTCAAAAACTCTCTATGACATACCTGCTTGTTATTAAACCTCAAAAGCACTACATTCACCAGGGTAAAATAACCACTGACGTAGACAGCACCATTTGTTCAACTGTTCAACATGCAGTAACAAAAGTTGATCTATTTTTGGATGTGAAGCAAAAGTATCGTCTCCAAGAGAAACAGACATTTTATAATAATTTGGGACATTAAATGTCTTCACTATTTGGGTAAATGCAGAATATGTCATTGGCCCTCGACCATATGCAGTTACAAAAATAAAGCCATAAAAATAAAATCACAGATTTAAGCTCTACCTCTGTTTGTGTTTTTACAAGAGTTTAGTTAAGAATGCTTTCTTTACAAATTCAATTTTTTTTTAAAGTAC
The DNA here is from genome assembly GCA_030067965.1 of Latrodectus elegans. NCBI lineage: Eukaryota > Metazoa > Arthropoda > Arachnida > Araneae > Theridiidae > Latrodectus > Latrodectus elegans. The sequence continues at coordinate 17,507,747 of CM057810.1, read as the reverse complement.
AGTTGCAAATACTATTATCTGATGCAATTTTTCTTTTAATGTAACTACAGTAGAATCCTAAATATCCGAATCAATTAAGATAATTGGATTTTCACGAAAAAAGGGTCGATTTTAATTAATTATTGTGCGTTGAAAATGGGAGACAAAACTACAAGAAAAATCCTTTTAGTGAACTAAACGAAAGTGCAATATGTTACAGTACTTACAAGTGCTGTAGAGTAATACAGTATGTATGTACAGTGCTATAAATGAAAGTCATTTCTTGCTGAACATCTTGAACACAGCTGTTTCACTGTCTACATCCGTTTTTTAGCAACATAATCCCTCATTCGCTTCAGTAAGATTTTGCAGATGGTCCCACTTGAGCTAATGTTCAACCCACTTCACAGCAGTTTCAAACTGACAAATGCTTCACTAGCTGATGGTCCCGTGTTTGCTTCAACTTAGACATTGAGGTCATCTTCCTTGATACTTTCAACAAGTTGATTGTCAATTGCAATTTGAAATCAAATGCTGACTTATAATTCATTCTCTAATATCTTCAGCACTAATTTCTAAAAATTTCGAAGGAATGTTTTAGAATTTCTCAAGTGGCATATCTCCTTCTCATCTTCTCCTTTCTCTTATTATTCATTTTCTTCAGCATTTTCCTTTTTCTCATTTTTCTTCCCCCCTTCAGTCTAATTTATTTTTCTGAAATTTTGTAAGCAATTCGGATAACTAGAGTTCCCCAGTAGCTTCTTTGCATAATTTGATATCAGGTGCTTAAAAACATTATATTTTGGTTACTAAAGGTAATATTCGAATTTTAATTTTTGCTTCCATCTCATGGAAGATCACACAATTTATTTCCTATATTCCTTTTTGATGATGTGAAAATTACATATAAAAAAAATAAAAAATATGCGATTTGATGAAAACAACATATTTTTATCTTTATATTTGTCAACTATCAATTATTAAAGCTTTACCTAAATTTTAAATCTTTTTATAAGTACTTAGTTCAAATATTTTCATCGTTTCAGAATTCAAAGTTTTCATCCCATCCAATTACAAAAATAAAAAAAAAATATTTCGTTCTAAATCAACATTTTATTTAAAATGAGTCTAAATTAGCTCATGGATTTTCATTTTACTTTCATTTTGATTTAATAAGAAATATTTCTGACATTGAATTTTATTAAAGTACTACATTAAACTAAAAGATAAATAGGCCTTTACTTCAATAACAACTTGTGTTTGTTAGTACTATTTTTTTTAAATATATTCTTTTAATTTGTTATTAAAATTATAATGCCAGAATAATTTCAATCCAAATAATTTTGTTACTGTGAAAGTATAAAAATTTATATATTTTAAAACTTATATATTCCAATCCCTTTTAAAATTAGAGATTATTTTTATTTATTATCGATGCCTCTTAAATATTATTCGTGTTAAACAACATTTATGTATCACAAGTTTTAATGTTGCTAAGCAATTTATTCACAAGTTAATAATTTTTAAAAGTTTCATACCGTTAAGCTCAAGAGAAAAGATCTCCAATCAGGAAACTATTTTAAGTTATTTTAGAAACATAATAAGCATAAATTTAAAAAGATGAAATAATAAAAAGGATTCATTTTGACGTTTCAATAACTTCTTTATGGTTACCTAAATGAGCAATTAAAATTGAAAAAAATCATTATTAGTGAGATGAATAAGGCTTCTCAGTTTATGAAAATAGCTTAATTCTTTTTCATAAGCCATTAAGCATTTTAATAGGTTACAAAAACTGGCATTTTAGCAAGTTATGTTCGGATTGCCCTGAAAACATAATAAATTTATGAATTTTCACTGAAATATTCATTTATTTAATTGATATTTGATTTAAATATATACTCTACGATATATTTATAACATAATCCGAAAATACAGCTGTTACTTTTTAAACATATGTCTACAAGAAAACCAACAAGTTTTCATAAAAGAAATTTTAATTATTTAATTTCTTTAGAAGAATTTCAAAACACGTACGAAAAAAGACGATTGACCTCGCCCTAAATATTCAAATTAGACGGTTGTTTAAAAAATCGACATTTGTATTCAAATACACACAGCACTACTATTTAATTCTTCATTTTTAGAACATTACAACATTGACTTTTGTCGTTAATTAAAAGCAATATATACACTTTGCACGGTTTTCATTTTCTTGCACACAGTTATTCATAGCTTTCATTTATTTTCTTTGTAAAAAACTTAATTTTTGAGTACGAATTCCTTTCTTGAAATATAATTTTTTACTTAAATTTTGCTATTACAGAGAACCAAAACGATACATCGTAAGCACCAAACGAATCATTTGAATATAAATATGAATCATACTTTTAGTCATTGATAGATCATTGTTTGCAATTTTGAGTTTTTACAATTCGTTTTGGAAAATTTTTATTTATTTCAGTTTAAATTATTAACATTAATATTTTGATACTTACGAGGGTTATTCTGAAATTTTTGAGATACGCGCAGACGAGAATTTGCAAAATAAAAAATAACGGTTTCAATTTAAAATACAAAGTATTTTAACACAGAGTCCGATTTTTTACTGACTTACTTCAACTTGTTTAGCGTAGAATAAATTTTAAGCAGAAGAGAAAATAGAGTTGACGCGAGAACAATTTCGTGCTATGATTTTCTACGATTTTAAAGCAGGATTAAATGAAGAAGAATGCGTTCAACGGTTGAAATTAGCATTTGGTGATGAATCTCCAGCTCTTGCTACTGTATTCAGATGGTTTAGAGAATTTACAAGAGGTCGCAATTTTCTTCAGGATGAAGAACACACAGGAAGGCCACCGTCGGTAATAATCCCGGATAATTTGTCTGCCATACGAAAAATGTTAACAGATGATAATCGCTGTATCTATCAAATGATACACAAGGAACTTAACATTGGATCCGCAGCCATACACAAAAGTATTCATGAAGAATTACATATGAAAAAAGTAGTTTGCCGTTAGGTTCCCCATAATCTAACTGACCACCAAAAAGAGGAGCGTGTCAGAATAGAAACTCTTAAATTGCTAAATGATGGTGGCCAGCGCATCATTTCTAAAATTGTAACAGGTGATGAAGCGTACATACCGTTTTTTGACATTCCAACACGTCAAGAAAGTAGAGTATGGGTCTTTGGAGATGATCCCACACCGACAATGGTGAAAAAACAAGGCGCATTGAAAAAAGCGGTGTATGTCGTTTTCTTCAGAAGTACGGGATTGGTCAAAGCCATCAAGTTGGCAGGACAGAAGACAGTAACAGCAAACTGGTATACCACTAAATGTCTTCCAGAAATTCTACAAGAACTGAAAGTTAGAGGACTAATGCTTCACAATGACAATGCATCTTCATATACAGCCGGATTAACAGTTGAGTTTCTTAAACAAAAACAAACTAAAGTGATTGAACATCCGCCTTATTCATCTGATCTAGCTATGTGCTACTTTTGGTTATTCTTTGATCTAAAAAAGAACTTACGTGGACGTCGTTTTCATTCAGAAGAAGAGATTGATGTGGCTATAAATGCATTTTTTCATGTATTCGAAGAAATGAATGGCTTGAGGCATTTAATCTATGGAAAATTCGTCTACAAAAGTACATTGATGATGGAGGAGACTACTTTGAACACACCTAAAATTTTGTAAGTATAACTTTAAAACCTAGTTGTTTCTCAAAAATTTCAGAATGACTCTCGTATAGTATATATATATATATATATATATATATATATATATATATAATTTAAACTAAATTATTATAATTAATTACCTCGATAATAACTCTAAGGTATACGAAATTTCCCATATTAAATATTGTTCAGCTGAAAATGTATTATTGTAAAACTTAAAAAATTTAGGGAGATATGTTAATGATGATTTTGTAAACAAGAATATTATTTTATATTATTAAAACATTCTTCTGCTAAAAAAGAGTACTCATTTTTAAGAAATATTTTAATGTAGAGTAAAAAAATTTTATCTTTTTATTTTATTGAATAATTACTGCTTTTAAATAAAAGCGAAAACATATAATAAAAGGAGGCAAAATTCTGAATTAAAGGATTAAAAATAAACAAAATTCTCATTAAAAAAATTCCAATAAAACAAATATGTGAGAATTTTAGAGTGTTAAAAAGTAGAATTTTATGAAATATAAAATATAATAATTCTATTATAAATGCATTGATGGAACAAAAATTACAAGATTTGTTTCTGTTGTCGATAAAAATAATTGTATTTTCTCTCTCTCTCTCTCTCTCTGTGTGTGTGTGTGTGTGTGTGTGTGTGTGTGTGTGTGTGTGTGTGTGTGTGTGTGTGTGTGTGTGTGTGTGTGTGTGTGTGTGTAAACTATTTTTAATTTAACTAAATATTACCTTCTATACAATGTATATATATTTCAAGTGAAATTTTATAAAAAATTCATGTACATAAATGTCTGATATTTTATTAATGTGTTCTTGAAAATTAAAATTATATGGTGTATTTATTCTACATAAAGGATATAAGAAAACTGCAATTTTTTTAAGCAAATAGAATTTAATCTAACTTTATAATAATCATCATGTTTGTAAAATATTATATGTACGAAATCAGTTTTGCAGGTGGACTAATGTTGCCCAATACTATCTGTCACGTTAACAGCAAGGCAAATGTCTCATTAGCAGGGAATGGACAACACAGCATGTGAACTGAAGAAAAAATGAATAGCGTCGCAATATTCTTTTTTCTGATGAGACCTGTTTTTCTCTTCATACTAAAAATAGCTGTATTTTTATCTTTAGACAATGTGGAACTGGAATCAATCCTGCTTTCGTGCACAAAAATTCCAAATTTGGTGGTGGGAAAGATTTACTTCTATGCTTGCATTATCATCCATGGGCACACTTAGCTCCAAATCATTCTAAATAGAGCTCTGACTGGTCACTGATGTCTGACTGAAATTCTCAGACATATTATATCTCCTTACACTGCAGCAATTAGAAATGACTTCATGTTATTGGGCGACATCTACAGGCCACGACATACTAACTTGGTAAATTATTTCGCTTTGGAAAAAGGAAGCATACGAAGAAAAAATTAGGGGCGTATCTAACGTGTTTTCCGGAGATGAGCCCAATAGAGCATGTTTGGAACATTCTAGGTAGAAGTGTTGCTGGACATTTATCACCCCACAAATCTCCAAAAAGATCATTGGCGAATGTTGCCTCTGAAATTCTTAGTTGTTCTAGGGCGAAGATACGTACCATCGTAAGCTTCACCACTGGTCACTATCATTTCAGGAAACATCTCCATGATATGGGACTCGTTCAAGACCCTAATTGTAGGAAATGTCTTAAGGATGATAAGTCGGTGCATCACATCATTTTTGAGTGTGATGCTTTAGCCTCCATTCGTTTTAGTACTTTAGGAATCATCAATACTGAAGAGAGACAACTTAGCTCCATAAAGGGTTTGTTTGACTTTATAAATAAAGTAGGCGACCCAATTTATTGGAACTAAAAGTTCATGGGCTTGAGGCTATGGCTATCGAGGAAAATACTATCGAACAGAGGTGCCCATTAAGGAGAAGAACTCTCCAAAAACAAGAAAGCTCCCTTTTCAAGTAGAGGGACAGAATACCTCACCTCTTCATTAATAGCCTCAATGACTCAATACTTCAAATACGTTCAACGTTGCTTGCCATTCGGAAAAAGAATATCTCTACTAAAAACAATTTTCCTTTAACAAAATTCTGTGAATTTCAACGAAAGGGAACACTTTTTTTTAAATTTCTTTTTCTCATATGCACAGATTGTGTTTCTTGTTTCTTTTGTATCCAATCGTTCAGTATGTATTTACAAAGCCATTCCTTGATTTAGATTATTCTGTAAATTATCTAATAACACTAGGCAAATTTCTGAAATGTTTTCTGATAGAATTAACAGAGTACAAGTTGACTCTCCAGAACAAGTCGAAGTTAGTAGGTTGCATTTAAGCATAAAAGGAAAAAATTAGAGATACTTCAATGCTGCCAGTAAAATAACACAAAAAATTATGATACACATTACGTTGTTCATAATACTATAGTGGTGAGAACGCCTACTTCAGAGTGCACAGTCAAAATTCGATTCCATTTACTATTAGACAACAGGGAAAGATGTGTTTGGTTCACTATCACTAAAGTTACATTTTTAAGATTTATGATAAATTTTTTTTGCACTAAGGTTAGCACACTCAAACTGGAAAGTAGGGATAGTTTTCTGCATGCACATTAATCAAGGTAGGTAAGTAAAAACAGTTTTTTTTTTTTTTTTTTTTTTTTTTTTTGTTATCAGATTGTAAATATGATTATCTATGAAATGTTCTTCCGAAACCTTGGAGATGGTCAAATACTTATTAAATACTTTAGTCGTTAAATTATCTTCTACAAAGTGATGTAATTTATTTGGTAATTTGTAATTAATTATGTTAGCTATTATGATACTTTTCTACTATATATATATATATATATATATATATATATATATATATATATATATATATATATATATATATATATATATATCCAGAAATGTTATTGTTATATATTTTTAGTTAATATGATACCTTTAGTGGATTATTATGATGATACATTTCTAACAGCCAATTTCTGAAAATCGAAACTGCTAAGTACAACTAATCGTCTCACAATTTTATCCTTAGTAAATTCAACACCTGATCTGTCATATACTTTAATGAATAAATAATCTTTTCAGTTATGAATTAAAACCTCTCTCTCTCTCTTCGGTGCCATGCCGAAAGTTTAAAAAAAATTTGATTCCTTGAGATAACAAGTAAAATAATGAAATATTTTATCTGTTAAGTCCTTCATTTCTATTCCAAAATTTTACTCTAGCGAAACTTTTACTTTTAAGGAACCAAAATCAAATTGAAAAAATATATGTAACTAAATACAATATTTCAGTTCATATATAATGTGCTCTCCTATTACTTAAAGGATGAGTGACAGTGACCCATATTTAATATTCTTTAAAATTAATAAAACAAAAATGTTACGTAACAGTTTTTGATTTTGATCTTTTCTGGCTGTCTAAACTTGTCAGATTTCATTTCTAAAATATCATCGAGACTCAAGCGAAACAAGAAAATCAAATATTGTCGTTGCTGATCCAAAACTCGTGCTCTATTATTTCTTTCCTAACTTTGGAATGAGCTTATGAGATTTTGTGTAAAATTTGGTAAAACTTGTAGAAATTTTTACAGCTAGTGAAATTGTTATTTTTCCTTTAATGTCTTTAGTCTGTCTTATTTTTTCATCGTGCACATTTAGCACATTAAATTCGTGATAAGAAGGAATGAAAAGATCAGGAAATAAGAAGTTTAATATTATGTTCTGAAAAAGAAGATACCTTTCAACACCCTTGACTTTTTCTGGAGCTTGAACCCAGACGCTTCAGAAAATAAATCGAAATAAGTATATATATATATATATATATATATATATATAGATAGATAGATAGATAGATAGTAAAAAACATTAAATATGAAATCATATCAATATGTTATAGATTGATACAAGAATTTGCGAGAGCATTTTTTCTGAACAAAGTCATATTTACGAAATAGAAATTAAATCACAGTCTTGATAGTATGTAGACTACAATTTATTATGTCGGTGTAAAATATTGTATACATACTTCTAAGGCACGCCGGCCAACTTGTCTAGTGGTCAGTTTGCCTGACTTCGGATAGGAAGGTCCTGGGTTTGAATCCTGGTTCAGGCTTTCTCTGTACTTTATCTCTCTATCCTGTCTTTGCCCTATCCTTGTGTGTGTGAATGAAGTATGAATGATGCCTACCCTATAAACGGGTCCCTATGGCATGTGTGAGGGTGTGATGGTGGCCCACCCCTTGTGCTGCACCCGGGGCAATGCCTCTGTGGCTAAGAGGTCGCTGTTTCTGCTCGGTTCCTTGGGTATCAGGGAACAATAGATTAATAGACTCTGTTGCAGTTGTAACTGTCTACAATCTGCCATTGGAAAAAAAAAACTTCTAAGACACGAATATTTTGATTTAATACTGCTTTAATTGAGCATGATTTAATTCCAGGAGCTCAGCTGCGTGAGGATTTTTTGCCTATAAAATCCTCCCAAAATCCCTATTCCAAAATTTCTACTTAGAAAACATTCAAGTACATCTTACTTTGTATTTCACAGGAACTAATATCAGTTCACTAACAGTAGAAACAGAAAATCCATAGCATTTTATCAACTTATTTATGTTGAAGTGTAAAAGCAATTACGTTTGAATGTATATGTGAAATTGTGAGTAACAATATGTTACGCGAATTATAAACTAGCGACAACTTCAATGGAAAATACAGTAAAACTCCCATTATACGAATTAGTTGAGACCTGACCTCCTTCGAATAATCGGTTTATTGGATTTTTTCGAGAAAACGGTCTATTTTAATTATTGTATATTGAAAATGGGAGACAAAGTTATATATTTCTTAAAGAAAGAAAAAGCAATCAAATAAGTGAAAAGGCAACATTTTTACATGAAGGTACTTACAAGTGCTGTACATTAATACTGTACAGTGCTGTAATTGAAAGTTATTTCTTGCTGAACATCTCGGTCAGTGTAAGTTGTTTCACTGCCTCCATTTCTTTTCGGGCAGCCAAGTCGCGCATCTGCTTGACGATAAAACTTTTCCACTTGGTCACTCTCGGACTGATGCTTTACCAACTTCAAAAATGTTTCAAAGACAGCAAATACTTATGGTCCCGTGACTGCTTCAACTTGAACAATAAGGTTATCTTCTTCCTGGACACTTTCAATAAGTTGACCATCATTTGCAATTTGGTAAACTTATTGAATCATCAAGGGTCTGTCTCATAATATATTCTTCTATATCTTCTGTACCAACTTCTGAACATCCAGGAATAGCAAAAGAGTGTTTTGAGTTCCTCAAGTGACAAATTTCTCTCTCTCTTTTTCCCTTCTCTCACTAAGTTTTTTCATTAGCTTATTCCTTTTCCTCATTTTGATTCTCTTCTTCAATCTAATTTATTTTGCTGAAATTCTGAAAGCGATTAGGATAAACGGAGTTCGACCAATTGGAGTTCTACTATAATGCATGATAGTTTTCAGAAGATAAAAAAGATATAAATATTTTTGCAAGCATCTTTTTACTAATGTTTCAAATTTAATTTTAAAACTCGATTTTTTTTCTCAGTGATATACTACAATATTTATAGATATTTTAGATAAAATGTGGATCTAGAACAATGCTTTGTTATTTCAAAATTATTTAAATTTCAAATTACATTTAATTGAACAAAATTTTATTGTTAGCGGAAAATATTTATTCCTTGGAATTGGTTGCGGAATACCTTGGAATCTACTCTGGTTACTTCTTTATCATCTTTAATTACAGATACGTTTACAAATAAAAATGTTAAAAGCTATTAAAGCCATTAGTTAGCGTGATTTTGTATTAAATAATAAATTATTTTATGTAGTCTCCAGAGAATTATAATAAGTAAAAATTTCTTCATAACTATTATATAAAATGATTTTATCCCTTTGCGATAATTGCCTTACATTTTTTAAATTAATATATTGGAATATTATGCTCAAAACTATTTGACAAACAAATTTATCAAAGTGATTTCATTATTTTTGCAATATATATTTTACACACAAAAAAAAAAATCTTTATATAATTGTCTGCAAAGTAGGAGCACTATTTTTCTTCCACATACGGAAAATTCTATTTAATGTAAAGATTTTCATATACCTCCCCAGTGTACTGCTTTCCAGAAACATTTTCAAGGACATTTGGCCCTAATTTCATCATAACAAAAAGAAAATTATCATACTTACGCATGCAAGGGAAAAAAACAGAAACTTACCTAATGTGATTTAATATTTGTAGAATGGAAGGTTGAGGCTTCTAAGGCGAATAATTTTGTCTTCTCTCCTTTCTTTTTAATATAAATTTATATAAGATTATCTTATATAAATTTATATATTAAAAATACAGTCTATATTGAAAATAGAAATAAAGGAGCAGGACAATAAAGAAGAAAAAAAAAAAGAATATCTTTTATTTCAAATTTGATGCGATACTTTCAGTGATTTGATTCAAAGCAACCAAAACATAACTAATACAAAAAGTTTTTTGTAATATCATCACATTTTAGGTTGTACAACAATGGTTCTTGTACTCGAAGTGCTATCTTAAATAGAAACGTAAATGAAATTGAGCTTCTTAGGTCGAGGAACTGTTTAAAATTTATGTTTCGTAAGTTTTTTTGCATTTATATATTTCAGTGACTTTTGAGTGCCCTATTTAAACATTTTTCGGATTTGAAGTTTTTTTTAATTTCATTTCAAACAATTCTTTGTGTTATCCCAAGGGAATATCCATCTTGTATATATTGAAATTAGATGATTACTTGTAATAGAATGTTATGTTAGAATGAACTTGGTCAAAATTCAAGACTGATTATTAATTTACTTTGAATTATATTTCAAAATAAAAACATTTGTGAATCTTATGTAACCTAATAGATTTATTTTCAGTTTTATCATTACATAAAAAGAATTTAATGACAAAAAAACATTCAACGTAACGATTTAAAATTAATAAAAATATGGTGGCAATAATTTAAATAAAAGTAAATTACTTTCAAATATTTATAAATGTTTAAAGTTATTACGAAATCTTGAATATATTTAAATATTGAAGTCTTTCATTTTAATTAATTCATTAAAATTGATTCATTTTGTTTCGAATATTATAGATATATTTTCTTTTTATATATTATGATATTTTAATAATAAACACACCACATAAATAAAATTTACATTTACTCATTTATATTCTTATAAAAATTTACATAAAAACAGGAAAATATTTTGTTACCATTAGTTGTTTTTAATTTTGGAATAAAAACAAAATTATTTATTATTATAATTTTGAAATCAAAACTTTTATTTTTACAATGTTTCAGATAAAAAGCTTATATATTTTAGTTTACGATAAATGCAACAATTACTAAATATGTTTTTCGAAATAATACAATATTTGTAATTCTATTATCATCTCACTATACGGGACAACATTAACATTTAACAATAAAGTATCAAGTAAAATTGGTATTCTAACATTCATTGTTTGAAATATACATTTTTGTATCAAATGAGATCCACAGATTATTTTTATAATAGCCTTTCTGAATTAGATATCTAATACTGGTAAATTTCATAAGAAATATTCTTTTGTTAAGTAATGGAATTTTTAATTAATCAGTGCCATTTAAATATCTTTAAGTATTGGCCCAGTAATTTACTGCTAACTGATAAACAATGATTTAATTTTATAAAATATAAGCATTTTAAGCTCAAAAATAAATTGAATTATTATCAGCATACTAGAAAAGAACGTGTTCATGCGACAAATTGAAAGACATGTGTTTCAGCTCACATTTCTTGACGTAGGGAACGAGTTCAAATTACGAAGGGTAGGCGATCCCCTGCCTTCTTGACCCCTTCGGACAGGAAGACCTCGGGTATTCTTCCTGGAAACACCCTGAGGAGAGAAACAGAACACTTCCCTTTCGAAATATTTTTCTATTGGGGACTTGCTTCCACTTGTCATTTAGGAACAAAGCTGGTATTCTCTCACAAGAGAATTCTGTCGCCGAAATTCTTTGTCTCTTTTCTTTGTTGACTGAAGAAAAATTTAAAAGACAAAACTGTAAAGGGATTTTGAACAACGAAGAGGAAACTGAGACCATTAGTGGAGGTACCGAAACGATAGATGCCATGTCGCTCGAAGTTCGGAAAGATTTGATTTGCTCAATAGCCCTAGATTCTGAAGTAAGTTTTTCTAATATTGCAATTATTTTTCTTTAATCTTATAATAAATAGTACGATTGTCAAAAAGCATGCTATGCATGGATTTCATAGGCTAATATCGCTTATTTAAGCCTATGACATTGTTCGATACAGTAACAACATACAATACAATGATTTTCTCTTTGATATTTGTAATTATTTACAATAATAAGTAAATGATCAACAAAAAAGTTGCTGTTTCAAGTCTTTTTTGTTATAATTTCTGAAATTATTATTTAAAATAATAAAATTATCATTTAAATTTGAAAGAATTTTTATTTCAGGAATTTATTCGAGTTAAAATTATTTATTTAGAATTTTTATAAGTTCAAATTAATATTAAAAGTTGGAATGAAATTATAATTGAAAGTAATATTAATTTCTCTCAAATTTATAGACTTGTAAATATATATATATATATATATATACACACACCACATATGTGTGTGAGAGACAAAAATATAATTAATATTTAAAAAGATTCTTGCTAATTTTATAATTTATAAGCAAAGGGATATTTTTTGAGTACTGTTATCAATATATTGTAACAGTAAACGGCCTCAAAATGAGATTGATAATAATATTTAAATACATTAAAAATAAGGGAAATAAATAGGAGCTTTGTTAATGGTACCAAAACAGAAATTATGCTAATAATTTCTGTTTTGGTACCATTAACAAAGTTTAATAATAATATAAAATAATATTTCTTATTTTTCCAGTGCTTAATTATTTATGTAATAAAATTCCATAATATTTTTTCATTCTGGTTAAAAAAAAAGTCCAAAAATATCAAGCACTATCAAGGTTTGTCAAGGTTATTTTAAAGGATTCAAAATGAATGATATGAAATATGATATGAATGATATGAAATAAAATAAGTAAATGCATATTATTTAAAGCAGATTTTGTATTCTTATTTACAAAATACTATTATAATTGTTCCTAACTTTAAAATTTTCAAATTTGCATCTTATTTTTTTCATTTAATTAATTTATTTTTGCGAATCAATCGCAGAAAAACTTTATTGTTTTAACTAGTAATTTTATCAGTTCCTTAACACTTTTATAAAAATTTACTGTACATAATATTCAAATAAATATTTAAATTATCTTAAAATTTATAAAATGGAAATTATAATTTTTTTTAAAAAAATGGTGTTACTAGAAACCAGTTAAGAAAGTAAATAAATGACACACAAACAGAAAGAAAAATCTGATTAATTCTCCTTAAATCAAATGAAAGTTCGATTAAGAATGAAAGTGGAAATTGCACAACGATTTTAATTAAATTCTTATTTTAGTATGCAATTTCCAATTTCGTTCTTAATCAAACTTTATATTTGAAAATAGCGATAATTTTATATTAGATAAGTTTTTTTATTGTTAAAGTTTAAAGCGTAATAAAGATAAAAGACAAAATGAAGTAGAAGTGAGGATTACTGTCTATGATTTTATTTTATGATTTTAAAGCAAGATTAAATCTAGGGGAATACATTCAGTGTCTACATTTTGCGTTTGGAAATGAAGGACCATCTCAGGGTACGACATTCAAAAGGTTTATAGTTTCATATGGTTAACAATTTTCTACAGAATGAAGAACACACAAAAAGCGTGTTTTTTACTGTAATCTCAGATAGTGTATTTACCATATGAGAAATGTTAATTGATGATAATAACTGTACATAACAATTGATTTAGAAGAAACTTAGCCTTATATTTACAGTCATGCATAAAACTATTTATGAAGAATTTCATTTGAAAGTAATAGTTTACTGTTGGGTTCCCTGTAATTTAATTGATTATCAAAAAAGATGAGAGTGTCAAATTCAATATAAAACCTTTGTATTACATAAAGATGATGCAAATAGCAATATTTATAAAATTGCAATACATACCATTTGTTGACTCTTCAAGCCAAAAAAATGAAGTTTGTATCTTCAAAGAGATGATATTTTGTTCACAACACTGAAAAGTTATTAAAAAAATAAAGTAAGCCATTTTGTAAAAAGTCATGTATGCTGTTTTCTTCCAAACTGTAGAATTGGTCAAATCCATTAAAAGAGAAATACATAAGGCAATCACAATTAATTGGCATTCTATTAAACGTTTTCCCCTTACGAGTTTTTGAACAAAAAAAAAAAAAATTACATATCATATTTCCTAGTCCCTTGCCCTAGAGCTATGTGTGATTATTGACTATTTTTTAATCTAAAAAATAACTTACATGGACTTTACTTTTTCATTCTGAATTCAATACTTTTTCATTTTGAAAATGATGTTGATGGGTAAAATTTATTTTAACTTTTCCTCGTTTTTAAGAAATGAATGCATTTCAATCTTTGGAAGATTCGCTTATATAATTAATGTATCTTTAAAATGTTTTAAGAATTTTAATAACTCTCAGAGACTTTAATCTGAACCTCCTATAGTATATTTAAGTTATAAAATTTATTCTCTTATTTACAAAATACATTTGGTAAATACGGTTTTGTTTATAGAAATAGTAAAACACCAATAAAAATAATAACAGATAAACTTAGACACCATCTAAAAATCCATCAATATTTCATATTTTCGGGGAATAAAAATTATTTTATAACTAGATAATTTATATAATTACTGAATATCACACAATACCTGTTATCTGTTTTCTATGTGGAAGAAATAATTATTTTTATAAATTAAATAATTGTGATATATTAACAAAATTATGCATACATGCACATACAAATACATGTATATGTGTGTGTGTATTTCTACAGAATCATTCAGTATCATTAACCAAATAAGATATGAATTATAAATATAAGCAAATCATGCTTTTTGTATTCATATTTGAATTCATATTAACACATTACTTTAAAATTATTAAATTTTTGCTGATTATCTTAAAACATAATAATATTTATTGTGTTCAAAGGTAAACAGCAAAAGTTGCATTTCTTCAGAATGAAAAAAACTAAATCGTTCTATAAAAGTATTGGTATATGATTTTATTAAGTTCAGATTTATATTTCTGATAAATGATTAGAAGCTTCTTCCATATTTTCTTTTGAGATATGTGAATACTTTCTACTGTCTCAAATAATTCCTCAAAAAATCTTATATCCTTTTAATAAAAAAATTTCTTTCTTTCAAAAAATGCCGAATGAATATACCGACAATTTTTCAAAATATTTAATATAGAAATAAAAAAAATTGATAGTACTTCGGGAAATGAGGAAAAATATCAGCATTGCCAAGTTGTTGACAAGATTAAACGTGGTTATGGCAATCCAATTCAAAAAAAAAAAAAAAAAATTCTTATTTGTCTTTACTTTTTTTCAGAAATGAGTTTTAAATACGAAAGATAAATATTTTAAAGACACTTTCGTACTTAATCTAAAAAACAATATTGAAAGATATTCGAAGTTGAAATGAAATCTAAACTGAATCTGACATCTAGAATATCTGTTGATAAAGAAGTTAGCTAATGTTCCTATGTGTGCAGTGCTTAAGAATTTTTAAAAAAAAATAAATATCGATTTTTGCAAGATCAAAGAGATCTATTTTGCAAAATTTATTAGCAAATCAAGAATTTTGTCAAGAACACTTGTAAACATTTGATATAAGCATTTTCCTGTCAAAGAATCCAAAAAAATGTGTGTTATATATATTTTTTATATTCTATTATTATAATGGCTGTTAATAAGTTTAGTTCTATTCGTAAAATACCATGAAGTACAAATTATTTAATACAACCTATATCCAAACAAATTTCTACTATAGAAAATACTCTGTTTTGGAAAAAAAAAAAAAAAAAAAAACGTTTTCCTTTATTTATTTTTGGTATTTTGCCTTTTTTATTCTATTCGAACAGGTACATCATAATAAAAGAAATATAAAGAACTATTAATTGTGTGCTATCATATTGAGCAACGATTTCTCTTACGAAATGAAACAAAATCATGTGAAAGTTTTGTCTTTCCTGATATGACGGATCTATATTTAATAGATATCGCATTCATCTTTTATATAGGTCTATTTAATCACTGTTTCCGCAATTTCGTAGAGTTGCGTGAAGTGAAATGAATTAGCGTGATCTCTTATCCTGTATGCACACACGATGAATATTCAAGGTTAACGAGAATACCATGCGCCGAGTGTATTTGCACAAGTCCCTGATATTTAGTTGCGGTGAGAATCCTAGACCTAAAATTTATAGGTAGAAGATTATTTTTAATTTATGGAAAAGGTCGATTTTTATATAATATTCCGCGCATAAAATGATCCATTAAAGAATCTGCCAATGAGAACTCTTCACGTGAAGTGCATGTACTCTAGATTTTTCAAGTACGTTTATGTCGTGATAGTATCGTATGCAAACTTGTCCTCTGATTTCATAAAAATATCTGGGACACTTACAAAATATTTGCTCCTTTTTAATTTTTCTTTCCTGTCAAATTAAAATTACATTCGAAATATTTGTTCCTATAACATTCTTTTGTACTCAAACGATTTAAAGCGACATTATATCTTATTCGCAAACGATTTTATAAATTAAAAACTACAAAAAGTTTTTGGCAACAAAATAAAAAACAACAAAAACTATTCTTTCATCGTAAAATGTAACAAATGACAGTTTCTTTTGAGGAAAATTTAAATTATATCTGTGTAATAACGTATTCATAAACTACGTTTCTTGAAAAAAGAATCGGGAATATTCTTTTAATAAGAATGGTGTTTAGTGAAAAATGATTTCTTTCATCAAAAGTGTGAGTTTCATTTTCTCTAAAAATAGAAATATTGATATCAATTCGTTAATCTTTATTATAATTTCATTGTATTTAAACTAAATAAAATGATGATTAAGTAACATATAATAGGAATCCATTAGCTATAAATATCTGATTTAAAAAAATTGGCAAAGAAAAAGATAGAAATAACGATTTCATAACGACAATAATTCTTCGATCCTCATCGTAATTTAAAACTAGGGAAACAATATAAAATGCTTGCATAATTCATGGGTATGTAATGTATTTTTATTATGAAAATTTTTTTATTATAATTTATGTACACATGTGTAAATAAAATGTAATATTTTTAAATATTATTTTAACTTTATAGGATATTAGATTCAAAAATCGGATTATATGTAATATTTAATTTTTAAAAATGTTAAAATGTGATAAATTTTTAATCATAAAAAAATCATTGTTATCAATGATTTTCTATAAAAGCTATGTAATGTGTATCTTTATATTGTCACCAGGTCATATAAGATATACTTAGTAAAAGAGATTTTTCATTGATTAGCCACATACGAAATAAAATTTGTTGAAATAAGTCATAAAACACCAAAATTGATTAAGTTATGTAAAACACTGAATATTTTAATTTTCCTCCTTGAGAGACACCTTCTGTATGATAAAATTCGAGTGAAAATATTGGAAAACAAAACAAGATATGGATTATTAATTTTATATTTTTATTTCTGTTTGTATCATTTAAAAGTTATATTCTACATGCAAGAGTAAACTTTTAGACTATTTGATTTGTTGTGGAACATTTTAGACTGTTGTACATAACAACGAAAATTAAATGAAATTGTTATGTAATAATTATACTCGAATTTAATTTATTTATAACCCCTATTTCTTAAGAACAAAAAATCATAAGTAGTTATAAATTAGTCAATTTTAACTACCATGGGAGGTCATAATGAAAATTTTAGCTCGCATGGTAGTAGGACCTGAAGAACATTTATTGCATTAATAAAATCAGAGAAACAATAGAGAACCATATATTGTTTCCCTATTTATTTATTTATTTTTCTTTTTTGATTTTGCACATTATTTATTTATTACTTTAATTTATCATTTTTATCAAAATTGGCTAAAATGGCCACAATACTCACATAACATTATTTTAAAAAAGTTTGTAATTTTGGAAAATTTTGCTCATTTTTCCAGTTTAATATAAAAAAGTCATGAAAGACGTGCTTTTTTTTTTTTTTAAAAAAAAAAAAAAAAAAAAAAAAAAAAAATTTAAGAAGATAAAAACATTCTAAATTTATTATGTAATGAAAAAATAAGTAATAGGATATATTTATTTTAACAAATATTGAAGTTTTTTCGTTATTTATTTTTTAAAGAAGTAAATAATTCTATTTCTCCCTTCATTACAATTTATCAGTTTTTTTCCTTTTTTTTTTCAATTTTCAATAAAATTTAAATCAGTTTTAGAAAGTAAATCTGAAAACATTTTCAAAATAAAAGTTTTATTTTATAGTTTATTTTCAAATTCAGTAAATATTGCCAACAGTATTTAGTGACGTAACTATAATTTTTTGTTACATTATAATGGAAGTTATTTAATATAAGTATAAAAACAATTTGTTACAATATGTAAAGCTAACGTTTACATTTATCACACTTAATAGGAGAATATTTTCTTAAATTATCTATCTATCTATCTATCTATCTATCTATATATATATATATATATATATATATATATATATATATATATATATATCATTATATAATTTAAACTTTATATTAAATAAAGTAAAGTGATAAGAATACATCATTTAATATGAGATATTTCTATTCAATAATAGGAAGAGATTTTATGTTATATAAGATATTTTCATTTTTTAATATGTATCCATTAAGCAATATGACGTGGATAATTTTACAAAATCATGAAAAAGGGAACAGATCAGGACATTATCTTTACTAAGAATTATAGTATTTTTTAAATTTTTTTTTCCAATTTAGACACCGTAGGTAACCTGCAAAACGGATAAACCACACTCGGATTGTCTAGCGTTTACTGTATCATCGTCAATTAAATTGATTAAAAAAATCAGAAAACGATAACATCTGTCTTCCGGTAGTTTTCCGCACTTTTTTTATCCATTCGCGAAAAAAAAAAAAAGAAAGAAAGAAAACGAGTAATAAATAATATCATTCGGACACAATACTTGTAGAATAAATCGAACGCCGTTACATATTTTGCGAAATAAATATAAAAATTTATGGAGCAATAAAAGTAAATAAATACTACCGATTCTGCGACGTTTACGTTGACTTTGATGACTCATAATTGTTAGACACATGTAGCTCGGATTCAAGTGATATTTTCCGAGAAATATGGCAACAGAAAATAGAATATTATTTAGTTCCCGCATCCTCAAATATTTATTTTGAAATAAAAGAGCAATTTAAATACTATTAGTCAAGATTTTTCGATTATCCGAATATATGAAATGAATTCTGATATTAATGTTTAGTTGGATGACTGAAAGTATATTTAGGTAACTTTTTGAATTAAAATTATATTATTATTAAAAATAACTGTTTATAAGATAATTTTTAACTATCTAAATTAACTTTTTTAATTCTGTTTCACCTCTGGATATAAGTTTAATGAATTATTATAAGAATTATTTAAAATTACCTCATTTGATTACTTCCTCAAATATTATTGTGAGAAAAAAAAATTCTTGCGTTTTTCTGATAGTAATTTACTAGTGACTATTAAAACTTTTTTAGTGACAAAATGTAACGATGAACAAATTTTGAATTTTCTTTTTATCATTGAGGGAAATAACATTAATGAGGAAATATGATGAAACAATAATTTATTATATCTTACATTAAATGAACTGAAGCTGTAATAATTCTGTCCATAATATGAGATATTTAAATTGAATAATATGAATTTTTATTTAATATATATACGATTTTTACCTTTGACTGTGATTCCATTAAAAATATGATTCTGCTCATACACCTCTTTATAACGTGAAGAGTATTAATCTAAATTCTCCAAATATATTAGATTTTATATCTCCCTTCATTAAGAAATAAATTTTTAATGGTGAAAAACTATATTAATCTCTTAATGAAGATAATTTTTATTTTTCATCATAACCTAAAATATATTAACCTGCATCCTCCGAATACAAATACTCATTATAAAATATCTTTACTCAAAAAATATACTTTCCTTATAAACATTAGATTATGTTTTAATCCATAAGTTTGAAATTTACTATTTTTCTCTCTAGAACTGAAACATATTAGCCAGATTGTTTCAAATAAACAGAAAAGTTCAGGAAATTTCAAATGTTTTCTTGCTGGACTAATCCAGAAATTACATGGATTAAGGTCGGGAGATCTAGCAAGCCACAATAAGGAAAATTAATTACTACTTACCTGATAGAATGTAAATTTTTGCTTAAGTAGTCACTTCCTTATGAATCAGCATAAAATCGTAACATTCATCGGATAAAACTGTATAATACTGGTACACCATTTGCTATTTCCCTGTAATGAGATCGACATCTCTTTCGACCAACATTTACTGCCTTCATGTGGTGGATCCTACATCAATTCCCTACCATGAGTAATAAAAAATTTTTGTTATATATTATTTTATATCTACTGAAAATCTTATCTAAGTGAATGCAGATCACGGTTTGTTCACTTGATCTATGTGGAACAAGTACAAATGAATCTAAATTTATAAATAACAGCAAAGAAAACTCCCTCGGTAAGCGCAGCTAGTAAGTTAAAATTGTTGTAAAAAACTTATATTTTAATTCGGTAAAGATAATAATGCAACATATTAAAAATAATTTTTGCATTAAATTGAATAACTTTATTTACCGTGAATTTATCCAACAAATTTCCGCTGTTATTGTTTTACCATTTTGATATAACAGATTCCAGAGTCATCAACGGAAATGGTTTCATTTTCCAGCTCCAGACAAATCTAATTATGTGCATTTAAACTTCCTCAAAATTTTTCACTTATCGGAAGTAGCAAATGTTTAGTAATGAATTTCTGTTTAAAAATCATCATCGTATTGCTAATAAAATTTTGCGAATAAAGCTTGTCTTTCAAATATAAAAGAATGGCTGACTTGTGTGTGTGTGTAAGATATTAAATGTTCAGAAAAAAAGCAGAATTTTACTTCCACAAAAATCCAGACGTAACATGTATAATGTATTTTCTTAAATCTATAAATTTGTATTTTTATTCCATTCCTTTTACGAGGTATCTCATACATTTGCAAAATAATTTTTTTCGTGTGTTAACATAAATTATTCCTAGTAATAACTTTTTCAGCAATTTTTTTTTTTCGCAAAACATTTGGATACCATGAAAGACATCATAAAATCTTATGATTTTTTCCTGTACATTTACGTCTTAAAAACGAAAGTAGTTTTGGCCATTCATGAAAATTCAAATAAAGTGTTATCAATTTGTACATTAAAATTCTTTTCTCTTCAAAAATGTAGCAAAAGTGTATTGAATTTCCTATTTAAATATATGTTATTCCTTTTATTTTATTTACATTTCATTAATGTTGAGCAAAATATTCAGATTTCATCGGTAAATTATTAATGAAAATAACTTTAATAATCGACAAATTTACTTATGAATTATTTTCATCATAGACAGCCAATCATTCTTTACTCATCGGTTCATACAATGTTTCATGACATCTAACATATTTTAAGCATAACATCTCAAATATTATAGTACATCAATTAAATACCTGAATAAATGTTTCTTATATATTTGCTTCATACTAATTAAAGTTATAATTTAGTATAAAATATTATAGTCAAAGAATCTATATCTCGAATTTTACTAAAAGGCTATCATGCTTTTTTGTTTTAAAAAGTGTACTTTAGTATAAAAAATTGTGAAGCGTAATTTTTTAACGCTTTGCGCTCCCAAGGCACTCCTAAGGAAGTTTGATCCTTGGGCTAGACAAGGCCAACTCTACCTTTCATCCTTTCAGTGGTTCGATAAATCTGAGTACCAAACATGGTTGGAAACTAAACGTTGGGTTTTTTGAGTTAGGCTGACCACCTAACCGGGACATAGGCTTCGCACCCCAGGGCCTTCGGCCAGGAAAACAGATATGGGCACTGTAGGCCTTTGAACACATATGGGCTGTCGACCACTGAGGCTAAAGATGATGATGAGTTAGATATTGTTTTCAAAACCAGAAACACTTGATTATTTAAATTTTATTTGTGTACAAGACTGAAAATATAAATTTAAATAATAAAATTACAAAAGCACATGACATCTTTAACGTCATTCGTAATGAAATATAAAACCTCGTGTTTGACGAATATTTTTGTAATATTCCATTTTCTTATTTTAATTAAATGTTCCTATCTTTCTTGAATATAATATCATTGCTTATCTTAAAATGGTGGTATATACATATAATGTATAAAATATTTTAGGATGTTCAATTTATATTGCTCATGCCAACAAAAGTCAATAACATTTTCGTTAAACTCGTCAGTGTCATAAAAGTACTATTTTAAGTGCTGGAAAACATCAAAGAACGTAGGTACGAGGCATTGTCAGTGGACGTGGGCACTGAAGGATTAATCTCATAAATTAACGTGTCACAGAGAACAACGGGTTTCTATCATTACAAACATGGTTAAAACTCTTTAAAAGAATGCTTGGGGCAATCAATCTTCACAGATAGGCCAAATGTATTGGTTGCAAGTAACATGTAGCTATCAAAGTTTGGTTTTATGCTTCTAAGGTTGTGCCCATGTTGATTTATTTAAAACTTTTCAGCAAAGTAACAAAATACTTACAGTATAATGTATTTTAGATTTTAATGAGTAAAAACACTAACTCTAGTTAGATATATTTTCCCATGGGTCCTTTTTACTGTAAAAATTTAATGACATTATACTCATGTATGAGCGTAACATATATTTAGAAAAAAAAAATTAAATTTTTTTTCATGTAAATATTCATTTTGTAATAACAATCTTGTTCCAATATAGATTTCTGTAAAGGAAAAAAAAATGTATTACACTATGGGAAACACTCATTTTAGAATGGTGAACTTAAAATTGAGGATATTTAAAAGGGAAAAAAAGGGAGCATTGGAAATTTAATGAGGATGATACATTAATTTACATATGCCTCAAATGTACATACATATCAAGCTAGAAAAATTACTATTTCATTTTAGAAATCTAAAACTATTTAAACAAGCCCCATCTTTTCGTATTCAATTATATTTGTCTATAAATTTGTGAAATATTTTAATTCTCTAAATAATACTCTTTTAAAGCATTAATATTTAATGTAATTATTCATACGAAATTTTGACATTGATTTTAAGTAGAATTCATGAAAATGAAGAGAAATAAATGTAAAACTGAACCATTTCAAAAATACATTCGGCGCAGTTTTTTTTTCCATATATTGAAAATAAATTATTATAAATAAAGATTCTAATAATATCTCATGAGAGTTATTTAGTTAATTTATTTATATTTTTTTTTCTTATATTTTATGAAAAATTCTTGATGAAAATTCTCTATAATTAAAATAACCAAAAATTTAAATTCTCAGCACTGCCTTTTAATTATTACTTACTGTTATTAAAAATATGTGTTGATAGAAATATATTATTCACATATAATGAGCATAGTGAGAGAATGTCGTAATTAAAATTTCTTTTAACTCTCAGGAAACTAAAAATGTACAAGAGAAATGTCCATGACTAACACCAATTCAAGAAACTATTTTATTTGACAAGTTTATTAATAGAATTTTATTACATAATTTATAAAATCAATTTATTTATATACATATTAAATATCTATCATATTATTTCATTCATTAATTTATCATCTGCTACTTAATTGCATAATTATTTCTTGTGTAAGAAATTTGGAGTAATTGCCTTGTTTGATAATGTGCAATAGACATTCTAACAAGTTAAAATTGTTATAAAGTTATATATATACATACACTTAGTGGACTATATATATATATATATATATCCAAAAGTTAAGCACGAAAATGTAAAAGGCCAAAAATCAACAAATACTGCTTTAATTGGCACAAAATTCGATAGGAAAGTGGCATATATATTTATGCATAAAATAAAATGAATGATTAAATACAGAAATAAAAACAATATTAAATTTTTGTAAATTATTAGATAATAACATACTGGAGATTTAAACATAATTAAGTATAAAGTGAAAATAAACAGCATAAAAGAAAAAAAAATGGACATTACATGGTTATGTGATCTCCCTTCATCTGTATACAAAGTTTTACATCATGCGACCATGCTTTCAATAAGGTGATCAACCCCGCAGAATTAAGCAATAACTATTCTTCTGGTAGAGCAGTTTCCAGCTCAACAAGAGTGGCTAGAGATGGGAAACGTGAAGATACAGCACGGCCGAAAGCATCCCAAGGACTTTCAATGGGATGTAGGTCGGACGAATATGCTGGCCACCCCATACTCGCAATTTCTCCAGGTAGTCATCGACGATGTCAGCCCTATTTGGACGGGCATTATCGTCCATTAAAACAAAATTAGGGTCAACTGCTGCAGCGTACAATCTCACAACGGGCTTTAGGACTCGATACCCGACAGCCGTCACAGAACCCCGTTTAAAGATGTGCAGGTTGGTGCTTCATCCTAATAAAATCCCTGCCCACATCATAATACTTCCGCCTCGGAATGTGTGATGTTCGGTGATGCTTTTGGGCTGATTGCGTGTTCCTTGTTCACGCAATATCCTTATACCCTTGTCATCCGGCTCCAGAGCAAATCTTGACTCATCAGTAAACATGACATTACCGTAGTCAGACACAAACGAATCCACATGTTCCCGGCATCACTTTAATCGTGTTCCTCTTGATTGGACGCATAGACAAACACAAACTCGAGGTATCCGGGCGTACAGATACTCATATGTAACATTCGGCATAGAGTAGATGCAGATATCACCTTACCATTGGACCCTGTAACTATACATGCCACACGTGTGGTGGTCGCTCTGCGATTCAGCTTGGCTAAAATCACACTATATCTATCTTCCGCGGGGTTTGTAACCCTTGGGTGACCGGCTATGGGCCTTCGGACAACTGTCTGTGAGGTTTGGAATTGTTTCCATAAACGTGAAATTAAAGAATGATGAACGCCGAAGAAAAGAGCAACAGAGATCGACAGTCCTACTTCAGTGCGCCCGCCCCACAGCATGCCAGCGCTCGGATCTTCCATTCGTCTTCTGGAAGTCATAGAGTCAAGTATTTCTTGAAAACAAATTGTACGAAAGTTTTAAACATTTTTTTTATTAGCACTTACAATCAACATCCGTAATCCTTCATAAAGCTGGTATCTTATAAGACTGCATTTTTTGCTTATTTCTTAACATGCAATCGCGATGGGCTGTTACTTAACATATTTGCATACCACCATCTGCCTCTGCAGCGATTTGCATCCTCTCCAATTCTGATTGGTTCCCGAAAATTAGCATTTTCCTCTCCTAACTTTTGAAAGTGAGTGAGTGTATATATATATATATATATATATATATATATATATATATATACATGCACACACGCATAGGCCGCTATGTTTTAGTTTAAAAATATTCCAGAAAAAAGCAGAAATGAAACGTTTTTTCCCAGTGGTCCTGAGACGCTGGAATGGAACCTAGATTTTTTTACTAACTACTAATTTATGGTGAACCTTTAAGTGTAGTCAATCATAACACTATGTAGTAGTTAGCGGAAAGTTGTTATAAGGATGGGAAGGGCCATCGCGCGTATAGCTTTTCAGGAGAAATATTCACAGATAATGGGCTGTATTCAAGTGCCGCAAAGGTAAATATTTGGAAAACTCAACATTTATTTCGTCAGACTTGTAAGCAGAAAATATAAATTCAATGTTCATATCTTGTTATTTAACAGTGAATGGCATCGAATCTTGGATCTTCTAGTATTAGGCCATGGTGAACCCAAGTTTGTTATTTTATCTTACAAAGGGCCATCCGCATATTCACTTGTACAAAATGTAAATGTAGATGCAAATATTTGATTTATGCCGCTTACTTTTGTATCTTATTTGCAAAAATTTATGCATGTCTGTACTGTTTCCAGAGAATCTAAATATAAACATAGTTTATTACAATTGTTATACTACATTATATATTGCTATAAAGGGGCCGTGGTAGCCTAGTGATAAGGGTATCGGCCTTCCATCCAGGAGGGTGTTGTTCTATTTCCAGTGCCCCTAAAGATCCACCGAGTGCATGATCGTTTAATCTGTGGAAACGAAGTCCTGTGGTCGGTCGTTGAGCAGTTACCATTGGTGCAATGGTCTGGAGAAAATTTCCTCTCCCTTCAGATCAATGCAAAATTCAGGGAGTGGATCTACTGGTGGTGCCATCGCTCGGAGGATTTGAAGAGCAAAATCGTACCATTACCTCCGTGGTTCTCTGATTTAAAAAAAAGAAAGAAAGACGCATTCTTTTGATTTAAATTCGCATAGCCAGGGTATAGCGAGCTTGGCTTGTTCAAGTGCCATTAGTAACACAAGAACATATATTGCTAAACTGCCACGTAATATATTATTAACATTATGATGTACAGTCATAGTTTTTATTTTTCAATTGATTTTGCTAATTGTTATTTTTTGTCAAGCACAAAATAATATTGGGTATTAATTAAGAATTATTGATTTTTTTTTCTCTCTCTCACTTCCAGTACACTTTTAAATGAGTCATTAATGGGGTTTTATATTCCTCTATTTAATTAAAAAATAGGATTTTTTAAATTCTTATGATAATTTCTGTCACTATAAATACAAAGCAAAATATGTCTTTATCTCGAAATTGGTTATTAATACAATTAACTTTTAACATACTTTTTACGCTATCTGAATGTTACTGAATTACAATCATATCCTGTGTTTTGATCAATGTTCTTTTTTTCTCTTACTAATTTCACTGATTATAAATTTTTGAAATGTTCTACTGTATATCACCATATTGCTGTCAATGTGAATCTACGTTAATTTGTGTAAAACTATACCATTTTGATGAACATGGATATCCAGTCTATA
Organism: Latrodectus elegans; assembly: GCA_030067965.1. Lineage (NCBI taxonomy): Eukaryota > Metazoa > Arthropoda > Arachnida > Araneae > Theridiidae > Latrodectus > Latrodectus elegans. The sequence goes on along the minus strand of CM057810.1, from coordinate 17,480,900 downwards.
TCATTTTGTAATATATCTTTTTTTAAAAAGCAGTTTTTTATGTTTTCCATATAAGGAACATTGAAAATTTTTGAGAGGAATCCTCAATAACGTTAAAAATTGAAAACTATCGAAAGAGGTAAAAATTCATATACGTTGCTGAAGTGTATTTTTAAGGATTTTTAGGGCATAAGAGAGAGTCCTATGTAGAGATTCAAATGATTTTCTCTCGGATTTTAGAAATTTACATACTCTATATAATTTTTTTTAAGATGATTCTGAATCTCACTCATTTAATTCCTATAACTAAGCATAATTTATGCATCAAAATCTACTTTAGCAAAGAGTTTCATATCTGTCATAATGAATTTGAAATCCTTATAAAATAAAAATAAAAATTTGGAACATAACAGGATTAATATTTTCATAGAATTCGTGTTTTGTCTATCACGATCATTCAAAATGTTAAAATTTAAAGAACTGAATCTGTATAAGAACTGAATCTGCTTAAAATAGTTTTAAGATATGGAGTGAATGGCGGGGAAACATTTAGTTCCGAAAAATAAAGAGATTCGAGGAATTCCTAATAAAAACATAATTCATTGGAACTTGTTTACAGTTGTGATACATAATTGTGGATTGCAAATGATCTATTGGTATTGTGATAATAATCATAAGTGCTAAATTTTGAATTTAGTAATACTTAGAAGTGTTTTACATGCGGCACAAAATAGGAGATGTCCAATGGATTACACAGTGATATATTCGATGCGTTCATCTTCCTTAAGAGGCAATCTGACAGCTACTGATCTTTTGAGATGCTGTTCTTAAGAGTGACAACATAGTCTTTACAATCTATATTCCGGACTTTTATTCTATAAATGAAGATGTTTATAAAAGTCTATAGCTAAATTTAAGTGAATACGTGGCTAATTATTTATTTTCTATAAAATGCAGTTGAAAGGAAATTAAAAAGTGGACAATATAGTATCAAAAAATTCCGTCTTGTTAAAATCTGATGCAGTTTAAAGGGTTTTTCTTCAATTGGAACGAAGATAAAATGTAAATAAATAAATTAAAATGAAGAGCAATACTAAATGTTTTGTAAACTTAATCCATTTAGCTTTGCATAAGGTAAGAGCATTTATCAAATTTCTGGAAATTTTGTTTTTGTTTTGAGTGTTTACTGGACCAAGCAATAAAATATAGGATTCTTCTACGCACAATTCAAATCAATTCAATCATCTATTGCCATTTAAAGGCTATTTGCACTTTTACATGTAATATTAAATCAAGCACTGTATAAATATCTCTATCAGAACGCAGAGAGGATTGATAACAGATTACCTCGTAAAGTTAACACTCTAAGGATGTCTGAAGACTCTTTTAAGTCTGTGGTTTCGTTAAGCTAAACATTGTTGTTTAATGTTTCATTTTAAATTATCCAAGACTCTTTGAAATTTTTACCAACCGTTTGAATTTCCACAGATTTTAGACTTTGTCCACATGGAACACCTAAACCTCTTGCTTGACAATCATTAAAACATTTTCCTGAAAACATATGATAAATTTTACGTTTTGCCTAAATGTTAATGAAATGCTTTTAAACACCTGTGATTTATAAAAAGCATCACCAAAAAAAAAAAAAAAAAAAAAAAAAAAGGCGGAAAAACCACCGATTTTATAAAACAACTTTTTATAAGAATTCCTTGGCAGTTGAAGAATATTTCCGTAAGATTTTGTACACATTTATTTAATCTCAGTTGTAGTAAACATTTTGCATATGAGAGTGACAAATCCTTTAAACAATTTAACAAAAATTATCTTTGAATTAACATAGCATTTCCATACTATGCATTTTTTGGGGAGTATAAAATGCATGTAATGTGGCATTTAAGATGTTAAACAAGGAAATGAAGAAATAAATTCAAGACGTATCGACAGTTATATGATCCTTCCATTTTCTTGGCACGTATATTTTAATTGTTACTTAAGTTGAATAAAAATGCACATGTCAAATGATGACGCTAAAAATATTTACAAAAGTTAAAGGTACAAAAATAACTTTAAACTCCAAAAAGGAAAATTATGTTTTTATTAAAAATTATTTGATTGTTCATAAACAATATGTTCCTTATAATAATTCAAACAAGAAAAAAAAAATTACCCTAACTTTTATTTTTCCATTTGTATGATCATGAATGATCAGTTTTTAAATCGAAATATTCTGCTTCTAATAATACCTTGAAATGAATTCTTATTTATAGAATTCATTTAAATTTAATTTTTTTACAAATTCGCTCAATACTCTTGTATGTATCAAAACACATTTTTATTGTGATACATGAATAATTATAATATATAAGTTATTTACCTATTATATCCTATTTTAAAATCTTAATAAAATCTAAATATATCATACAATATATGAATACTTTTAATAGAATGTATGAGCACTAATTTATACATATATGAACTAAAAATTAGATAGGATAAATTATAGTTCGTACTAGTGTCAGCAAATAACTTATTTTGAATTGTTCGTAAAATTGAATAAACAATAGTATAATATATATATATATTATATATAAATTTATAATATATTATTTTTTCATAAGTATATCATATTCTAAGTAATTATAAAGTACTCATATTAAATAAAAATAACTTTTCCTGTATTAAATTTAATGTACTCAAAAAGTACTTTTGAGTACATTTAATTTAATCATTATGACGTATTAATTTCGGTATTATTTTAACCAGAGCAAAATTTTAATATTTTCTTTTACTTCTCGAGTGAAAAGGAAACATCTTTAATTTACATCACAAAAATTAAATTATATAATCATTTAATCCTTCACTGTAATCGTTATTGATTCACAAAACATTAATTAGTCAAATATGTAAAATTTCCCTCTTCTTTTAATCTAATCAGATGATAAATTTCAAGTTTTTTTTTACATTTATTTATGTTATCAAATTCTATTATGCTAAAAATATCAAACAGTACGCAAAATTAACGCCCAAATGAAAGATTTCATTAACCTGAGTAATAAGAAAATACTGGTATAATTATCTCTATTTCATTTTCAATATGAAAAATAATTAAAATATTTATTAAAATGAAAGCAAAATTTTTAAATAAATACTGTTTTCTTCAAATAAAAACATAAAATTAAAAAAGTTCTGAAAAAAATGTACAAAAATTATGTAATTTCATATAAAAATAAATTTCTGGCTATTGTTATAAACCAAAAATCTGAGCAATTACGTTTTAATAACTAATTAAAACCATGATGATGAACAGTAACATTTTTAATGAAACTGGCATCAATTGTACTCGACTCAATTTACATTGTGCAATTTTCCTCGAAATATAAACCTACATCTGCATTGTTTCAAATTTCAAATCTAATTTAAAAATAAAATAAAAAAAATCGTCTGCAGTATGTCATTGCTGCTGGAGTAGAACATTGGAATAACAACAGCTATTTAACCCCACCCTCCGCAGTTTCGGATGTTTAGCATCTTGCTCTTGGTACTCCCCCGACTTTTCTGCGAAGCGTACGGCAACCCTACAGAGGAGTGAACAGGTAAGAAAGTTAAAATTCTAATGAGCAGTTGGCGTACCTGCTGGAATCACTTTGGCGACCGAAATAAAACTTTCCCCCCGTACTTCCCCAATAGGGCAACCTGTCTGCCTGGAACGTATGAATGTCAGAGTAAAGCGGTACACCTGTGAGGTAAAGATCACGTCTTTTGTGTCAGTCAAACAGGCGAGTTCAACTGAGCGAAAAGCACGTATGGAATACGATTTGTCCGAATACAACAGATATATCTGCTATGTAGTAAGTGCTGCTCTATAAGGCAGGACGAGGAGCGGTCCTTTTTCACAGCGAACATGTGCTAGTCGAATACACTTTGGTAGATAAATATTATGGCAGATGTGAGCGGCACGGACCATCTGGTAAGTACCGTATTCATTACCAATCAAAGTGTGATGCCAACGTTTTCCAATAAATTATCTTCATTCAATCAGAATTGCGCTAGATGAAAATTCCCTCACAAATCTGGTTAGCACCAGGCGCGTAAAAAAATAAAGGGGCTTAAAATGCATGGAATTGTTTTTAATACATTTGTTTAGGATAGGATAGCTTACGAAAAACAGAATTATTAATTGCTAAATTAGTATAATTTATTTGAATAAATACATAGTTTATTACCTTTTTATTACATATGTTTTTAAATGACTTTAAATTTAGTGAGCAACAGAATAATCAAGCAATTCATTTTTGCCTTGTAAATAAACACTTGTTAAAAAAAAGTATTTAAAATACTTAAAAGTCAATATTAAGGGACTGAACATCATTTTAAATTTATATATTTCATATTTTAAAACCTAGTGACATTTCTTTATAATATTTTGCTATATTAAATTTCAAATAACAATCGTTATATAATCCGATTTATCTACTTAAATAAATTATGTTTAGTTTTTATTAGTAGATTTATTTAAGCGAATGAAATATTATTAGTAGGTATTGTTTTTGTTAATAAAATGTCATTTGCAAATATTTTTCTTGTTAATAAATCCTTTACTTAAAGTAATTTATTTAGTAAAAAGGCATTATCTGTGGATATTAACTTACATTTGAGCATTGCTTAAAAGGATCAATCTGCATGATGAATATAATCATTTGTTACACACAATATCTCAAATCAATCTGAAATATACATTTATTAATTAGCTGATAAAATTTATAGAATTACAAGTAGAATAATCTTATAAATTCAAAAAATATGAAATATAAATATAATTCAAACATAGAAATTACAAAATATTGTAAAAAAAGCAATATAAGTAGATAGTGTATAATGTAGCCCATTTTTAAAAAACAAGATACTATAAATTAGTTAGTTTTAATATTTATGATTGTATTAAGAGCATTTAATATAATCATCTACTGGCACAATCATATACTTTAAATATTTTAATCGTACTTTTTGCAAAATTATTTATATTCATCTTCATTTTAAATTAAATTTTGTTAATGATTATGGACATAAATTGAAGTTTTATTCCATTCATTTGTATAGTTGGTATATTTTTTAACACTGGCTTTATCACTAAACAAATTTTTTCGTATGCGTTTTTCTTGATTTTGCTTAATTGAATATTTTTGGAATTAAATTCCCTTAGAACAAATTTGATTTAATAAATGGAACTCCATCGAATACAATTTTTTAAATAGAAACCATTAAGCCTAAAAATGAAATAAAGAATCCGTAAATAATTAGTTGTCATTTGTAAGATTTCAAGTCATTTTCAATTAAAAATTGCATCCAAATTTTTGCAAGAATTATATGAAATAATCAAGCAAAAGAGCATTTTATTTTAATTCTTAATATTAGCTCAAAATGTTTAAAAATTGCTTATTATTTGCTTAACATGGGCACAAAGCCATTTTCGTTTGTTAGAAATGGGTGTTGCATTTTTAATAGAAGATAACCTGAGATTTAAGGAGTAAAAACAAAAAACAAAAATAAATAAATAAAAATAAAAAATAAACAACTTAACAAAAATAAAATAAAGTTGCTCAAATGTAACTACAGCTCCATATATCGACACATTTCTTAAAAAAAAAAATTAGATATAATAGAATGAAAATATACCGTTGAATAATTTCCATATAAATTTTGGAATGTTTATAATTTATATTGTCACAGTATTATTAAATAATGCATTATTCCTTTCTGAGGTATCAATACATAAAGGATTTTTGAATGAGATAATAAATGTTATAACTTATGAAATTCAAAATTTGTAAACATGTAGGTGTCACAGTTTTAGGTTTAATTAATTAAGTTAAAAAAGTTATATTTAATATAAATCTAATAAATAAATATTTAGTCTAAAATATATATATATATACATACATATATATATATATATATATATATATATATATATATATATATATATATATATATATATATATATATATATATATTCTATCCTAATTTGTAAGGTATAAATCATTTACATCTAAAAAATTAAAGATAAGACTAATAATTTATATTATAATTTACAATAATTAAATGTATTTATTATTATTATTATTAAAATGATATTATGATTGTGAATACAGTTATTTTTATTGTGGTAACAGTCACTGTATTAAAATGAATTTTTCCCCATTGTTTAATTAATAAAATATATTACTGTAAGAATTCTGGCAAAAATTAATCTTTTTTAATCTATTGCATATTTTCTACAATATTTATTGATGAATAAATAAAATTGAATGAAACAGTAAGTTGCAAAGGTAGAAATACGCTTCCTTGATTTTTTTCCCATTGAAGTTAGTCATACAATGTCTTCAATGTTTAGTCAATTGACCATAAAAATCCTGTCGTAAAATTTAATAACTTTGATCGGAAACATTTACAAAAAAGGTTTTTAATTATAATAGATTTGAGATATTTTTCTGTGGTTGTTTTGATTTCAAATGGCATAAGTAATACTATGTGATATAATAGCCAGTTGTAAATTTGCTTAAATAGTTATGAGATCAAAATGACTTGTATTCTTTTCATAATAAATTCTATTTTAGGGCATTTTTTGTTATTTCCAGTCACTTTCCCCAAAAATATGTTTATAAAAACATACTTTTTTAATTGTTTTGAAGTGTTCATTAATCGTCTTTCATCATTTCTCCTATAATTATCCGCTTTGAAATTTGTGATATTGTTTTAGCAGGAAGCTATGAATCTGCTTTCGTAGAATTTTTTAAGCATTTCTCTATTATACATTATTTTAAGCGAATGAATATAAAGTAAATTAATATTTAAATGACTGCTTTGCATGTTTTTAAGGGCTGTATGTGATAAGAAGCTTTATAAATTACTTTAATAATCATTTTATAAGCACTTCAGTTTGATAAATTTCAAGAAAAATAAACAAACAACTTATAGTTAAAAAAATAGGGTTGATATTAGTTTAAGTTTTTAGTTTAATCAAATGGGATAATTTTATTATTAACAAAAATAGTAATTATCTAAAGACTTACATATTATAATGCAAGGATATTTTTATAATTTTACATTATATAATATAAAACAATTATAAAAATTCTTGGTTACATCATTTCTGTATTACAAAAGGACTTCTGATATATGGTACGTTTTTAACAAAACTATGCTAGTTATAATTTTAATAAATAGAAGCAACCGAATAAATTGGGCTAATTTAGAATCAAAAGAATTGTTAATTTATTAAGCATATATTATATTATTGGTAACTAAGTATTATTTTAAGCTCTATTTTAATTGCATATTAATTAAAAAAAGAAAATACTCAATTACGTTGAGGATATTTATTCGCATGACCAATTTTGCTTCAAAAACAAAAAATAATGTTTTTTCCTCAATTATTTTATTTATGAAGTGTTATTAATTGAATATTATAATTTTTCCTAGAAGAGAAAACATTTTAATTTGCTTTATTGTATGTTCTTTAAAATAACATATTTGTGAAACGTAATCTTTAATTCTGTGGTTTTACCTGTTGATTTAATTTTCCCCAAATAGTTTGTGTTTAACGAATATCTGCTAGGATCTTATTTTGACATAGGAACCTGGGCAGTTTGTTTTGCATGAAGTGGTGCAGTCACAACAATTGCCGGCAGATACGTAGTAAACGCAAGGGAAATAATGAGGTCACTCGCAGGTAGCAAAATTCGGAAAAGCCTTTGGATTGACCGACAAAAGGCGAATAAAAAATAATATTTATTTTCGTACAAAATAGGGCTGCCGCCAAATAATTTGCCAGAACGGTGTTTGCTCTGTCATTTGCATTTTTATTAAGTCATATTTTGCTTACCTCCAACATTGTGGGCGGTAATGGTCATTTATTAGACTTTTCCCTGCAAAACTGATTTGCTTTATCCTATTAGAATCAAACTTCGCTTTGAACTTGCAAGCAAAGAGGGTTATGATAAATTTGAATTTAGTATTCAAACACCAGAAAAAGTGTCATGTCTCTTAAGTACTGTAGAAACCTAAAGCAGCAATATTGAGGTGAAGGAAGCGAAAGTTTTAAATTTTATATATATATACAATCCCTTGTTTAAGAAAATTAGGATATTGATATATGCTTTGTTAAAAGTTAAAATGTCACGCTAGTTACCTCCATGTATTCCAGTCGTTTTGTTTAGTTGAAATACGGGGTAACAGTATCTCTCTTAATCCAAAAATTACTGATCTATTATTCAAACTGGCTTTATTAACATGAAGCAGACAATTACCCCCGTGGATGAAATAATCATTTTGTTTTGAGGAATAAAGCGGGATAATTGCATACCATGCAAACTTCTCTCATGATCCAAAAATTATTTAGATACTATATATGTCACTAAGCAGTTTGATGCATTTTACTGTCTTTCATAGAAAAATGGAAATAATTTGTTTATAGATTTATACTAATTATGCACTGTTTTTTTCACACATTCGTTCTCAATGCTCAAAAATTTTTTGGAAGAAAAATAATATAGCAGATATTATATATATATGTATATGTGTATATATACATACATATATATATATAGATATATGCGTGTAATTTACACTATAACAACGAAATGATGCACAAATAAGATAATATTTCCATCAAATAATTTATAATTATATTATTAGTCTTAAATAATTATGTATTTACATACGTTACTAACTAAAAGAAAAGTCGAAAATAAAAAATACTTAAGAAATGTTTTAAAATATTTTTCTGTGAGAATTTTAATTTCATTATTATTGTTACTCAATTTAATTGCAAATTTTAAATTACGCGCCACATTCTTAAAATATCTTTAAGTTTTTTCATAATTTCGATCTTTATAATTTTATCATTAAATGTTAAACTTACTGTAACTCGTAAATATAATTATCAAGTTTCCTGAAAAATTTAAGAAAGAATTTGGGTAATGATCGCAATTATTATATTTCTATATTTTTTGTATATATTACACATAGATTACACAAGACTATATTATACTGATCTTCATTCTACTACATTATTCAAGCTTTAGTTTGTTTTCAAATGTCAGCACAAACGAATATCTGAAATTTTCATTTTTCCGAGCAATTTTTGTTATATTGTTATATTTAGAGCCAAATACTAATTGATATTTGTAAGTTTTCGAGAGCATAAATCTTGTGAAGGGGTATGTAAGAAATTTTGATGTGTAGAGAAAAATAGATTCGATAGCTATGTTGCTGTAAAAACAATGTAGCAAATTTTTTTCTAAATTATAATTTCATGGGTTATAAGAAACGCGTAAAGAACTATCACATTTATAAAATTACTTTTTATGAGATATTCTTTATATAAGAAGAGATTTTTTTTTTTTGACATAAAAATAAAGTTATTTTTGGAATTATCATTTTAAATGTATTGGAGGTGGTTTTGACATTTATTTCAATAATTTACTTCTGCTTAAGGAAAACTTACAAAATCAATTACGCCGAAGTTCTGAACTGTTTGATTCTGAGGAATGTCTTGATTATGAAAGTGTTTATCTCAAATAAAACAACCTCGTCTCCAGTATGGGAAAACTAAGGTCTTTTTTTTGTTTGTATTTCGGTTTGAAACAAAGGACGAAACCATGAATAATTTTGAGAATTATTGTTGTCTTTTTATTTTAATACTGAGACATCAAACTAGTTAAATTTTTCCTTTCTTAAAAAAGGGGAAATTTTTTAATTTATAAATACGCATTCCATAAACTTTTAATCTTGAAAGCATCCATTTGTCTTCACCATCATCTCAGTTTGCAGCAAGTTTTCAGGTAACAGAAGATATAAAATTTCATTTATATCTTACTCATACCTATATATGCTATTTTATTGATATTAGAAAATCCAATTATGATTCTAGTGATTTCTATTTTGGGTAGTTCAGTTTGCCGCGGATATAAAATGTTGCACGTTAATTTATCCGGTGAGCAAATATCATGTATACATTGCAAAATATAAAAATTTAATCATCATATGTAATAAATATAAACATTATATATATATATATATATATATATATATATATAAAATATTAGTTGTGATAGATAATTCAGGCCTTTTATTTTTAGTAACATTCTGATTTCTTTATTCAGCTTTTTGTGAGAAAGAGTTTTTATGCTTAAGATATTTTATTATTTATTTAATTTGGTTTATTAAAGTTATTACTATTAAAATAATATAATTTAAAAAAATACAATTCATACTATACATAAACATTTGCATTTGGTATTATTATTTTTCTTTGCAATAATTATCAACAGCCCATAGTTTAGATTCATTATAAAATACTAATATGAAATCAAAATGCGAAATTGTATTATAATGTTACAAAAAGTATATAACACATTTGGCATTAAGTTAAATATGAGCATTAATATTTAAGTCAAAATAATGAACTTTTTGATGATTGTAATTTTAAAAAAGAATCATTACTAGGTGCTTCAGCACATAATTGCTTATGGTATCTGTACTTCAGCATTATGATAAAATTTAAAATTATTTTAAAATCAATAAGTTCTTTAATCCGCAAGATTTTTATTATTTTTTTTAATTCAAGTTTTATTTTCCTTACAAGGGAAATTATTTTGGAAATTGAGGATGAGGAAGAGAGGGTTAAAACTGCTTAAAGGATATAACCATGCCGCAGTATTTCGTTTTCATTCATCAGACATCAGAGGGGAGAAAATATTGAGGTCACGGTTATAGACACCTGTTGCGTTTGACTAGTCCATGTCGCAGACGACCTTTTAAGGTTGAGAGTCAGAGGAATGCAAGTATGCATCAAGTTTCACAAAATTTCATGGTTCTTATTCCTTGACTGTTTTTATTGATTTTGAGTCATAAATTTATAAATCCAGTTGGATTATTTTACAGTGCGATTCATTAATTTTATTGCGATTTTCCAAATGATAAATTTATCTTATAGAAAATATATACTAAGAATTTTTTGTTAGTTTTATTAGAAAAAGACTTACAGTCATAAAAGTGAATATTAAGTTTATAGCGAGATGAATTCAAATTTAAATATTCGTTTTCGTTATAACTGAGTTAAAATTAAGCATTTTAATATGAAAGGTTAAGTTGAAATTAAATCTAAGAAAAGTATGTCTATATAAGACATAAAAATGTAAAAATTGTTATTCTTTGTTTAATACGATTCCATGAACTCTTTCCATTCAAAAATATTTTTTAATTTATAGTGAAATATTATTTTAATTTATGCTGTAAAAAAAAATCCTTATTTACGTTATAATGACCGCCTTCTGTATATCTAGACTAAACGTCAAATATTTTTGTAAATTAAAAAAAATAGCTCCATAAATATTTGGAAAATTGTGCTTTATATAAAAAAAAATATTACACCACCTAGTATTTTCTTAAAGTTTAATACTTTTTAAGGCAGAAAGTTAAAAATATAATAACTTTCTAAAATATTACTTAATCAATTGCCGGATATGTTTCGATGTATGTTATATTATAACATACATAGAAACCTATGTAATTTATTTATATGTATGTATGTATTTATTTATCACTTCTTAATTCTATATTTATATAAGTATAGAATATATTTCAACATATTTTTGATTCCTTAAAAGGGCACCTTGTTTGTAATATTTTTAAATTTTCGCAATACGTATTGTTTTCAAATTCATAAAACAATCTTATCAATAGATTTTATAAACAGTAATAACACCTAAATTATTGCTTGACTAGAAACATGTTTCTAAGTATCCTGGGCTAGGCACAAAGAAGTACGCCGGTCAACACACATAGGTTTTTGAATTAATTATCCAAAATAGTTTTTTTTAATAATTTAATAACAAGAGTTCTTTCATTTTAGTGATAAAGGACTAATTTAATTTGTTATAGATATCAAATCCGAAAAGATAATTTGCAACGCAATATAACAAATACAATGTAAAAAGAAACAGTTTATTTTTATTTATTGACATATTCTTGTCTTCACCTTTACATTGCACAAATATTTCAGTTACTGTTAAGCAGATATTTCGTAAATGTTAAATACTCAGCATTTATGCTATTTTATGAAAATAATAGTTCTAAATGATTGAAATTGATGGGGAAAACCGTTATCGCCCGAAAAGATAAAATATTTTAATATGTATTTATCAGATAGTCAATATTCATATTACATATTTTATAATTTTAATGAGGTTAAATTTATTTGTTACTGATTCTAACAATATATAGCTGCTTGAATTTAAAACAAACAATATGCAGTTGATATCTGAGACAATACATTATATAAATTATTCACACTCGCACACATGCATGCATATGTATGTTGCATGTATTAATACACACACACTTATATAATATAGATAGATAGAGTAAATGAAACCGAGATCAATTGGTTCAAGACAGAGAGATAAATTCTACTATATTTCAGCACAGCAGTTTCTAAAATTATTGATATTACACATCATATCATCGAAATGCAATTATGGATTGCTTATTTCATTAATCGGAACGATTTTCAATCAAAGAGCTCCAATGAGGAAAAATAGTAGTTTGATAATTTTTATCGCGTTTTTTTTCCACGCAACCGTATTTTTCTGGATAATTGATTTCAAACCTGCCCATTATAGTAACCGAAATACTTGGCTAAAACCATGCCTCCGCTTTCTCAAAATCAAATTGAAATTCGTGAGGTGAGTGATGAAAGAGCAGAAATGAATCTCTCTTAGAATTCTTTGTTTTCGAAATGGTTGGTCACGTTTCGAAGTAGTTGTTCGTTACGAAAAAGCAGGTGCAATAATATCCTTAAATTGCCTGTAGGGTAGGAGGAGCTGAAACCTAACAGTACAAGTTTTTTTTTATATATATGTACATATATCATAACGCTCAAAGTATAGCAAATAGTAAGTTTATTTAAAAAGTATGAAAAAATAGTTTTACAGTGACTAAAATTATCATTATTTTGAAAATTTTATTAACTTCAGATATTGTAAGGAATAACAGCAAATTTAAATATATACTTATGTGTACTTAGCATTCTAATTACTATCTTACATTTCAGCTCATCAATGAATTTTTAATAAAAAATTCAAAACTAAATATCTCACATATAGTCTTTAATTATGTATCGATTTAATAAAATGAAATTTAATTGAATATTTATTAATAAATTGTCTTGATGGTCAAAATTAATTTATTGATTTACTCAACTATTAAATTTTTTTTTTTTTTTTTTTTTTTTTTTAGGATATCTCAAAATTTTAGAATAAACTTGTGAAGTCTTAAAAATTTATAGCATCATAAAAAAAATATATCATACGTCTGTGATTTTAAGAAAACTAAAATCCCATAATCATCAAATTAAATTATTTTTGTCTATAAGGCATACATAAAACTAAATGTATTTTATTAAATGAACATATGATTAAATAATATAAAGGCTATATGTGAAATAATTATAAAATATTTATAAGGGAATTGAAATGTATGAAAACATTTCTAAAATGTATAATGGGGGTTATATAAGTAAAATTTATATTTGATGTTATTCGCCATAGTATTTCAAATTAAATTTACAAAATACACCATTTATTTTAGTAATTTATTTATCGAAATAACTGAAAAAAAAAACAAGAAATATTTGTAATAAAATTTCCAAATTTTTTTTAATTTTGAAAATTTTTCTAATGAAACTGGAAAATTGTTCACTATTTTTAAGGCAAAGTATTTGAAAGTGCTTATAACTGTATACGTAATGTAGACATCAAATAATTTTAGTGAAAGATCTTAAAATAAGAGAAAATGGATATTTTAAATTTAAATCCTTAATAAGTAATTTATTTTTCTTTCTGTTTTGAATCGTATTATCTTAAGTGAAATAATTTGGGTTGTGATTAATAGCAAAGTTGATTTATATATGAAAGATTTTAAATGAATTTTTTAATCTATCACATAACTGAAAACTCTGGAAAATTTTCATGATTGAAATTGTGACGTAGTAATATATTATTATAGTTAGTTAAATATAGTCATACATAAGCATAAGTTGAATTAATATCATATTTTTTTAGCTTAGAATGTTTAAACATTCGATGTTGAATTTCGATATAAGCGATCGGCTTTTATAAGTATTTGTTGTCATTTGTTGGCAATTTATTAATATAAAATATAAGAAACGAATGAGAAAAATTTATCACCACTTAGTAATGAATGCTTTTTAGAAAGGTTAGATAATATTGCAAGGGCAATAAAATAAAATATCTTCTTGCAAAGAGTTTAAGGAAATATTTTGATATTTTTCAGGATTTAAGGGGAAATGATCCTGCAAAAACTGCGTTCTTTTATCAGAAGTGTTGTTTAAGTGGAATGTACTTAATCAATAGCATTTTACTGATAAAAATAATTTGTATTGTATTTTGCATGTAGCAATGTAATATGTTAAGGCAGTGGCTTAACGATATTCGTAAGATATGGTTAGTCTATTCATTTGTAATTATTCTCAAATATAATTCATATTTATATTTGACGCAGGAGACACTTAAAAAAAGGAAAGGAAACCAATCAAAATATCTATATGTTTTCCTTGAATTTAGAACTTAGATTCAAAGAAATGAAAGAGCAAAACAAAAGTCCTAGAATAGTATAATGGACGAAAAATTAGACAGACACCTTCCTTCAAAACCCTTCGTGGTTGAAAACTCAAAATTTCTACTATTGTAATCGGAGTAATATATTTTTGCAGCCCTATTTTGTCAAATAAAACTAAATTTTCTTGAACTTTTAATTATTGAAAATAAATTTAAAAGTGCAACTTGCTATTAATTGTGTTCTTAGCATTTTTGAGTTCTTACATACGCATACTATATGCATAGTATAAAAAATAAATAAAATTTATATAAAAAAAAATTGAAAGTAACCTGGATTTATTTTAACGAAAACATGTCTTGCCGCAGCCCAATTATATTTGGCACGATCTGAAGGTCTGAAGGTGATTTTAAGTGTTAATAAATAAAAGTGGGAGGAGTATTCTTCAGCCAAATAATTTGAAATGGCTCTATTTAATAATAGATAAGAAAATGTTTGTGCAAAGATTTTAAAAATGCTTAGCAGAATAATTATGATATCTCAGTTATAATTCTTTTTACTTCAAGTCTATTTAGATAAGAAGTGCCACCCAGTCGTTTCTTTAACGCATAATTAAAAGCTTTTTAAATATTTGGATAAAATAAAAGCAAATTCAAAGATATTTCATTTTGTTGAAGTTATCATTGTACTTTCCCCAATTCAACAAAGTTATCCAATTATCTTAAATTTTCCTATTTATAAAAGTTTTCGAAGGAAGTTTGCAAAAGAAATTTTTGCTGTAATAGCATAATTTATTATAAATAAAAGGACTTAAAAATAACTGATATCTGAGGTATCTCTCTCTCTCTCATTTGAGACAGATGAACGCTGTACAATACACATATAAATTCATGCACACATAAAGAAAAACTAGAAAAATAGTGGAAAATCGTATAAATTTCGTATCTTCAGAAATATAATTGAAACCACTACGCATTTGAAGACACATTTTCATTTGATAAATTTATAACATTTCTTTGCATCAAAGGATATTTAGCTTCATTTCACAATAATCACATACCAAATTCGAAGAATGAAATTCACTTGCTTATTTTCCACAGAATCAAAGAAAAATATGAAGAAAAACTGTAGCGCAAAATAATATATAGTAAATTTCGTGAAAATTTAAATTTGAAGTACACTACTTACCCGAGAAATAGCAATTGTATTACAGCAAGGTACTCACACAGTCTTCGAATGTCGCCGTTTTTATGTATGACCGGTTAAAATACCATAAAAAATAATAACAATGATATTTTCATATTTTATTAGTAGTGCTGTTATAAAAAGATTTTTGACCAGCAATTTTTTAATTGCAAACTAAAATGTATAAATTTTCTTTTACCTTAACAAATAATTTAACCGAAAGGAAAATTATTAAGTGGGAAAAACAGTCATGCAAACTGTACAGAATGCTATTGGGGTGATATTTTAATATCTAATAATTTAATTATCACAACAAAAAATGGATTATTATCAACCACACAAAAAATTTGTGTGAAACAACAATCATTAAATATTATAATTTTCCAGAGTGAATTTGTTGTATCTTTTTTCCCCTTTTATTCTAAGTATTAATTTTTTGTAATTTCTTTATAAATTATTTGATGTCTTTAAGTTAGAAAAACGGCCTTTAATGTCAAACTTTACTCTTATGGATTTTCAAAATTATTAAAAAATTTGTCAGGTAGATAATGATTATCCTTACATTTAACATGTTCATATATAATATGCTCATTTTTTAATTTAAAAGTTCCGGTACTTTTACCAAATTGACATTTTTGGCGATCATACAAAGAAAACACATAAAAAAAGTATTAACTATTATAATAAATTTTGTCCAGTAAGTATGAGCATTTTGATATCTTTTAACATTTTTGTGGAAGATAGTTTGCTGGATAATATTTATTTCAAAATACTTTGTTATGGAGTTTGAATTAAAAAAATATTCTGCAAAATTTTCAAATTATTTTAATATAAGATTTTGTGCTTGATGTGACTAAATGATTTCACCCAAACATTATTTGAAAATCTTCTTTTAAAAATTTCAATTTCAGTTAGTACTTAACTAAAGGACTAATACCATAAGACATTTTCAAATATATTTATCAAAAACTTATCACTTACAACTTTATTTACTTTTAATTTGCGATTGGCAATGTCAAAACGTTATTCTATTTCTTCATGTAATTCCTTCTCAAAAATATTCCATTTATTGTTTAAATATTACTTTATATTTGTAGAGAACAGTGCTTGTTATTCGGAAACCGGTTATTCTTTACTATTGGAACTAAAAACCGCGTTAATTTTTATTCGTTTTTTTTTATCAAAATAAAAAAAGTTATCTTATAGAATTTTTTCAATAAAATATTTTAATGTAGGCAATAAAGTTAAAAATAAGACAATTTACTATTTATTATAAAACAATATATTACACACTAGATTAAATCTAAATATAGAGAAAATAATGTATAAAGAATAAGTATGAAATTTTTTATTGAGTTATGTACGACATTTTTAAATAATGTCTTATAGAATTCAATAAAAAAATTTCATGCATAAATTTATCGTTATATTTACTTTTGTTCAGAAAAAAAAGGAAAAAATGCTTTTGGAAATAAACAACGTTAAAAATTCTCTTACAAAATTCACTGTAAATTACCACATAGTTAATTAAAAATAATTTTCTTTGAGATGCGACAAACTGATTGTTTTTGTTTCGATGGAGTATAAAAATGTGATGGGGAAAGAATATAAATCTTACGAGTGCAACGTTAAATTAGAGAAATTAGATGATGCTGGCAACTTAATTAAATGCAAATTAGCGTGAAAATTATAAACTTTTAGTTAAACATCATCCATAGTTAAAATAGAAACTTTTTTTCTATTTATATGTATTCTAAAAAAAATACAAGAATATTTTTTTCCAATTTTTAATATTTTGTAATCAAAAGTCAAAGAAAAAAACGTAGAAATCAACGCTGAATTACAATATCTCTCTTACTGTTCGAAAATTCCAAGGATAAATGTTCAACCATCAATTTCATTTAATAAGTTTCGAAAAATGTGGCATTACCACGAAAGAGAACCAAAATCAATAAATCAAAATATTAAAGAGAAAAAATATCTGGGAGAATTTAAATTAATGAGAAAAATTTTCTATATTGTGAATACTAACGAGTTCTCTAAAGCTACTTAGTGTCGTTATATTAAATAACTAATATGTTATAATCTTTATTAAATTATAGAAGTTTCCGACTGACAAGTGAAATAAGTTCGATTTTTATAGTTAAATATTGCTGTTTTGTTAACAAATAGAATGCAGAAATAATTTTAAAACATTCATAATTAAGTATCAACTTATTTGGAGGAAGATCACAATATGAATGAAATTTTCAAATGTCATGTATCTCATAAAAACACATTTTTTTCCGAATATAATTTCCCATTTTTTTATGTTAGATGCTCATGGCAACATTTGCGTAGAATGTTTTTGCTTAATTAATTTTTTATTAAACAAACAATAAAAATTTTATAACTCGATGAAAATATGTAACTTTCTTTGGAATGTTATAATTAGTTTAAAATTTAGATTCAAGCAGTGACTATCACATAAAGTAATAAATAATGAAGTCCCAACAGTATATTACATTAGAGAACTAAAACAAAACCTCTGCCAGTTCAACTCTACATTTATCTTTTTTCCGAAAATAAATAAATAAAATCATAAAACCCGGAGAGTGGAAAAGGCCAATTAGCATATTATGCACTATCGCCTGGTTTACGGTATTTTCTCTTTGTTTTACGGTATTTTATGAGACAAATACATCATCGGAGAAAGATTCATAAATTCCACGGTAGATGTCGTGCTTGCGTTTTTACTCATTGTCCATTGCCACATTTCAAGAGAAAAAGTATATTTCAACGCAGTGTCAAATTGGTGAGGAAGAAAAATTTTTTAGTAACAATAATAAAAATGAAGAGAAACATGAAAATGAAAAACATGCAAATTTATAAAAGTAAGCGAAGCTATATTCAAAAATTTCAAAATTACTTCATACTGAATATAAGAATATATTTTTTGTGCCTAACTTCAGTGAAAGGCAGAAAGAAGTTGGAATGGAAACAGTTCTGATGATATACGATTGAATTATAAACTGTAATTATGTATACTGACTTCATAAAATGATTTCTTTCAAAGCAGCCGGTGAAACCTATATCACAATTCTTCATAAAGAATCTCCATACATCGAACATTATAACAAGACTAGGGAACAACAGCGAATTAATATTTACAATATGCTTTACTAGCAATTTCTAAAAGAAGCAGGTAAGCAAATATTCATGCGAACGCAATATCTAATTTAAAAATAAGTATTCTTTTATTCGCATCCCAAACCTTATTTCAGCACGACGCTCATTTCTTTCCAGAGCTGGAAACTATTCTGATCTGTATTTTGATTTTTATAAATTTGCTTGCGAGTTATTTGATAAAATGGTGAACCTAATAGACAGCAAATTGGTGAGTTTTCTTCCTTTTTTATGTGTATTAATATTAACGTGAGTATACAGTAAACAAACAAATTAAAAATTGAATCGAACTTATTTCGAAGCAACTCTTGTAGCACTTAAATTATTTGTTTATTATTTCATTGAAAGAACTATTAATTATTCTTTCAGTAATGAGGGTCACGTGTGATATTTGAAAGTTTTGTGTGTAATAAAATAAAGTATAAATGCCTTAGGAAAAGATTTACTACTCAGTTCTTTTCATAGAAGCAAGTTTAAAAGTTAAAAATATATTATTCAGATTGTGTAGTTACTATTATTCATTTATATTACAGTTATTTATCCTCATAAAAGAAATGTATTTATGTTTATGACATTTTTCCGAACATTATCCTCTTTTTACCGAAATATATATCATGTTACAGTTACACATATATGAAAACTTATCCGAACGTTATTTTTGACTTAGTAAATTTTACAATTTATATTTTAATAAAGATGACTGTGTGTAAGAAATGTTTAAAACAATTTTAATTAAAAAAATTTTTTTTCAATTTTTTAAAAATAAAATGTGTTTTTATTTTATGCCTTTTCAGTTTAAAAAATATTATGATCTTTCTTTTAGCAAATTTTTAAGTTCATCAAAAATAGAATTTAGGAGATAATTCTTTTAACAACGTCTTTTTTATAAGATTAAAGAAATGATGCAATCAGAATTAAAAGTACATTTGACCATAAGAATAGTATACAAAACTGGTAAAATAAATATTGATAAGAAAAATGTTTTAATAAATAAATAATACAAAGTTTTATTATTTTAAGATATTGGAGCTTAAGTCAGCGCTGTGAGTATCCTAGAATTTAAATATTTATTTTTGAAATTTATAAAATAGGACACATTAATTAACGAGAATCTTCTGTATTATTTAAATATGATTTTCAAAATATTTCTTACACAAGTTTCTTGTTAATTTAAATAAATGATCGTACTCCATCAGAAAGATTTGAATTCATAATAGGAACATCCAGATAATAAAGGTAAAAATTGTGTCTGCTTCAAAATAAAAGAATGTTTCTTCCCTTTAGATTAGGAAATAAAAACATCTGAATCCTTCAATATTTGCAATTATGTTTGCTATCATTTCATAATATACTTTGCGTCGGGAATTGACAACTTGTAAGGAAAAATTCAATACTTAGAAAACCTTTGGAATACATTTGTATACATTTTTTCATGTATTCCATTATTTTAAAATTTCGCTTCACACTAGTTTCATTTATATATAAAGTATAACTGCTGTTATAATAACTGAATTTCAATTTAATAAAAGATGCAACCTTTTTAAATTTTCTTCTATTTTTTATTTTAATATACATTTCTGTTTGTCCCAAAAAACAATATTCAAGATAAAAAAAGAAAAGAAAAAACGAAAAAAAAGAACATGAATGTTTTTTTGCAAATCTGACTAAAACAGTTTCTTGTAATCAAACAAGATTCTAATTTAGAATTTATTTACGAATATTACTTTATGTTATTACAGTAGTACAATAGATTTGTCGATATTAACATAGTATTGCCTTTGGCTTATCCATAAAGACCGTTTATGCAATTTTAAATAATCATGAGTGTATTACAAAAGTTTTTGGTAGCGATAATATATAATTTTAAGTACCACCTAACGGCAAAATACCACGAAAAGAACGTATTTAAAGTGTGCTTATGGAGTCGAATGCGACACGAGATTTTAAAATTCTTTGAAATGGTCAGACGCATCAAACTAATTATTCTTTTGAATAGGTTAACAAACTTTGCTCACACCTGAAGATTGCAAACCTTTGGAGACGGTTCTCCATTTTATCGAAGGAAGAGTCGTGCTCTCTGGATTTATTATTTTGTTTTCTAAGTTATTTCTCAGTGCGACGTTCTTTTTAGCATCACGATTTTTTCGATATGCGCATCAAGTAAATCCATGCAACGTTGCAAAGTTTAAACAAATGACTCTAAATGCGAGCTGAATTCTTTGTTTAAAATATCAGGGCATTGTTGAACTTTCTCTTTAAAACCGAGTTCACTGGATGATACTTTTTAGACCATGAAAAATTGCATGAATGATCCTGTAATAGATTCAAAGAACTCTTTTTAAAGGCAAGAATTATATGAAACAGAGGAATTGGTTCCTGGGTATTTTTCTCAAAAAGTAGAGTTGCAGATTGGTTATTGACTGCCACCAAAATTTGCTTCAAAGCGCATCCATTAGGGGCCACTGTTGATTTATTTTATCATTCTCAACGGAAATTGGGAATTATAATAATTTAAATACATGATCACACATAAAATGTATATTCAAATTTGAATAATTTATCTTTTTACGTCTTAAAATATGCTATGTGTTTCGAAACTTCTGTAAGTAACAAAATCTCCTCGTTAATGAACGATGCACCACGTAAAATGGATCTCATTGGCAATATACTCTGAGTAGAATGCTAAGCGTGGCTAAGTGGTTCTGTTTGGTTCCAGCTTCTAAATTGCGGTTAGTAATTCTAACTTTGAAGGTACATTTGAAAGTAACGATGTTATTACACTCTCTTTGTGCTCGCTTTACAAATAACAGTTCTGCCTCTTGTAGTGCTGAAAAGCTTAATCATTATATCATTTGCGAAATAATTATTTTTTAAAAGTTTTGAAAACTTTTAATTAAAATGATCGAAAATCACATTATTTAAGCAGTTGCTCTTGTCTACTTTAATTTCATGTGAATGAAAATTTTTCGTAACAAAATATTTTTGTAATATCTTTTATACATTACGTAATTTGTAGTAAGTACAGGAACGTTGGGGCCTAATGGCAAAATGATGCAACTTAGAGTGAAAAGTCACGGGCTTGATCCCAAATACCATTGAACATAAGACAATGAATGACTTCTGTTTTCTAGATGCACGTTTGTCGCGTTGGGGGTCAAGAGTTTTCCGGATTTTTTCCATTACGGCATTCTCCCTGAAATTAACTACTAGGTAAACACAATACATATACATATATATATATAATTAATTAACTATCTCATTATTGATAGCAAAAATGTTGATTGAGGTAGTTTTAACTGAAATGTATACAAAATGGATTTCTCTTTTTAAATACTATGCAAACCTCCAATGAAATTAACTTCCTGTTTCTGTGTCTCTTCGAGTGACAACGAAATAAAAATAAAAATCATGTGAAAATAAGATCATAGCTTTGGAAACAAGATTGGGAAACATGTGTTACTTGGGAGAAATTTGATTGACAGTCCTCGCAACTAATTGTAAATTTGCCTACCAGTGGCATACAAAAGAAAATAAAAACCAAGAATGTCTTCCTCAATCGTGCCTGTTATTCCCATTAAAATAGAACGATGAAAAATATTGAAATGTATCAAAGGACAAAGTGATTGAAGAATTATATGAAAGCTCACGTAATTAGCAACGAAAATTTTGGTATATGAAATTTTTTTCTTACAATTTCTCTAGAAAACTGCCAATATACTTCTTAGTATTTTTATTGGGGAAAGAAACTGTTTATGGTGACTTCCAAAGAAAAATTTTGTTTTCCGTAAAATTATTAAGTGTTAAGTTTGTTTTACTTGAAAGTTCATTTTTTTAAACTATACCAATCCCATTGTTAAATGATAACAGAATGCATCAATCGATAACGATTTTTGCAATTCAATATAAAATTGCGATATAAATTTCTGAAAAACAATATGTACTTAAAAAAAAGAAAGAAAATGAACAGAGAGTTGAAAGTATGTAAATGAATAAATAAATCATTTACTGGCATGAGGTAATATTATTTATTCGAATTTCATTTTGTAATACAAAATAGTTATTTAATGGATATTGTGAAAACAATTGAAGATAATTTCAAAAGTCTTCACATAGATTCCATGAAATTTTATTGCATTCGTAAAAAAAATGAAATTCAATGCTTCGCATCATATATATCAATGTGCCACTATGTCGATGCAAAAGTAATTAGTAATTTTGAAAATATTGTTTATTTTAACTTGGTTCTAATCGTATTTACTCCCAAAAAACATTTTTAAATGATTTTCAAATTTCCTTTATTCTTTATTATAAAGCCAATATAAATTCACGCCATTTTATGAAAAGAATTTGTAGCAATTCAGTAATTTCAAAATTTGATTTATTATGTTTCTGTCATTCTATTTACTATACGATATTCTATATATATGCGATAAAATTATGTTTATTTTAATTTAAAGTGTTTGATTCTTATATTAAGTGAATAATTAGTTATTATTAAATAATTACCTTTTAAATAATTATCATATACTATATTTACCATATACTATTTATACTTAATTTTTATAAAATTTATTCCGTGTTTATTTTAGTAGCTTGTTTATGTATATGAAGGAGAAAGATTCATTCTTATTTACATACACACACAGGTTTTTTTAAATTAATTTAAAGTTTAAATATTTATTATTGCAACCAACATAGTTCATAAAAATAGAGCATCAAAATATAAATACTCCGAATTTCATTCATTAAAGCAAAAAAATTTTTCATCTTTAAAATTTCTCTTTGTAACACATTACTTCATTCTTTGAAACATTTTCGTTAGAAATATTATTAGTAGTGTCTTCGATAAGTAGAACAAAACAAACGAAATAAAAATCATTATTCAACTAAGGAGAAATTGTCATAAATATATAAAATTAAAATATCAATAATTAGAAATTTAATTGGTTATATTATTTTGAGAATAGTTATTTTGTATAATTTTAAATTCCAAAAACTATTCAGCAACAATAAAAGATATACTAAATCGAATCACAATAAAAAGGTGTAACTGTTTACATATTACTTTCATGTTGACAGATTGACTAAAATTAAATAATATAGCTATGTTGAGTAATTTTATTAGCTATAGGAGAAAAAAATCGTGAACTCTACACTACTCATGAACAGCTACACACATTTTATATGAACAATAACTCATATGAAATATTATTAAAGTTCATATTAAAAGTTAAATAATTATTCAGAAAAAATAATTTTAGCAGAAAAAGAAGCATATTAAAAATTTTATGAAAAGATTTGCGAATTATTGAAATGCATTACTTCTTAAATATTGACTGGATAGACAGACTTTAATTTGAAATTTTTTTCTGAATTTTTTATTTGAAATTACGTTTACAAAAAATATTTATCTACTTTTAAGTAGCATTAAGAATCTAGTTATTCAGATAATATGGATGAAAAGCTTAATTTTCTTTAATCACTTCATTTTCCTACATGTCTCAACCGACACCACACTGTCAATCTGACTCAATGAACTCAGATTTTTCATAAATAAAACAATGATGCTCAGTCCTCCTACGTTTAGTTCATGGCCCTGAAGAATTTATTGCAAAAGCCATTCAACACTTGCGCCACATTTGACGAGCAGAAGAAAATGCGCAATTCCAACCTATTTTTAATGCTTCGACCGATAACAGCAGTTGGGATCTCTCTTACCTTTCAGTGAAATATTAAATCGCTTCATTTCATTTTATACTGAAAGTGCTTTCATTAAAAGTTCTTGAGCTTCCGCTTTTTAAACAAAGGTAAGCTATTAAATATTTTGTTTGAAATTCTGTGAACTCAAAACAACGTAACTTACATAATCATAATTCTTTTTCTTTTTTAAACACGCACATATTTCTTTTAAAAACATCAAGATTTTGAACTGATTCAATATATTTGAAATTTCAGTTTAGTTATTTTAATAATTGTTGAAAAAATCAGCATAAATCTCAAAATGATTTAATTATTAAAAAGAGTGTGTATAGTACCGTCATATTCAATAATTTAAAGTTATTCAAATTTTTTGTTGTAAATACTCTCGGATTACTGTGTAAAAAATAAAAACGTATTGCAAAAATTAATCTAGAATGTATAAAAATTGTCTTTTTTTTTGTATCCATCGTTATTTCTATGATATTTTATATTTTATTGACTTTTATAGAGGACATTTGTAAGTAACATTTTTTTAATTAAATGATCAAGTTATAATTCTTAAAGTTTTCTTTCTTTTTTGCATTCTTATTTAAAATGGAAATTCTTATTTAATATATTGAATACTATTGAAGCAAATAAAATCATTTATAGTTATTGATAATTATTTTGGCAACACTGTTAATATATTTAATTTTAGTTCCTTAACACTGAATTTGCCCTCCTTTTTATGAAGAAAAGCTATGCACTTTTATGAATATATTTGTGTGTGTAAAAAATTAAATAAGATTAAATTCCCATCGCCAATACAAAGTATTACGGAATTTAAGCAAAAAATGTGTTAAATCATTTGAATAAGAAGCGATACATTTTTATTTTAAAATACGTCTGTTTCTGTCATAGACATAATTTTATTTAGATATTGTTTTTATGTGATGCTGTAAAAGAATATTTTAATTTATATAAATCAACATTTTTTAAAATTTGTTTCGTAATGCAGTTTTGGGGCAAATGTGCATAGATTTAATGCTATCAAATTAAATGAAAAATATTGAAAAATGTATTTAGACAATTTCTTAAACAGACAGTTACTTATAAAAACGTAAATAAAATACTGTGTATTTATATTTGATCATTTTATAGCAAAAGAGAATAAGATAATTAAGCAGAAATGGATTGTGGACAATGTTCAAGAAGACCAATAGATGTTTAATATTTCTTAAAACAAAAGCCATAGTATTTATAAAAAACACTAAATCATACAGTATTACATGAATCAATTTTCAAAGATTGCAACAGAGCAATAAGCTAAATGTTTCGCACTCATAAACATCCTCATAGAAAACGTTTTTTTTTTTTTTTTTTTTTTTTTTTTTAATCACGTAAAACATAATAACTCAAATTTTGACTTTTTCTTACATCACATTCTAATTTCTTAAATTCACATCATAGCTTTTTCAATATGTTCAAAATTTTCCTAATTGTTTTTAGAACTTATGACCCAACTCAAAATATTTCGGTGTATCAGTTCATTTACTTATAATTTATACCCTAATTCATTATTTCCATTTCTCACTGCTTGCAAAAAATATTTAGCATTGGAAAAAGACGATTTATATTAGAAATTCCTTAAAGTTTTAAATTTTATTGTTTTTTTTTTCCCTACATAAAAGTATAATCTAATGTAACTCTTACTGAATGTATATCAGCAAAAAATTGCAATATTTAGCTGATAAATTAGTATCAATGTTCATGAAATTCTATTTTTGATTACATCAATAGCTGCGAACTCCTAAAATTGCCAAAAAGCATAATTTTAATAAGGTTAATTTTTTCGTTTTCTTTTTCATTTTTCTCTTATAATCTTTTTATTATATTGCAGAATTTCTTCATAGACCTTACAAGTCCCATCCAAATGCTTTAATATATATAGTTACATCCAAATACATATAATTTGATCTGAAATCATAGCGTTTTCAGTAAATTCTGATATATTATAAAAGCTTTTATTTACAAAAGTTAGAAGAGAAGTAAAAACAGATTTCTTTATATGATAGCAAAAAATTATTCTACGGGAAAAACCGAAATTATATTTCATTACAGATAAATAATATTCTTTTACATGGCTGGGAAAAACTTCTTCAGAAGCTTTATGCTTATCATTATTTTTTTAGATCGCAAATATTTTCCATGGCACGCGTGGTAGGCATTACAATACACATCATAATAATCGCGTATTCATCTCCTCAAATTGTATTCGTGACCCATGGCATTAAAGATTGAACAAATACTTTGGCTTTTTGGTCTTAACTAACGAATCTCCATCCCTTAATAACTTGAAAGCAAACAAATCGTTTCCTTCGTGAAATCTCATACAGACGACATTCAAGAAGAAAAATAACAAAAAGAGAGAATTCGCAATCATGTTCGTGATTCACATTTATTTGCCGCACTTTCACATGATCGGATAAAATGTGCGTCAGCGCAGACACTGCCTGTCTCAACCTTTTGCATACTTCTGGCAGCAGCTGAGCAAAGTTATTCTACTGCTACTCAGCAGCTGAGCCAACAGTCGGAACTCGCCCGAACCCCGTGCTGAACTGAATGCCTCAGAGGAATGGAACCTCCAACAGCCAGACGTTCTGGATAAAAATGCAATCCTCTCTCCGACACCGTTTGATAGGCACATATTTGTTTATAAACACATGATTCTCCGACAGACGCTGTCTGTGTGTCGAAAACTACAATTTAATTATTCACCGGACACTTGTGTTCCATCGAAATAGCTCGCATAGATGCATTATTTTATGAGGGTTAAATCGGTATCATATAAATAAATTCATGAGATGTCTGTTTCAATATAAATAAATTAGAATTTTGTATTTTAAAGTGAACAAAATGCCAAAAAAGGGAATTATGATGTTAAAATGATATCTTTGACCCCAAAAGCATGCAAAAGAAAAACGTTCTTGAAATATCACAAAATATCATAATAAAAATCTACATAATGAGATGAATTGTTTATCTTAGTAATTTTTTAAATAAGCGAATGAATGGTAACGAAACTAACGGTACTCACATATTTGATTTGATACATTCAATAAGCATAATAATTTGGTATATTTTAAATTTCCATTAAAATCAACTAAATATGATAACAATATTACTTTGTTCAAATGTAAAACATTCTTCCATAAGATTTTTTTTTAATTAGAACCACTTTATCTGAGAAAAACAATTTACATATTCATTTTTAATTTCTGTAAATTTTTAACAACAAAAATATCTTGGAATATAAAATGAATGACAAAGTCATAGAAGTTTTCCAAAATATTATTATAAAGTCATCTTTAAATATGGAAATTATTGAAATTACCACACTGATGAATGAGCTTGAAAAAACTATCTTCTTTTCTTCTCAGAGTTCATGAATCGTTCAAGAGTTTATTTAACTATTTAGCCTTTTAGTAAAGCTATAATATATTTTTTAAATATAATATATAAAAAAATCACAATCGTTCCATGAAGAAATAAAAATTGTTTCTTCAAATTTTTTTCCGATATTCGTCTCAAGAAATGTTTTTCCTCGAAGAGAATCACTAAATTTCTTGATTACGTGCTCAAGGAATCGTCAGCCATTAAGATGCACGAAGCACCCTTAAATGACAACTAATGTATCAGGATTCTGAATTCAGACGAGACATTGAATAATATACGAATATCAATAGAGTATTGTCTCTCTCAGGATAAATTATTCATATTCAAATAAAGTAATTCTGAGGAATGGAAAACAATCCATTTAACTTATAACAAACTTATATCACTAATTTTAAAGACTATATTATTCTTAAATAGTCTTTAGAACATGATCTTTTATTATATATATGTATAATAAAAGATCATGTTCTAAAGACTAGATTATTATTAACTTTATATATATATATATATATAGTTTTATAATTCACACTGTAAAATCATCTAATTAAACCGAATACTGTGTGCTTGTAGCTAAGACCTTTAAAGAGAAATAATCATAATAAATAAATGAATAGGTAATAATAAACAAATATATGTATATATGTAGCTTAATTTTTGCATAATTTACAAAATATTCAAATTATGATTACAAAATTTTACTATCAATTTTATTTTTAAAAGTTTTACACTAATATATTAGTTTTTATTTCTTAAAATTAAAACTAACCAAAAAATATAATATAAAATTTTGGTGACTGCAGATTTATGTGTAACTACAAATATTTGACAATAAAGAAGAAGGTATACAAACTGCATGTTGATGTTAAAATAGATAAAGAAAGTAAGTAACAAAATAGATCATGTTAGAAGAAACTGTAATACTATTTATCAATAAGAGTTTATTCACTTACTAGTCAAAAGTGGGGCAAAAAAAGTAAAACTAAAAGATGTTAATGACTGAAATAGAACAAAATAGAAAAATAGGTTGCATTTTTCTTACTGACTGTCAACATTCGAAATGTTTCATAAACTTTGATTAATATTAATTTCTGGGCAATAAATTGTGTATCATTATAGTATCATTCACACGAGTAAAATTAATACCACTAAATAAATTCTTTAACTTTCTACAGCAAAGGTTTATTTATAAGGACTTACTCAAATAGTAAAAATACTAAAATGCTTTCGAATAAATTACTATACTAACAATTTAGAAGAATAACAAATGGTTTTGTGAAACAAAGAAATTATTCTGGGAAGTGCGTCTTCTTTTTGCATTGACGTAATTATTCAAACGAGAAGAAGCTTAAAAATGTGTTTATAATAGATGGGAATTCAAAATCTTATTGTTTTCATTTTAGTTTTTGTTCCTAGATACTTTCGTTTTTTCAAAACAAGTTACTTTGCATATTTATTTGGAAAATATCAGTCTCTAATATGTTTTTTAATTGGATTTAACTAGTTGGAAAAATTTAACTATTTTTACTTTTGGATTTAAAAAATCTCCCAATTTTAAACATAACTAACTACAATGCATTTGATCTTAATATTATGTGAATGATAATTTTGGTTGCATTAGATAACGTGTCTCATTGAAAGAGAGATAGATAATCTAATATTATCTAAAAGTAAATAAACTAATAAATTCAGTGATAAGTATAATATTTCTGGAAATAATATGTATAAATGAAACACAGAATTAACAAATTTCAAATCAATAAAATAAAATATTCTATACAACCAAATTAAGTCACTTGATAGTCTTTAATATTCATTTGAGTTAATATCAATAAGATTAAATAATCTTGTTACTACAATTATTGAAAATTTTTAGCAAAATTAAAAAATAAATTAACGAATTTTTTCTTTCAACATAAGGAATAGCTTATATCCCTTTCAGAATTTTTAATACTTTACAGTAACTTAAAAAAATTATATTTTTATAAAACTTTTTCTTTTAATAAAAGTTATTATTTTGAATCAAGGTTATTAAATTAAACTAATATTCGAAATACTATTCAAAATTATATATATATATATATATATGTATGTATGTATGTATGTATATTATTTAAACAAAACGTATTCGTGAACGAAAATTTTTAAATAGGCATGAATAAATAGTTAGAATTAAGTCATGTTAGAACTTATAATATTACAACTAATCTTGACCTCAAAAGTTATAATAAATGCATATTTTATGTGAGTACTTGAACGAAAATTTGAAGACGAAATTTTGAATATTTGTAAGAAAATTTAAATACGAAAATTACAAAACGAAAACTTGTTCTAATATTTTGTATTAGAACAAGTTTTCGTTTTGTAATTTAACAATGTGTTTCTGGCACTAACAATACGAAAGGTAAATAACTAATCTGAAATAATCTTAATAAAAAATATAATAAGGGATTCACTGTAACATAGCTTTGCCTCAAAATTAATAAACTAAGTATTTAAAAAGTTATTTCTAATAAGTATTTCAAAGCAAGTGCAAAATTCTATACTTTTTTGCATAGAATTACATTCAAAGGAAGGTCGAATAGTTGATTGTTTTATTAACAGTTGACTCTTGGGAAACGATTTTTTGAATTATTCACTTATGTAACAACATAATTGCAAACAATTATGTGTGTAACTAGTTTAAATAGCTTAAATAAGCTAATGTGAACCTGGTTAGTTTTTTTTTATTTTTTGTAATTTAACGTTAATAAATTCACCTAATAGATTCTTCCATTCAAAATTAGTAAACTGTGAAAACATTTAAAATTAATATATGAAAAATTAATTAAAATATTTAAAAAGATTAACATATTTATTTAGACTGACAAGATTTAAATTTGTTAAGTTCATTTATTTTTTTATGGCATAAAACTTATCCCATTGTGAGGACTTTTATGCTCGCATACGTTTTATACAGATTTTCATAGAAGAATGAATCATTTTTCCCTAAATGGATATAAGGTAATTATCAGGAGTTTTGTCTGAAACAGTTCTTAGCCAAATTGGATAAAATTCATAATTTTTTCAGTCAACACACAATAACAGGGCCACAACTAACTGATTAAAATGGTTTTTATTCAGTAAAAGAAATTGATGAATAAGTCTATTTGTCATTAAAAGTAAAATATTTTGTTTTATCAGCGCACAGTATAGTATGAAAAACACAGTAAATATAACATTTTATTTTCGTAAGTTCTGCGATATAATTGTTAAAACTGAGATATTTATGCACTCATTTTTTTATTTTTATTTTAACATTATACTATTTCAATATTGGAAAGTAAAATTTAAATTTTAAACTTAACAAATTAAGCATTATTAACGTACAAGCCCTTTCTATTCGCCTGTTTCTCAAATTTCGTAAGCAGATAGGTTATTTAAAACAAAGTTATACTTATTTGTACATTTAAATTATGATTACAGCAGAATTGTATTTCTTACTTATTTTAAATGTTATAAATTTTTAGATTAAGAAACATAGTAATTATAGCGCATGCGTCTTAATGTTTTTCTTTAATATAATTCACATATTTTTATTTTTTAATTGCTAAGCTTTCATACATTAAAATTTTAATACATCTTTTAGTACAGCAGAAATATTCTATTTGTAAAGCACATTTTTACGTAACATATTTTTGCTTTAATATTATATCAATATAAAATGGGGAAAACATTGATTTTGATGTAATATGTTTTTCCTGTATTGTTAAAGATTTACATGCTCCGATATTTTGTCCATTTCGATTTCATATTTAGTCCATCATGATAATTAAGTATCCTTAATTTAATTTTATTTTTGAAATGTTTTTATTCTAGATACTTATATCACTCTAAAAATGTGTAGCTATGTCTGTTGTAGATTCATTTTACAAAATTGTTGCACTTGTCAAGTGAAATAGTCGAAAATTATGTGATTCTCAAATACATAATGTTAACAGATGTATTCAATAAAATCTTTTGGCCCCATTGACAAGAGAAAAATAAATATTTTGAATATTTTTGTTGAAATTCACGTGAAGCTAGTATCAAACGATTTTTTCTAAGCAAAATGAAAACTATCGGAAAAAAATCCTGATGATGTCCAGGCATTTCATAAAATATTCGTAGCAAAAGATGATCTAGCCATAATTTCAATTTTACAGTATTTAAAATTCCTTATCACCTGTTTAAATCTTTTACCCCTTTTATTACTATTCGATTCCTAAGAACATAACAAGGGCTGTCCTCTAAATACCACATTGATTAAAATGCAACAATATATATGTACTGTGCACCAGGAGATATATTAAACAATGACATCTGGAGGCTTGTGTGAAGAAAAATATATTAGAAAGTAAAGCGGAAATTTTAAGACTGCGTTAAGATCGATTAGTGATGACGAAAGAAAAATTTTGCTTTATTTATTTATTTATTATTATTTTTTTTTTTATCATTTTAACGAAATGCCTGGTGATAAATACAGCTTGTAACTTTCAATTTCTGTTGCTAGACGGTTAAAGGGAAAAACACAGTTAAGTTCAAGGTCTTCAACGAAATTAATCTACCAGACAAAACTAGAAAGGGTATAACAGAAAAAAAAATTCTTTTTATTTCAAGAAAAAGTGCTTTCACCTTTGCAATCCTTTTGTATTCCATCCTCTTAGTCATAGAATTGCATTTGCTGAGTAATTTTTCCCCATTTTTTTTAATATCTAGTAAAGAATTTGTCATTTTAAAATTATATTGATAACATTTCTATTCCTATGTGATTGATTTTCATTATTAATATTTCTGTGTGATTGATATGAAAGTTTACATAAGGTTGAAAAAAAAGACTATTTCATATTGAATGAAAAGATAAGAACTGAAATAATAAACTTATTATTTCGATTTTCTAGTAGTTGGTTGCAATTTAAAATGATATTAAAATGTTTACAGTAACAAAGCAGCTTATCTAAAATTAATCATATAAAAGAAAATAATAATAACTCATTAGTATAAAACGCTTAATTTTCTTCACAATATTTCTTTTTTAACTTAAATGGTATAGGAAAAATGTTGCCATTGTGTGTGATTGAAAAAGAAAAAGTTGCATTTGGTGATGGCTTTAAAGTAGATATATTTTTGTGCCAACAGAATTTTTTCAGCATTTTATGAAATATTTTTACAGACACTATTTCTACAAATTATATCGATGAATTTTCGGAATAAAAAAAAATGTAGAAATGTGTGTAGTTTTGAAGTAAAAAAAATTATTTTCTTTTCTCTCATTAACTAACATATAACAGATCCTAATAAATAAAATCGCTTTTTATATTGGTAAAACGTGAAAATGGTATATTAAAATTCAAAGTTTAAGATAATTTTAGGGTATTCTTTTATTTCATTTTGTTCCTTAGTTAATGGAGAGATTGATAAAATATAAATATATTTTAATTATAATTAATGGAGGGAGTGATAAAATATAATATACTTTAATCATATTTAATGGAGGAATTCATAATCATAAAATTGAAAAATTAGTGTTTCATTACCAATCGAAAAATATTATTTATAAGGATTTTTATATTTTAAGATTAAAATTACTCAAACTTTAAATAATTATTCACTAATTCTAAATTTTTAATAATGTGTTTGCTTAATAATTTTTACTGTTATTTAAAGAATCATTATGGCTCAGGGTGTTGCTAAATTTTGTTTTGACGAATTGCCATTCGGACGAATGAAGCGTTGCATGGTTAGAGGAAAAATGA
Source organism: Latrodectus elegans (assembly GCA_030067965.1). Lineage (NCBI taxonomy): Eukaryota > Metazoa > Arthropoda > Arachnida > Araneae > Theridiidae > Latrodectus > Latrodectus elegans. The sequence goes on along the minus strand of CM057810.1, from coordinate 17,447,028 downwards.
ATTATTACAAAAATAAGTGACTTTCTCTTCCTATATCTGTTTTTATCATTTTACTGTGACATTGTTTGGGTCACGATAAAAATCTTTATTGTTAACCTCTCTGTGCTTTTTTTTTTTTCTTTGTATTCCGAAGGGCATTTCCGCGTTTGTTCCCTTCTTCGTAGTCTTTATTTCTGCAAATTTATAGTAAAATCGAAAATTCCTTATTGATATTCAATTCAATTTTAAAACTGTTAGATTCGCTTGCGAAAGGATATTATTTCTGTCACCGGCGGATGGCGCTTTTTGTGGGTGGAGGACGATTCATATAGCTTTTTTTTCTTTTCTCTCCCATTAATCACATCCTTTGCAATCATAATTTTTTTTCTTTCCTTACTAAAGACTTGATATTAATCACATATTTTTAAAATGTATTTAACAATGAATGTAAAAGAAGGATAGATATATGTATACAGACGTAATCTTTTCTCGTTCAATTTTTTCAATGTATGCAATTTTAAAAAAGTTACTGTTGTACTAATACAACAAATATGCTGGTATGATAACGAATAAATATATTTGTTAACTTTTCATTTGCATGAATCATAGAAAAGAAAATTGTGACAGTAAATAATTGAGTTTGGAATTATTCCACTAAAATATTTTCAGAAATCACAGTATTTTTTTTAAAAAACTATAAATTTCTAGCAAACCATTAGTTTAATTTAACATTAAAATCATAAACATCTAATACAAAAATTATATATTCATTACTTTTGTATATTCTTCAAGCGAGAGTTATAAGATAGAATCCGAACATTTCACTTTTGTTACATTTGAATACTTTTAATGCATCATTTTCGAAACGAATAACATACTTATCGGTCGTGTAAACAAGCTATATTAAATCCTCACATTTATTTTCAGATTTTGCAATTTCTTTATAGTAATTTTGAAATGAATATAAAGGAATCTAGTAATTTTTCTTGGATAGCATATGTTTTATGTGAATTAAAGAAAGCAGAATTATCATTTACTCTATGAATAACCTAAATTAAATCCCTTCTAGTATATAATTTAGGGTTTTTATTTATTCTCCGAAAGCTTTACATCCTATCTTTCCCGGTATTCCACTCTTTTTAAACACTTTGTTACCTCATCAAGTACTCTGGGGCTGTTAATTTAAAAACTATTATATTACGTGAGTGCCGAATCGCAACATCATTCTTCGTCGTTCAAAATGTACGATTTCCAATTGAACGACTGATTATGAGTCATTCGTTCCATGGAATGATGCAAATCGATTTGAAGAAAGAAGAAGAAAAAAAGACACAAAACAGACATCATAATCCTTTCGGTATCAAATCAAGCATGCATATCACTTATTTTATTTTTTTCCACATCGTTTCAGTTTTTATTTCGCAGATCCATTCGCGATTCTTCTTGAAAAAGAAGAATTCTGCCTTAAAAGAGACTGGCAACAACAAAAAAAAGCGAGTAAAATATTCAAAGAAATTTCTTAATCCGAATGATCTCCTACTAACCTCGTTTTGAGACCAGTTTGCGGCGCTGCCTGCCATGCATCGGGTGCTAAGGGAGGCCCATGACATACGAGAGAGCGTTACGCATCACGCTGCTTATTGAATTTAAGTTTTACAATTGCAATTTTTTAAATCTCTGCCAGACACCAGATAGCTTTATTCGCCCATTTACGGAGATGATGAAAAAAATAAAAGTGAAATTCTTAGAGGCGAATCTTATTGATTATTATCAATGAGAGCATGACAATTTTTCTCGCAATTAATGGTGAAAAAAATATCGTTAGAGAAATGGCAAAAGAAATGCTGAGTACTGGTTAAAGCATGTCATATTAAAATTAAAATCAACACCTAATTACTAAATATGAAATTAAAAAGTCATAAGTTAATTCAGAACAGGATTATTCGCCATCTCATAAAAAGTTTCATATTGTATTTTAGTAAACTAGAAGATTATTAGCCTACACAAGAAAACTAAATGGAAAATGTTGATTGATTTTTCTTCAGATTTATCTTACTATTATATAAACAGGGGAAAAACTACACAGCGAAATTATTATGATATTCCAAAATTAATACATAATACATTGAGAATAAAATGTATAAACGAATCTCGCTGTATACGAAATATTCTTTTCTATTAAAAATGTTATACGTTTCTTAAAATGTTTTTCATTTACATATAATTAATATAAACATAAAACATTTTTCATTCCAGGAAAACATTTTCCGTTTGAATATATATCGCTTTTGAATAATTAATTTTTACTGTGTTTATAAGATTAATATTTACAGTTGATAAATACAGATATCATTATCAATAAGCAATTATATTGCTTGTTTAAAAATAATTTTAAAATTATAAAGTCATTTATATTTAAATAAATATAGTTCTTAGTTTCGAAAGAAAAATCACTTCCATTTTATCACTCAATTATTTAATTCATATATATATATATAGGAAGTTTCAATATTTGTGTGAGACATTGAAAGAAATAAAATAACTATAATGATTCGTATCTGTCATTACAGTTATTTTATTCCATTGAATTTCTCACACAAATGAGCAATTATCTTGAACTTTATTGCTGAATATTGTTTGTATTTTGACATTCTTTTTCCAGGAATTTGAGTATTCCTCCGTATATACATGCATTACGTGACAGTAGAACGCACGTAATGAAATTTATTGGAAATGAGAGACACAGTACCAAATAACAAGTGATTTTTGTAAATTTCGACATCATAAACTTATAAATAGAGTCACACAGTAAGTTTTCTGGTCGCATTTGGCAATACATTCAGTAACATATAGAGGAATAGACTAAAAGAGACTCCGGATTATCTCATGAGGGATAACCCTTTAATCTCTCCGAATCAATTGCCACAGTTCATATTCTGAATTAGGGAAGACAACTTATGCAAATGAAGTTCAATCATACCCGGAAAAACTTTCATTCAATGATAGAATCGTCCTAAACATTTCGACTGGTGCGAAGAAATCACTAGGCGTCGACATCAACCAGCAACACCTCAGTCCTGGAACATATCACATTCCCTTCTTTCAATACCTATGCAACTGCAAGAGGGTTGGGAACGAAAGCCTGTCCGCTTCAAACATGCTCTTTTAGCCATACCACCATAATCCTGGTCTGTTTGCTTACCTGCAAGATGTGCCCGCATATGAGACGTTATGGCATTTCCAGTATTGAAGTTTCTTCCAGGAAAGAAAAAATACTTGTAGAGAAAGAGTATAATATGAGTGATAGAGTAACAAGATTATTATTAAGTTCAACCAAATTCTAAAAAGCCTTCAAGATTATTTTATTAGATTATTTTTATTTGATGAGCATTTATGTATGATTCAGATAGATTGAAAATTCTAGATATTCATCAATAGATAATTTATTTTCCATTACTTAAAATATGTAAAAATTTGACTTCCACTTATCACATCATTTATGTTTGCAATTGACCTATGTGATATTTTATTATTAGTTAAACATCTTAATGCAAGAGAAGTTAAGATGTAATTGTTAAAATAATAACATTTCATAAAAAAAGCAAATTTTTGTATTTAGGATATTTTATACTTATGACAAAATAAATTTGAATTTACTTTTATTTCAATTTTGAGAAATGTCTAATTCATTACCAGTTATTTAATAGAACATATTATTGGAATTGAATGACGCGAATGGTTTATGTGATTTATCTCTTGCATTTTTTAATAATATTGTGGGTGATAATTTGGTTTGACACTTGTTGGCGAACATTGGCAGTAATATCCCCTGATATCAGGTTACAGTTTATTCACATCCTCTCCTTTATCGTCATTTATCTATCATTTTGCTTTTAAATTTAATTTTTCTCACTAACATTATAATTTATCTTTGCAAATTGTTTTAACTTCAGCATTTAGTATTTTAATTTGATAGTAGTGGTATCATCTTAGTTACATTAATAATAATATTATTAGTTACATTAATAATAATATCTCCAAATCTTTTATAAAAGAAGTTAAAGAAAAATACATTATATTCTTCAATGAAATGATATTGAAGTTATGCATAACAATTACTTAGAAAGCAGATTTTTAAAAATTATTTTTCGAGACAAAATATTCAATGCTTAATTTTCCGTTCAAGTGATAGAAAAATTGATATCATTAATTTCTCTACTTTATCAAAATTAAGGAGATAATTATATTTTCAGTTAACGTGCTATAATATCAGAAACAATTTTAGGTGAGAATCTGTTATAAAATACATGCTACCAGATCGTATGAAATGATGAATATCACATATTATTTCTATAACATCATACGAAAAACTTAATTTTATTCAATTTTGTGTTCAAATAAAAATATTGATTGTTGAACCATATACTTGTTTGAAACATTACTATTATTTTTCCATTCTGAAAATCATTTTTATATTACTTTTATTAAAATAGCATTTAAACATTTTACTTTCTTAATATGAAACATGGATTACTGAATATTTGTAACATTTGGTTATCATTAAGTATTTAGCAAATTGGTTAGATAAGTTGATAAAAGTTTACAAACGGGTACCCCTTGAATTTTGGGCGATTTTTTTTTTTTTGACGCCAAAATGATCACCAAAATGTGATTAGCAGAACAGCAATCGTAAATTATGTTATTTAAATCCCTGAAAATACTAGAGTCACCAGAAATTAAATTTTATCACCAATTATTCTATCCATTTTTCCCCCAAACCAAGGGGTACCCGTTTCTATACCTAACTCGATGAGTCGAACATTTGACCAGTATCTAAGTTGTGTTTTTAGTATTTACTGAAACCCTTTATTTCAAAGCCTGAAACATGTCTTTTAAGGAAGAAAAGGAAAACTGTAGACCTAAAATGTATCAAGGAAACTTCCCATTCATTAGGATCCTCTTTTATGAAATGAAATGTTAAAATTCCCAATTTTTGTAAATCTACTATTGCAATTTAAATTTTTAATTTTCAATATATATATTTTAATTGTTGAATCTTATCAACAATTTTCATGTACTTAGTAAATTATTATAAGGAAAAAATATGCTATGAGTGATTTTGATTAATACCAAGTAAATGAATAAAATATTTAAACTCAGTGTATAAAAGGGGGTTTAGAGAATTTTATGATTTTTTGATTGAATTGTCTGTACTTGTTTCCCCGTAATTTTTTTTAAAACTTAGTTTAAAAGAAATTCGAAATGAAATTTTTATAAAGAACTAAACTTCCGTTATTCTCGCCAACTGTTTGGTTGTATGCATAAGTTCACTTTGCTGACACTGATTTATATAAAAAATGTAAAAATTTATAATTTTAAAAAAGTGATGTTGATTTTTTTTTTTTTTTTTGACAGAAATGGAATTCTTCGAACTTACTGTCCGTTTCAGGCAATTCTTTTGTAGGTAGATAAAACATGACAAAATATCTTCTGTCACGACAGCAGCTTCAGACCCATTGTTCATAAAAAACCAAAAACGCAATGTGGCGAATAAAAAGAAATCATGATGAAAAAAAAATGCCAAGAAAAAAAACTGCTATAGTCTCTTAAATTTTTCAGAAAACAGGGTTTTAAATAAAACAAAAATATCGAAATAAAAATATATTATGAGGCATTTCTCGGAAGGTACACTCCACTCTATTCTACTCTATTGCATACATTCAGACAGAGAGTAGAGTTTTGCGAACAGAATTTACATGAATGTTTTAAATTTGCCTTGGAACTTAAATGATGCATTCAAAAGAAATATAAGAATGTTCTTTCCACTTTTATGATTGCTCTTGAACTCTGTGTATCACGAAAGAAATCATTAATTAAGTTTCATTAGTAGTTTATATAATACGTAAATCTGAAAAGTTATTGAAATGCATTTTATTGTTCAATTAATAAAACAAAAAATTTGAATACATACCTTAAGTTTAACCTCTTCCACAATTTTTTATTTTAAAATTAATTATTTTAAAATAACGGTATTTATGTATACATAATACGCTGAAAAACATTGATTTAATTTAAGTCTAATTTTCTATATTTACGTATATAGCAACGCGTACTGTCATATAATTTTTCTATGCCACGTACTACATCCAATTCTGAAAATGTGCGTAAATTAGATAACTTTTTTTTTTAATTAAACATTTCTTGCAGTATTTTTGAGATATTTTATTACAGTACTACAAGTTTGCTTACGGTAGAGAAAATTTTTGTTTCATTTAGTGGAGCTACTCTAAGATGCTCAAAATAATGATATTCTTTTCAGTTTCAGTGTCGTTGCTGTACAAAGATAAGCAAAAATTTTTATGCATATTTTCATATTTATCATTCATGTGTGATATATATCTATATAATATATATATGTATACATATATATATATATATATATATATATATATATATATATATATATATATATATATATATATATATATATTAATCCCTCTCATGGCATAGTACATAATAATTTTTCATATTACGCGATTTCATGTCCCTCGTATAACACGGGTTTTCCCCCATATAATGCGTGAATTCCCCAAGTTAGATTTCTGTTCTGCGAAATTACTAATGATTTGTTCAGTTCACAATCAATTTCACGTACGTTTGCACATTGTGTCAATTGTGTTCTTATTAAATTAAATTATAGTATTGATTTTAGAATATTCTGCTACAAAAAGATATCACAGTGGAATGTTGTTTCAGATAACTCCTACAGTGAATAAGCATGTAATAAAATTGTTTTTGGAATTATTTGATTTATTTGATATTAATTGTTTTTACTTACATTTTTATGTTTTTATATAAAATTTCTTAATTTGGCTTTTATAAAAACTACACATTTCGTTCATAACATAGTTTTTCTTAATATTCAATTTAAATTCCCTTTGGCGAGAAAATTTAAACGTGAATTATTTGTACCTAACGCGTTATACAAGGTCATACGAGTGCATTTTACAAGCCAATATACCGTCTTAATAGAGGACATTATTTGTGGTGTGTGTCTACACACACACATATATATTCACTAATACATTCACTAATACCGAATCCATTGCACAGTTCATAAATTCTTCAAAGCTATTTATTTTTGATATAATTTTGTGTCGATCATAATATAAAAAATATGTTTTATGTTAAAAAAATAATAAAATTTTCCTCACTTGAGAGTTCTAAAACATAATATTTAGCTTATCTGATAATAAGTTTTATATGAGATGTATTTCAAATTATGAAAAAGACTACACAAACTGTGATAATAATTCGTACAATACAACTTTGGCACCTGTACTGTTCATTGTTTAGTTCAAAAATATAATGTTTCTTAAAATTGAACGTATCATTGAATATTTGTAAGGGAAGATTTTTGATTCCAGCAGTTTTTTTCCATTGCTGTGAAAAGTTGTAAATTTATTTGTTGCACAGATGGCGCACAGTGTTATTATCATAATCAAAAAGTATGGTCTATTACAAACCCAATTAATTCTTGATGCTTTCGTATCCTAAACTTCGCGTCCATACATCTCTCTCAAAATGTAGAGGACTTGTTTAAATTATAAAAGAGGAAAAGTCCTCCTTTGTAATTTAAATAGAAAAAGAGAGTTATTAGTATTTTTTCAACTATACGTCTATGATTGTGCATTCTGAATTTGATGTTCAAGAATTGATATTTAACGAAAGAAAAAAATATGACAATACACATGTTATTAACTTTTCTATAATACTTAAATTTAAAAAGAAAATACTTACACTCAAAGAGGAAAAGTTGTCTTGAGTTTTAAAATAATGATCCAAAGAAGTATATATTTTTCTGCTGTAAAAAAACTGGGATTATTTATTCTTTCTTAGTCTTGGTGATATTTATCATAAAATCTTCAAATTCCATTCAAAGATTTGTTTTAATCATATTTTATTGAAATTTTTTTATAAAAACATATAAGGAAGGTTTGTCCATAGGCCACGTATATAGGAAGGTTCATTCATATATTTTATATTTACATTCCATATTCGTTTTATTCTTCAGACGTTATGTTCATCAGCCAAGATTTTATTCTCACATTTTATGGTGCCTTAAAATTTTTTTTTTTTTTTGTTGTTTAAATATTTTTAATTAAATTGAGATTTGAAAGTTTTGAAATCCTTTCCAGTTTTTATTTTCTTTCAAAGAAATGAAAGAATTTAAATTGTAGTTTTATCAGTAGAATGTTATTTTGGGTTATTCAGCTTTTCATATTGAGTATCATATTTTAAAAAGATAAAAAAATAACAATCGTATTAAATGAAAATAAGAGCTAAAGGTAAATAGAAGTTATTAGAAAAAAGGAACAAATGCATGCAAATTTAATTTTATTTTTAGTACTTCCCCTCTTTTTTTTAAAAAAAAAAAATATTTTGAATTTTCAAGTTTTTATCCTGCAAAAGCAATTTAAACATAATTTTTCCTTGAAAATAAATTCGCGTTCCATGTTTTTAAAATGTGAGATTAGTCAAGCTTCTATTTTCAAAAGTATTTGTCAATTCTTCCATGAAACTTACAGATAGTAAAGAAAATTTTCTATTTGAATGCGATAAGTTCACCATTTGCTTTACTTGAGAAGCCCAATATTTTTGCATTAGATTCTGTCCCTTTTATAAACTCAATCTACGATATAAGCAGTGATATTGTTGACCACAAACTATTATAAGAATGTGGAATAATTTCGAAAAAAATTAATTTGAAAAATCTCAGTTCTTACTTTCAACAAAAATTTAGATCGGTTATAGCAAGAATTTCGCTTTTTTTTTTTTTTTTTTTTTTTGTAACTTAATAGGATATTTTTTTAAAATTACAGCTTATTAAAAATATATATATATATATATATGTTTTTGTTGTTTTTCTTTGGAAATGACATTGGTATATCTCCAGAAAATTGTAAACTATATTAAATAAATTGATTACTCTATTCAGTTGTGTTAATATACATAAATATTTCATATAATAATAAATATTTCATTTTATTAAGATTTAATAAAACAATCAAGTTTGGTATTTTAGCGAAATTTTATTAAATATTTTTAAATAAATAGATATTAAGCTCTTATACATTTTTGATATAAGCAATTTTTAGAAAGTTAACATAATCTGTTAAACTTTCGTTCATAGAATCCTTTAAAAAATATTAGAACAAAATACTACTAATTGTCTTAAATGTTTCTTTTGCAATTTATGCCCTTAATTTTACTTGCACTTAGATATTTAAATAAAAAAAACCATTATAGTAATAGGAATTTCTAAATAGCACACAATTTTATTTTATGGATCAATTTAACCATTCAGTTGCCATTCAAAAACCTTCAGTTGCTGACTGATATATACTGCGAAAATCAAATTAATTGTATTTTTATTATAATTTAGAGAAAAGCATGAAAAGAAATTGAATAATTCATTGTAGATTCATAATGGCATTCTTCCATTAATTGAGGAAATTCATAAGTTTCCTAGAATTTTTTAAAATTACTGGATAAGATCTGAAACTAACTTTTTGCGTATTTTTTTTAAAAAATCTTTCTTGTTTTAAAAAGAGTAAATGGAAATTTCATTATTCTTTATTGAGGAATTTCACAACTTCCTTACAATCTAGAAAGTTCTAATCTTAAGTTAAAATTATTATTTTACCATTAGAAAGAGTTTTCAGAAAATATCAGTTTTAAATTATAAACTGTTTATTAGTCATTATTATAAAATTAACATTAGAACTAATATTTCTAAATTTTCTTTTTCAAGTTTGAACAAATACTTTTCAATTTATACTTATGTTTTATTTTGCTAATTTTTTGTTATGAAATTCTTTTTTATTTACTTACTGTATTTAATTAATTTGTACATAATATTATATAATATATTGAAATGCGGGAAATACAACATGTTAGGGGACCTTGTAACTTGTATTACCAGTTCAAAAATACACTAGCAAATGAAATGAGATAGAAGCGTTTTTGATGATAGATATCATGGCTATATGTTAAAATGATTTATAAAATCTGCTTTTATTTTTAAACTTTTTCTATTGAAATCTATTTATCAAATATTTGAGAATTTTCTCAATATTTTATAGCTAGGTAAATTGTTTAAAAAAAAATGAGTTGCTTAAAAATCGTTTTTATGATGTTTTCAATGTTACCAATTTTATAATAATAAATTATATTTGTAAAATATACTTAACAATGGCAATCAAGTGTATTTTTTTTAATTTACAAGAACAATCCCATTATTAGCCTTTTCATTAACGAAACAATTTATTGAAGAAATCATAATGTAAGAAAATAAAACGTTCTTAAAAAGCTTCATAAACTTTTCTACCATTTTAAAATGCATCTTCAGAGTTCAGATAAGTGCACAGATCCAATAGAATAAGAGTGCAATTCAGAAAATGATGCGCAATTTGCAAAAATAAGAAGCTAATTTTCTTCCTTGGGAATGGACAAAAACATATTTAAAAGAAGAGAAACTGTTTCTGCTTGGTCTTACATCTGTGAAGGTCGCTTCTTTAAACCTATTCATCAATCTGTGGTCGCAAATAATTATTACGTCGTTGTTTCTCTTAACTGTTTATACACCGTGATTCTATTATCTGGAGAAGGCAAAATCATTAGAATGCTCAAATACGAAATTAACGATGTTTCCCCCTTTTTATAACGTCGTTATATCTTTTCCCCAGAATCGTGATACAGTATACGGCAATTATTTCTGGCTATTAGGACAGTATGGAATTGCGGTTAATAATTGTCAAATTAGTAGTTGATTTTGTATGAATTTAATTTTAATTGGAAATCCTAAATAGAGCAAGTTTTATAAGCATAGGTACCAGGAATTTTTTTCTTAATCTAGGAAATTTTCCTAAAACTTGTACAGAAAAAGTTTCTATAAATATTAAATATTAATTTTTAATAATAATATCATAATTATTATTAATTATATGCTATATATGTATAAATTATTAAATACAAGAATGTTTAACACTTTCCTTATAAGAATAAAAATAACGCATATGAAGAGGATCATTTATTTCTTAAACATTTTATGAAATTTTAATTAAATCTATTTTTGTAATGATGTACTGTTAAAAATTTCAAAAAAAGTTGTGAGTATTTAAATTTATAAAAAAAATTCTTGAATAAATTGATCAAGTGAGATACTTAATTGAATTAATAAAATTTTAATATGTTGGCATGAATTATGAATAATTTAAATCAATCGAATTTTTATACAATTTTTCTATATGTGTTAAAAAAAAGCATTAGGTATTATTGGTATCATAAATTGAACATTTATTTTAAACTTCTTCAACGTCAAATTCTTAGTTGTTCTGTGTTAAACTGTACGGTATTTTAAATTAGTGTATTGGTTATATGTATATTTATATGCGACTAATTCCAGAGATATATACTTCATTATCTATTCCCAAGGAGAAGATAAAAATGAGAATAAAAGAAGGAAGTAAAAATATGATTGATTTCATTGTTGCAAGTTTGCAACTATACCTGTGTAAGATGTAAATCTTACACAGCGTAAGTAGAACTCGACTTATACACTGAATAAGATTTACAGTGTAAATCGCTTTGCTACAGTTACATTAGGATAGTTTAGGATTACACACACTATATTTTTTCACAATGCATTCATAATTTTTCATTGCTTTTGACTATCCAATTTTCATTCTTTTATTCAATTCAAGTAACCTTAAGTTTGTTTACCAAATTATCTGTTATCATTGAACTGTTTATTAAAAATGTTAAATTGACTCCATATAATATTCTCCTTGAATGTAAAGATATGCATTATTTTTAAATAATCGAAAGACTTCCCTAGACTAATCCGATTTTTTATTTATTTCTTTGAAAAATTTATGTCGTAATTTGATTTAAAAAAAATCTTCAAAAATTTTACACTGAATAATTAAAAATTTCATAAAACTACGAATTAAAGGAGCTGAACTTACAAAAAGAATATTTTCATCTATTAAAAACATTCGTTTTAAAAATTTTCTTTCAGCTTTAAGATAATAATTTTTGATCAAAATTTTATTTGAGAAAAATATTTATACGAATGAAAGTGAAAATCAACGTTTTGAATAAGCAGGAGATGTAAGTTATCAGTTTTTTTCTACAGTATTGCTCAAATGCTGTATATTCATGCAAAAATAAGTCCACAACTCTACTAAAATTTCAAGTTATTAAAAATTAATATATATATAAGCAAAATAAAATTTATATCATTATATCAGGTGAATAAAGACATGATTTTACCGTATACTTCAGTTAATTATCAAACTGGCAAGTATCCATTAGTTTTCCATTTAGAGAAAAAAATTGACTATTAGCTTTCATTACACTAATTTATATTTGATGTTTTAGTACAAATCATATTCTCTATACATATATAAACATTAATTTAAAGCACACTATAGACTTTTAAATAAGGGGGGGGGGAGAGTGAAAAAACTTTATAGGACTTGTCAAAATTTGTTAAGGAAGAGAGTAAAACGAAAAAATTTCTTTTCTTCAACAAACAAAAGCTGTTCAATACCTCAGCCTGTCAAATTTCCAGGTAATGGCTGAGTTTCAGAAGTCAGGTTTTGTAATTTTGTGTAGGATGTGCGTTGGTTGGACAGATGACATACCATGTCAATGTCGTCGCGGTGACAGTTAGAACTAGATCAAATGTGTAGGAAAGCGAAGAGATTAAGGCAACTGCCCTTATTTGCAAATTAAATTTCCACAATTTTCGTTTCCAAAGAACTTTTCGGAAATTACCTTTATGCGTGTTTCTAAGTATATATTTTCTCCAACAAGATTATAAGGAAAAATCTTATTAAGTTAAGTTTATTCACTCCAAATATATTTCATTTTAAAACATCATGGTATTACTATTCCTTTTTTATTTCTAGAAGTAATTTTTTGAAGAAATTAATACATTCTAGTAAATACCTTTGAGAATTTCCTTTTTAGAAGAGTTTTACTTTAATTTCAAGTTTAGATTAGACAATAAACTATTTTATATTGTAATTAAAACTTCAGATAAATAAATTCTTTTGAATTATGATGTCGATTGAGATATTTAGATAAGAGATAAAGAAATTAGAGATAAGAGAATAAGAGATAAGAGATAAAGAAAATAATTTGAATTGAATTAGCATGCAAAGGTAACTATAAATATGATGAATGAAAGTGAGTCTAAATTTTCATTTAAAAAGGCAAACATATTTTTAATATAAATTTTTTCATTTTATTTATGAAGAAAAGAAATGAAAATCACGTTTGTAGCTAAACTTTCATTTGCTTCATTTCATTTTCATCTACATGGTTTTCAGTGTTGTAGTGAAATGTATTGAACGTGTTAGAATTTTCAATTTTTCTTTGTATCTGGAACACCACATTGCTCCCCTCCCCCCTTCAAGGTAATCTTACAATAAATAAATTAATTATCCGGAGGCATTTAAAACAGTGCATAAATTAAACAATGCTAAAACTTGAAGATGATGAAAGTTTAAGCAAAAAAATCAAGAAATTGCCACATATTTCATTAGCCTTCCGAGTGCGTAGAACAAGCAGCTGGATTACATTTCTTAATCCAGTAAATAAATATTTCAAATCAAGTAGTCGCGAGCTCCAAAATGGCGCCCGACTGTCTGCTTGGCTTTCCAAATGAAGAAGCTTTGGGTCACATTACACCTTAGGCACTTGCATACTCACGATATTTAGAATCTTGTCATCATTAGATGTTCGCCATCAACTAGCTAGCATTCCTGGGAGAGAGAGAGAGAGAATTCCATTTTTTTATTCTTTCTCTTTACAATTCACGTGGCCTTGGGTCTTCCTTCAAATTACAGGGTGAGTTTTTTAGGAAAAACAAGGGATGAGCATACCTGTGGCTTATTGTAAGTTCCAGGTATCGTGTGAGGGCTCTTAGAAATCACTAGCAGGAAGTCGTTTTGAGCGCAGAAAATGAAATCATGTTTTTGCGCATGCTCCATCAAGAAATTTCCAACTGTCTTTACAAAGCACAAATAATTTTTACCATGCGTAAATATTTTGATAACAAGCTTCATTTAAAAATATTGTTCGCTCTGTGTTAACGCATTTGCAATTTTTATATAAAAAATAATAATAAAGCAAATTGAAAAATACAATTTAAAATTTAATTCCACATTTCTTCATAAAAACTACGAAAAAGAATAAAAATGAAATCTTTCGAAATAGTGCTTTTAATTTATTGAGGAAGAAATATTTTTTATATTGAAATGCTGTTTTTTTATATTTGTTTATTTAATAATTTTTATGGATAAATCAATTTATAAATAGCAATTTACTATACATATCTCCGAAAAATTCTATGCTGATAAGCCACTTATCCTAAACACAAATAAATATTTTTAGATCTTACTTGTCATAAAAGATTTGCTTAAATAGTAAACGGCCAAGCATTAAAAAAGTAGTGTAAATATATTTGCAATTGTTCTTTTAAATTGTAAAATAAAATTTTTACTCTCATTATATTTCCTGAAATTAGTTTAACTTTCAATATTTTTGAGAACAACAAATGATGAAGCAAATTCTTGCTATGTTTGCTTATACTATTTTTTATATTGTTTACTTTCATAACAATTCAAAAGCAAAATGGCGTAGATTTTTTTATTCAATTTTTCATCGATTTCTCTTTTATTACTCTATTATAATATTATTAGCATATTAATTTTTTCAATAATGTTATATGTTAGTAATCATTAGTTGTTCTCACTAATTTTGGTTGTAATTTTATTTAAAAAGATTAGTATAAAAAGTAAAAGCTTTTAACATTAAGAGCATAAAAAACCAACCAGACGCGCTAGTTTGAAATATAAGAAGAAAATACTTGCTATTCAAGTTCCGACACTCTGGTTTCTAGAGAATAATGAACATATTACAATCTTGTGATTTGTAGAAAAATAAAATAGTAATTGTTTCTGAAAACATGAATTTCTACTTCATTACATCATTTTTTAAAATGATGTAATGAAGTTGGATGATGCTGTTTTGATTGTAACACGTTAATGATTGAAAGTTGGATTTGTTTATAATGAAATAAATAATTTCACACTAAATTGTACTTTTGTTTTTGATATTAGATGGATAATTTTTCAGCTTGTTATTATATAAATTATAAAATATTTTGACACTTTAATTAAGATGTTTTTTTATGGATATAGAAAGGTACTGTCTGTAAATATTGAAATTTAATTTAAAACAAAATAATAGTTTCAGAAGAAAAATTCATATCAATATTATGGATTGCGGATGTATTAGTTAAATGGGTAGAATTTCTTATTTATTAATGAATGAGTGAAATTAAAATCTCACATATGAATAATTGATACGATAGTATTGCACAAACATTGAAGCTTTATTGCGGTGAAAAGACATTTTCATCCGATAATAAGACACTTTCTATTTTAAAACAGGAATATAATTCAAAGCTCTATGTAGAACTATATGATCATTACATTTGATTTTAAAAACATGAACTCAATCAATTTCTTTTTTGTACATTATCTAGCAGCTAAATTGTTTGAGAGAGGGAATTAAGAACTTGTTGGCTCTTAGAAGACGAATATGACAACAACTGTGCACTCTCAGACACGGTGAAAATGTTTATGAACCCAAATACGCATTATTAATATAAATGTGTGTATAAACATAAACGAGCAGTACCTGGTGTATAGAAAACTATTTAGCGAAATAAATTAATTTGCTTTCTTTCTTGAAAATTTTCGTTTTAGCTTACCATTTCGGTATAAATTAACACCAGGGAAGAAAAGTTGCATACATTCGTCAATTCAAATATTACATTTTCTGGGTACAATATTTAAATTTACGAATGCAATTCGCCTTGAAATTATTGGATTCAATTTTTGTTTTTAAATTCACAGATATTTATCGATTTTCCAATAAAACAAAATTGATTTAAAGGAAGACATTGACTGAATGTGAGAAATTTTCTCGTGTTAAAAGTTATATGTGAATAAGAAGAGATGGTTGATAGAAAATTCTTTGCGAATAAGGACCAAGAACGGGGTATGTACATAAGGAATATTAACTAGATAACAACAGTTGTAGACAATTGAAATAAATGGCGGAATTCCGAAAAGTAAATAGTTATAATTTAAAAAAATAAAAAAGAATGATAAATAACTAGGCTGAACTTTCCACTGTATACTTCAGAGAATTATGGAGTCATCATAGACATAGAACTGGCACGCGTGCCACATTTGGAACAAGTGGTACAATTTTCAATGAAAAATTGCGCCATTCTGCTGAATACCTCAATATTCCGTTTAGAGGTACAAAAAAAGTTTTCATATCAAAATTTTAATTTTTCGATTAGCTATATTGGATGAGTACTTATGTATTATGTTTTTTCTTTTAATTTATATATGTTTGAAAGATAAATAATATGTGTATGATTTTGTGGAATATAAATTTTTTTTTATCTATATTGAATAACCTTTACTTATTATTTCTTTTTTTATTTTTACTTTGGTAAATATCTTTAAGTGATGCATGATTAATATATAATAAAATTCGAAATTTGTATTCTTTTAGCTTCTATTCTTTAACTCTGCATATATTAGAACATAAATTGATTCATTTCAAATATTTCTTGGCTTTTTGTGAGTCAACTTGAATCATATTGATAAATTGGTTAGGCACGTGACAGGTGTCTAACCAATGGTGTCTGACACCTGATGTAGATA
This sequence comes from Latrodectus elegans, assembly GCA_030067965.1. Lineage (NCBI taxonomy): Eukaryota > Metazoa > Arthropoda > Arachnida > Araneae > Theridiidae > Latrodectus > Latrodectus elegans. Next base: position 17,430,229 of record CM057810.1, on the reverse strand, counting down.
AATTCCAGTGAGTAAATATTTCGTTAAATAAGTGATATACATTAAATGTTTCGTCGGTAAATCTATGTTATAGGGAATGGAATAGTATTAAAAAGCGCAGAATCATGAGTAAATTGTTGCTGTAAATGTTTAGCAAAATTGAAAAGAAATGCGTGCAAAAATGTTTGCTCCATAACAAATTTAAATGTGCTTAATATTATTTATCGAATTTGATTCAATGAATCAAATAATAGCAAATTTGTTTTCATGGATGAGCCAAAATAAAATATATATCTATTGCAGGATCAGAAGGAAATGAGCAAAATATATATAAAGAGAGAGGAACGAGGAGCGAAAAACACATAACCTTTTTCACAGAGTCACGTGAGCGCTTCCACCACGTTTCCGTGTTTTTCATTTCATACATGAATTACTCTTTTTCTATAAAGAGTCACTCATCGAGATTGTTATAAAAATATTCGCCGTCCGTATTAATGATGCTGTATCCTGTTAGATTCTAAAGTATGCGGACCTTTTTGGCTTACTTTAATTTTTGTATATTTTTTTTTCCGCCATTGATTCTCGCCAAAAATTTGCCAACATGTTCTAAGAGTGGTCGTATGGTCGACTGCGGAACCCTTATTGTGTTGATTCATTTCCTAAATCTTCTATTGGCTATTTTTGCATTACGATTCACAATTCAATTATTACATCAGATCATCTTATTTAATATGATTGCCTTTTTTCTGTAATTAGATGGGCTTTATGAATAACTTAAACATTACTTTTAATGGTGGGTAGTTATATATATATATATATATATATATATTACATTTTGATTTTGATGTAAACGTAGTGAATACATAAAAGCATACATTTTTTGTATAAAATAAAAATTTTTAGATTAAGTTAAAATTAAAATTTTAAAGAAGTTATTTCCAATTTCAAATAATAAAAGAATATTTTTATTTACATTTTAAACGTCACAGATTAAATCCAGAATATTTATAACTGAAATTTTTACTATATTTTGTGTACAATCCTTGCTTGGACATCTCATATAATTAACTGCTAAACATATTTCCATTTCATGTTTTATTTAAAATTATTTGAATTAGACAATTTAATGTCCTTAAATTAATGTAAGGACCACTTGTTGAATATACAGTAAAAAATTAGTAGGATTGAACTTCCAAAAATTGGTGGCATGTATGAAATATTTATGTTTTTAATAAACAAAATCGTAATCTTAAATGCTATTTCTCAACGAAGGAAAATTTGTTTTCATTTCAATTTAACAGCTCGTGATCGATTCTCTCTTTCGGTACGACTGTTTGTAGTTATTAAAAATCCACTTTAAACTGTGGGCACCAATTGAATTAGCTTTTATGAGCAACAAGTGACAGAGGAGAGACAAATAAACCAACTATTGCAATCTCACTTGAAATCCTAATCGTCAGAAGCTCAATTTATGTCAAGTGGTTTTACACAATAACGCCCATCTCTGATATTTTCTTATGAAACAAGTAATGCAGCCTGCCAAATAACTCTGAAACGGGTTGTTAAACCGCGCACTAATATATACGGGAAATGCAATCGCAATTCACTCTCGCAAGCAGAGTTGTGCTGTTGATCAATATATATATATATATTCGACTCCAGTGTGGGAGGAATGAGAGTGATCTTAGAAACAATATCGGATCTCCTTCACTGATCAAGTGATTCACAAATTTCATCTCATCCTGGCAGCCATGCCTGATAGCTTCCTGGCACGGAAGATAAAGAAAGCTTTTTGCACTTTCTGCAAATTACATCTGATTTTTTGGCTTTCTCTGGGGACTTCTTGATGAGTATCTCATAGAGTCAGGCAAGTGAACTTATATAATAATCTTCCTGTTCCGCGTTTTTTGAAAAGTGATTTTTTTTTATACTGTCATTTCCCATAACGTGATGGAAAGTTGATACTTATCCTCAGAAAGTTGACTGACAGAAGATTAAAATAAGATTTCAATCATATATTTAAAAAATCACAAATTATTTTTAATCAGAATAAAGATCATAAATTCTGACATCCGAATAGGAAAAAGTGTTAATAAAAGTATTAATTGAGTGTGCGTGTGAAATATAGATCATAATGCGAAAACTTAACTCGGACATACAAAACTAATTTTAAAAAACGTTTTTAAATAAATTATTCATTTTTATTAACTGCTTAAAGTTGATAAAATTTTTAGTTATCAGACTTAAAATCTTTCTGAATGGTAATGTCTTAATCATGGCGTTTAAATAACAAAAATATCAGTGAAAACGAACATCGTTGAAAAACTTAATGTTAAAAATTGAATTTATACTTTTAGAGGTAATCAAGAAATTAGTTTTTAAAATAATTATTAATTGGAACATAAAAATTAAGAAAGGAATTAATTACATGCATATTATATAATTTTATTCATTGATAAAAATTTGCGTGAAAGGCTCTTCAAAGGCTCTACAATCTGAAGATGTTTCTCTATAATCTAAATTATTTATTTTTTACTTTAAATGGAAAAAAAAATCATTTTATATTCATTGAAAATCATTTTTTAAATATTAATATTTACCTCTTGAAACTACAGTTACCTATTTAAGAGATGTGTCTCCTTGTAATGAATTAAGCTTTTCGGAAATTGAGTGTCTCTCATATTAATTTCAGAAATATGAAACGTGTAATGAAACCAATAATATTGTGAGTGGCACATATTTATTCGCTAGAATAAAAGTGAACACTTCCTAATATTTTAAGTTTTATTGTAAAGTGAGAAATTCAAAAATGCGGACAATTAGTTACTTTTTACTTCTGTAGTATTTGTATGAATAAATGTTAATAGCATGATTTTGAAAGCCCTTGTATTTGAATCTGTGCTTATATACGGTCAAAGTTAATGAAAGTCTGCTAGAAAAAGAACTTATGGTATTTTATTAGATCGGACAGAGAACAGAGTTTAATGACATATCCGAACAATTTTAATTTATTTTGTAATATTATTATTATGAGATAAGTAACCAGTTATTTTAATAAAACAATGCTATCTCTATTTTATTTTTAGAATGATTTACATTATTGGATTAGTTTATGTTTGAAATGCATTATTCGTTACAGGATCTGAATCTATCGATATGCTACAATTCGCTGCTGGAAAATTTTAAGCAAATAAAATATCAAGGAAGTTTTTAGAAAAAAGCATTTAAGAATATAAATTGAATTCTTAAACATAAAACAAATCTTTAAAATGCTCGACAAAAATGCCAAGAAACTCTTTTATTCTCAGTATTTGTGGAATAAAAAGAGGATTGAAATGTACTGGAAGAACGAAAACGTTCTTAGAAAAATAATTCTAAAAATAAAATTCATCTCAAAATGTACATTTTAAAATTGCAGGAAATGAAGCAAATCAAATGTAATGCGCCATTGTGAAGCCTCATAAAAATTTAGTTTTCAATATAAATTGCAGTTTTATTTCTGATTGCTTTGACATTTCATGCAAATGACAAATGTTCCATTCCTTTAAAATGCAATTTTGTTCGAATCGAATATCAGTAGCTTATGGAAATAGTTTAGTCATAAAATGTTTACATAATACGCTTGCAAACCTAAATATATTTCACTAAAATAAGATATATTTAGTTTAAAACAAAGTATTTAATAGCTTATATATTGCATATTTCTTATTTAATATCTATTCTTGCTGAATAAACCACATTAAAATTTTATGGTCCTCCTATGACTGTACTTCAACATATATTTAGTTACTAAAACGGAAAATTGAAGTGCTTGCCTAACTTTACTTTTCGCTAAGAAGGTTAGAGTATTAAATTTATCTTTTTATATAAACAAAATGGGACACCTGCCCGAAATGTTCGAAAACATTCTATGGTGAGAAATTATACTTCAAAAAATTCAATGATACCAAGTTGATAAATATTGTTTAGAAAAAAAATTGCATAAGTTAAAGTTGTCATTTACTCAGGATGTTTGTAAAAGGATAAATTAAATTTAATATTATATTATTATTCCATTAATTTCCAGTTATAAGCAGTGTGGATATAAGGCGCCATTGCAGACACCGATTCTAATGTGAACAGGATTTGTAAGGAAAAAAAAAAATAAATAAAAATATTAAACTGGTTTTTCAGGCATAAAATGAAAGTTATTTCAAAATTTTCCTCTTACTAAAACGTTTATTGTGACATGAAGGCTTCGTACGCGATTTTTAGTCGATCTATATACATCCGGTTTATCCAAATTTTCTCAAGGAATGAAATTTAAAAAAAAATTAAGCAGGTAGTATTTTTTTTCAGTATTAGATTGCTCTTTTTTATCATAAAAATTAACACTATAAGTTACTCTAGTAGATTGTGTATTTCTATTTTGGAAAAAGATTACTTGATTTTCAATTATTTCCCAAGAATTTTTTCACTAATTTTTACTAGTTAATACTGGTAGATTTTATTAGTAATTTAAACAAGCTTTTTAATTTTCATTCCTCATAGTAAATAATAAGAACTTTTTGTATTAAGTTACAATTTTTTGAATATTTGTTTCATTTTAGGTCGGATTATGAAATTGCAACACAATATTTCTTGCTTTTAGATTTCAGGAACAAATATTTTACCTTCGTAAACTGCTCATTTATAAAGACTTAAATTTAACTAATGTGAATCATTACTTCAAAAAATGACTTGAAAAAGTATAGTATCTTCCTTTTATTAATTTAATAAGCATAATTGTAATTTACTTTTGGAGATAATAGTGTAGTAGTGTTTTCATATACTTATATCTCTTAAAAATATATGTGTCTTATGTTTATTTTCTGAATAACACATGCAAACATACATATAGGCATGTAAGTGAAGATTTAACTCTAGGATTTGAGTATAGGTTTTTTAATTTTAAATTAGATTATGATTTCTGATGATGCAAACCAAGTAAAAAAACTCACGTTTTTAATAATCCCATGGAAACAGAAGACGAGGAAGATTACCAATTAGGTGGCTTGACTCCATCGAAAAGGACTTTAAACTGATAAATAAGGGAAACTGGAGGATCTTTACAATGGATAGGACCTGATGGCAACGACTATTGAGGACGACCTGGCCTGTAACAGGCTGTAGTGCCTTGGAAGAAGAAGATTACGATTATTTCACATCAATTTACTTTTATTTGTTTTGATAAAACACTTTAAAGTAACACATATCAGTAACACACAATCTTCGGTTTACAAATGCACTTGTATAAGACAATGGTTAAAAGGAATAATAATTTCTTTTCCAAATTTTTGTCAATTGATATTAATATGAATTTTGTCTAATCTTTCATCTTAATAACTTTCATCAAAACTATTCATTTTATGTTTTGAACTATTCTACTATTTTTATGGGGAATTTTATAAAGCATTCATTAAACAAGCAAACTTAGGGTTATAAACTATTAAAACCGACTTCCGTAAGAAAATATTAGCAATGTTTGTTGCAATCTACAACATTCTAGCGAATGAAAATAATGATAATGGAATTAAACTCGTGATTCAGGGATAAAGAAATCGACCTTATTTCTTGGTAAAGAAATGGGAGCAACCTTGCGTTTAACAGTTTGCACACCACTTGCACAAGAAAATTTAGTCTCTCCTCTCAATATGCAAGAAGCAGCTGAGACAACAGTGGGGCGCTCCGAGTAATTAAATGGGATCGCAATTTGTGGTAGTAGTGCCAAGGCTGAGAAAGGTATGCGAGGGAGAAGTAGATGAATGGGCAATTACGTGAAGATACCTCCCGATCCGCTGGAGATAAGTGCTCACTCAACCTGGCATCCGGTGAGGTGAGAGAAATCAGTACTTACCAAAGTGCTGAGAACACTGACAGGCATTTCGACACATGAATAATAACGTTCACTCGGTTCTGACATAAGACGCATTTTGCATGGTTACTGTTTTCTCGCCAATAAATTTCGCAGACTTTTCTGCGTTTGTTACGATATTCAGCTAAATTATACTGACGTTACATATTTTTCTATTATGTAGACTAATACATGCATTACTAAACGATCTAACAAGGTAGAACTACCATAAATTTTTCCGCGTTAGATGGTTTGTTTTGCATTTATTCAAATTGGTGAGTTAGATTGGGGTTATAAGCCGAAATATCATTTTGCGTAAAAGCGATTCAGAAGCGAGATAAATAGAACATAACAGTTCGTCAAAGAATTTTAAAACCTTAAAACTGAAGTCCAGTGATATATAATGACCTATCCTAATTTTTTTGTCCATTTGTTTGTTCATCACTTCTTTCAGCAAATAGTCAACTTAAACTTTAAAATTGATGTTTAGCCAGGTAGGTTACACGTTTTTCTACTATATTTTTTAAAATCATTTCAAAAATTTCTTTAACGTATATTTCTGCATCAAAACATACGCTAGTTTTTAATTATAAGGAAGGTTAAGTTTAATGAATTATATATTTTTATTTTTAATTATAAAATTCATTATTTTATATTGAACATTCGAAAAATGGCATTTCCGGAAAATTTAAATAGTTATATATATATATATATATATATATATATGAAGATATATATATATATATGAAGATAATAAAGTAACAATTCTCCAGTTTTGTTTTTATACTTAAAAGAATATTCTCACACATTCTAAAAAGTAGACTAAAACTGATTTAATTAAAAAAATTTCTGAATTTTTCATCGAGATTGATGAATTAGATAATTATTTGAGAGTAAATAAAGCATACGTGATATTTCACATTTATTTAAGCTTAATAGTTAGTACCATTATTTACATTACAATTCAATTTTTTTAGTAGGCAGAAAAAAACTTTCTAATCAGATTAAAAATTTCAAAACGCAGAATTTTTTTTAGTTACAAAAATCAATTTCAAATTTTATCTTCTAAGAAATTTACCAACACTAGAATTATACTTAATATTAAAATATTAGAAATTGTGGTTGATGACATTATTTGCACGCGATGAATGTGCACAGACCTCTATACTGATTAGACAGATTTAAATCAATCAATTGCCTGGCTGCGGATAGGGAGATCCTGGGTCCCAATCTCGGTTCGGGCATAGATGTACTTTCTCTCTCTATCTATCATGTCTTAGTCCTTTCTGTGTATGAATGAGGTGTGAATGCCTACCCTATAAACGGGTCTCTATGGCATGTGTGTATTGAAGCAGTCGGACTCCACACCAAATATGGTTCATTATGAAGAAGTGGAGAAGCCCACTCCATATTGTCAGCCTATAGCTGACACAAGACAAAAAAAATCAATTATTGATTATTTATAATAATATTAACGAAACGTATATTTTCACAACACAAAAAGAAAAAGCTTAATTTTGTTTTGAGAGCTACAGTTCCAGTAATAAATTTTTCTTATTTGCGTTTGAAAAGAAAGCATTCAATTTTGCTACTTTAGCTAGATCAGTTGAATTTCAAAACGCAGGTAGTAATAGAAATAGACTTTAATACACATTTCAACGAGTGTAGCAAGTACTTTTCGTGTGTGCACATGGTTAAAGAACTGTAATAAAGAAATGGGAACGTGTCTTTTTTACCTAGTGACAAATGATCTCGTATCTTGGGGTCAAGGCCGAACCTGTTGGAGCAAGGTCAGGCAGATATTCCGCTCACTGTTCATGACTGTTCTGCTTTTTTCCACAACCCTCTGCCAAACTCTGAAGAGCATTGTCTTACGCTTCTTCGTGGCAAAGAACATGACATTAAGACTTTGCCACTTAAGTTCTTCAATGTGTAAAAACTTTCAGCAACTGCTGTATGGGTTTAACAGAAATAAGAACTATTTCATAATATTCAGACTTGTTTTGCTTCGGTCAGAATAATGGAAGAGGTAAAGTAAGATTATGGAATGATATAATTTATCTTTTTAGATGCTTTCTTGCGATAACATTGTATGAACTTGAATTTCTTTAGCAATAAAATAATGTATAAGCATTAAAACTTTTTTTTTTTTTTTTTTTTAAAGATATGAAAATTTTTGTTGCACCTGCTTTTTGAAGAGTATCAATATAAAATAGATACTCTTACTCTGAGTCAATACTTATGACATTTTTTCCACATATTTTCAGATACTGCATGTTATTTTTGAGAATCGTAATTAAGTACTTAAGATTTAAATGAAATACGAACGAAATAACGAAATTTAAATTTGCAATCCATAAAATTTTATCAAATATAACTAAGCAACTTAGAAGAAATTTTATTGTTTTAAATTTGAAATTCTAAACATTTTAAAGAATAAGCTAAATGAAGCAGATACATACGCCAAACTTCATTGTTATACAATGCAATTGATAAAAAGGAAGAAAGCAGCATTAAAAGTGCCATTTACTATAGTTATTAGTAATGTGTATATAAATTGAATCTAAGGAAATCGCCTCTAGATACATATTTTTTTAATCTGATTGTCAAAAAACTCAGTTGAAAAATTCCATTTTTTTTTCTAATAATATTGAAAAAACATAAATCAAAATTTACAAAGATTTTTGCTGATAAAAATTCACAAAATTTATTTTCTAGATATTTTTTCCCTAATTGTTAAAAAAATAAATAAATATTATGAATACATGTATGTAGTAATACTTGCGTAGATAAACTCAATTTAAAAAAAGCTTATTTTAATGCACAATATAATTATTGTTTATAAGTTTCAATAGTTAATAAACTAATAAGATTCTTTATTTCGATTTTCATATTTTAAAATAGTTTTATTTTTAATGTATGCGTATTTCTCGTTAAATTTTATTTTTTGTGCTTCAGCTATTCATTCACTTTAAGAAGATTACATGAAAAACTAGTTTATGGAATCTAGTTTGAGAAAACAATTTTGAGATTAAATCTAAAATGGTTTTCTATTTTTTAGTCTGTTTAAGGAAAGTGTCATTCCTGAAAATAATAAGCATTTTATGTTCTTAATTTCCACGAATGTGAAGGAAAACTTTCTTTTTTATTGCGATTTAGAATTGGGTATTTTAACAAGAAATGACAACGGTGAACTTGATTTCGGAAAAAATGTCAGCAATGAATAGAAAATAAAAATTTAATTAAACATTGTAAGAAAAATTTGCAATAATAATAATAATAATAATAATAATAATGTAATGTTTATTGCCTCAAGCATTAATAGAACACTTTGGGATTAATTAAGTCTATTTAATTAAATTTCAATTGTAAATTTTTTGAAAGCTTTTAAGAAATGAATGTGCAAGCAATTTATAATTGTTTCAAGCACGAGAAGATTCTTCATAAGGGGACGTTTACAAAATATTTTCGTATAAATAACAAAACGTTTTCTAAAAGTTTATACAATTTCGTTTTTCTTATTACATTAAATTATTGTCATATAAGCAATTTACGTTTAAGGGAAAATGCATGGTTTTAGAGATGGAAAAATTCCCCACATCGCTTGGAATTTAATCACATAATCGAGTAAATTTTAATAATATCCACTGTCTTATTTTAATGATCTTATATATAAGCAGCCTTGTTATGATTTTAATTATTGTAAACTTATAACAATTGGCAAATCGCTATTTTTTGTTTTAACGATCTTTTTTAAAACTGCAAGAAATAATGAAAAGTACAAAAATTCTGTTGTAGTAGTTGTCAAGAGCTTTAACTTATGTTTCAGAGCCATAGACTTTAACAATGATGGAGGGAAAAGGACGGACGATCTTCGAAGGGAAGATTCTAAGAATTATTTTTGGTGTAGTTTCTGAAAATTATACCTGGGAAAAAGATATAACTTTGAAATCTATAGAATTTATGTTACAAGTTTACAGACGAGTGCCCTTAATTTTTTTGAAAAGTTAGGTGCTAATAAGTGAACTGTAAATTGGAAACCCTAAAATTATTTTAGTTAAAGTGCTAATAATAACACGATTACCAGGAATTCTATTTTCCGCTGAACCACAAGGGATACCCACTTTATACCGAACCGGAAACTATATAAAGAGGACATTATTAAATATATGAAACTGAAAGAGTGTGATAGGCAGGTCACCTGAAAATGGGTGCTGAAGGAACTACTCATAACATCTTCAAAGCCCCTTCTTTCTATGGAAGTACAGCCAGGGTGAGGATTTTGCAAAACTTAAAATTAAAGACTGGAGTTCCATTACTGGGAAAAGGGGATAGAGGGAAAAGTTTCTGAGGAGGGCCAGAGCACACACACAATGGACTGTCGTGCCAATGTTGATGATAAAACAATAATTTGGCGAAAACGGCCGGAAAAATTGCGAGCCTATATAAAATGCACTCTATTTTTCATACATTTTAAGAATGTTATAAAAATACAAATAATCATGACGATTTATCAACACTTAATTTCTTTTATATTTTCATTCATTTCAATATACATTTTATTGCCAAAAATAAGCATTCAGAGCGAAATGATTGCTTTCCATTACAATGTGAAATGCGTAGAAATATTGCTTTAAACTAATTATAGAAGCTAATATGAATATATATGTTTACTTTTAAGTACCTTTAAATATTTTTTATAATTAAAAAAAAATCATAATTATTGCGAAACCGAATAGAGAAGGAATTGTTTCAAAATTAAAAAAATTATTAAGGCATCTAAAGCCCACATTTGATTGCATATTGATAACATTATATAAATCCTTGTCAATGTCTTCAAAATTAAACAATGCCCGATATTTTTTTAATATTACTATAACTCAAGCCTGTGTGCGTAGAACTGAAAATTATTAAAGATCAACATAGCTACATGCCAACTATCAAGAAACTGGAAACTTATAATATAAATAAAATCATCATTTTATTAAATATTTAATAGCCCAGAAGTAAGTATAAAACAACACAGAAATATTATTTTTTATTTCATAATTTCGTAAAATACTTATACATAAAAAAATAACAAGATTTAATTCTTCTCTCTTTAGACGCAATATAAATCCATGAAAAAAAAAATCTCATGGATTTGCTTTTAATGTGCTTAATTTAATATTGTGTTGTTTTCTATAATTATTTTAACGGGGTTCGTTGTAGAAGCGAGTACATTTTGGTTTCACATTTTGGCGCTGTTTCGGCGTCAAATAAATCTCCAAAAAATCTAGGGGTTGATAGAAAATAACAAAAACAAATCTTTGATTATTGCCATGTTTTGCATTTTTAATGCTAACATAAGAAGAAAATTTAAAAATCATTCTAAGAAATTTTTGTTGCATGCCAATTTATTTCAGAATTGTTTTTAGATTCGACTTGGTCTGTGCCAGTTTTGTTTTCTTAATGTAAATATACTTATCATAAGTCGATAACTGAGATTGTGGCTAATTATGATGTTACAGTCTTTGTTTCTGCAGATTATTGTTGATTTCCATTGAAGACTTGATCCAAAAACTCTTGTTCGGCCTTTGCTATTTGAATTTACTTTTGATTTTAATCAAATTAATGTCAATCTGTGTAAAGAAAAACCGCTTAAAAAATATTTCTTAAATAAAAGCTATTCTTCACAAAATTTCGTTCATAGTTTAACTTTTTTTATTAAATTATCTGGGGTGCCTTATCTATTTTCGTCAGTGTTATCATAACGGTATGATTCCTTGAATTAAGATATTTCCAATGCTTTTCTTTAGCATGTTATCTTATTTGGTCAGCTTAATTAGCTTAACTGTTAACTTACGTCTGAAGACAGAATTTCGGTCTATTGAAAAATTTGAACATATTTTATCCATAAACTTTCCCTTAAATTTGTAAAATAGACAATCATGTTTTAAAACATAGTTTTGGAAATCTCAAGCAATTCCAAGTACAACTCAAGCGATAACATAAAAACAATTCATTTCAAACTTTTAAAGCATCATCATCGACAACAAATATGGAATATAATTGTGAGACACCATAATTCAACAAGAAATAAAGCCATTTTCTGAAGTTTCCAATTAACAGTTAGCACACCTACTTAAGACAGCATAAAAGTATTTTGCATTTAACATTATACATTGATTTTGCATATAACATGATACATTTAACATGAAAAGTATTCTCCATTTTTAAGAATAAAAATGTCCCACTGTGTTTCTAGCTGAAGGATATTTGAGGTTGTGTTGAAATGCTACAGAAAGGACACGTTTCTACCAGTTTTTACAAGATTTGTAGTGATTATTTTCATTTTATGATATTATATAAATTTTTATTAGAAAAATTTTTCTTCGTTACTGTATGACAGATGACATGAAAATTATAACACTTTTTTTTTTTTTTTTTTTTTTTATCATTTATTTGACATTTTTTAGCAGTAGATTCCTATCGAATTAGTCTTCATTTAAAATATTCCGCAGTGGTTTGCAAAATTTGTATTAAGTGAGTGGGAAACACATGTGAGAATATCGTTAATAACACCAGAATTTTAAGATGCTGGACTCATATTCTCAAATAAAAAAATTGGATAGCAAGCAAATGCATGTGACAATATAACAGGCTGAATTATTTAGATCAAGATTTGTAGTAAATGCATTTTAATTTAGATAATTAAAATCACATTTTGCAGGTTACTCATAATAATATTATCCTTTATATTATTTTTGCAAGCAAAATTTCAAATTTTCAATTTTTCATTCAATTTAATTTCTCATTGCTTCAATATTCGTTGTAACATAGTATGAGTATTATGCCTGCTGATTACATTCAATAAGTAAATATAAGGCCATTTGTGAAAGTAAATATATTTACAGCAAACCTCATGTATAATTTATTTTCATTTTGTGAATTAAATTGATTTTGCATTTTTATTTTTAAATTTTTAAACTATTTTGCTCAAATACGGTATTTATGCTCATGGGACCTATATTCAACAACTTATAGTAGCAAAATAATAGATTTTTTTTTCACAATCTAATGAACTATGGCTAATAATTATGAAGTTCACTAAAAAAATACTTTTACTTATTTTCTTCAGAACTAAAAATATAGATTTTTTGTTTGTTTGATTTATATATTGTTATTATTTTTTTATGGAAGCAAAATTGATTTATTTAATTGACTTAAGATGTATTTTTATATATTGCCGCATATGACAGCGATTTTTAAACCTTGTCTTTTGTGAAAGAGTTTTCTCTCTTTCAATGTCTCCGATGCCTGATATTTCTTCAGACATATCGCAGTAAATATGTTTGTATTTTGATTTTATTTTGTATAATAATCTTTGGTTCTGCAGAGTTGTACACATTCCGGATAGCAATGATGAGTATTTTGTATACGAAATATTTGTACAGACTTTGCCATCCTTAGCTTCATGTAAAAAATTTTGTTTCCAAGGCTAACTTTCAATGGTGATCTTCTTCCTAAATATTCCATGGTATACTATATCAAAAACATTTGCAATAATACAATTCGATGAATTAAAAAATTAAGAAATACATAAAAAAGTATTTTTTAACAAAAATTTTTAAAAAATGTCAAAAAAGTTAATTTTTTGGTTAGGATATTGTTAAAAAAATTTAAACTAAAATAAAGACATGTAAATTTCTATCTTGTGCATCCATTTTAGTTATATTCTCATAATATATTTATTTAATATGAATAATTTCCGCTAAAAATAATTATTGCAATGAATACACAGTAACTTAAAGGAAAATTAAGTCCATACATACTTCATTGTCTTAAAAAAGGATTGATAGTGATTATTAATTAGTAATTTTGGTAAAATAAAATTATAGGAAATTCTTTTACCACAGAAACTGCCATATAAATGACAATTTTGGGTACAGTTTTAATGCCCTTTTGAAGATAAACTTCAGAACACATGTTCTGTATACCCCTGCTAGAATCTCATATTTGTACATCTATCTCAGAAGTTTGTTTTACTATCAAAGAAAGCAGAAGAGAAAAAATAAGAGTCAGTTTCTTAAAAATATCGTGCCTTTTTATGGGAGCTCAAGATTAGAATAATTTTCTTTGGACTACATGTTAATTTGACATTAATTATAATAAGTCAGAAATTATGACTTCATTAGCAATTAAACATTTTCATAATAAATAAAACGGAAACAATTTAAACAATCTAAAGAACAATTTGATTAGTTTTTCTACCTTGTTGACATGCGTTGACATCCAATTCAGGCATTTATTATAAGGAAAAAGTTAAAGGGGGGGGGGTTAGGAAAATATTTACTTTATTTCAATTTAAAAATTGACTGAAAAGGTTTCTTATAGCGTTCTTTCTAAATTAAATTCAGTAAATCCTAAATTTCTTTCATTATGAAGTTCCGTAAGGTATTAAAATAAAACTGTCATGAAGTGAAACAACTTATAATTGCTCTTTCAACTTAAATTTTAAGGGCAAAAATATATTAAAAATAAACACCTGATGAAAATTCGGATACAAATGTTTTATATTATATGATTGAAGTTTTATAGTAACTGAAAGTTTTATATTATTTGAAAGGAAACAAATAAGAAAAAATGTAATGACAGGATTGTTGTGAGAAAAATGAATTGATGTTGCCTTGATTGTTGTGTAGATTACTACACAACAATCAAGGCAACATCAATTTTACATTTAAATTTACTTCGACTTAAGTTTTACACAAAATTGTTTCTATTTCGGAAATTGCTATATTAATATCTATTTATATTAGTTTATATGGAATTAATTTAATTGCATGCAAGAGAGTATGTTTTTATGAAAAAAAAATATTAGTAATTTTCATTCTAATTTCATAAATAAGTATTAGAACTTAAAAAACTAAAGAGTTTATATTTTTATAAAGTGAATATTATTATATATTTAGTTTAAAAATTAAGAAAATTGATAATGGAATCTAAAGGCCCTTCTCATTTTCATTATATATATATATATATATCCAAATCATTTTAAATGCTTCTTTTTAATCAGACGCCTAAAAAATTGCCATATTATTACATTTATTTTTAGGGAATTTTCTTCTGAAGAAATTGTTTGATTGTATCGCATTTTTATATAATGCTCAACGTTGAGTGAGTAATTAATAAATAATGAATGTAATAGTTAAAGAAATATTATAATTAAATTATTTTTATAACTAACTGTGTCACTGGAGTTATGGGACGTTCTTAATCACCCCAAAAAATTTAATTATTCCTCTAATTATGTCATGGCAACGCATGCGCAAGAAATAATTTCCTTGGGAAATGAGTCGTAAGTCGATCGCATCGATGTGTAACAAATGCGTTACCTGTCTACTTTTTACCCCTCGCAACTAAACCTAAATTAATAAAGGAAAAAACACTAAGAACTAGTTCTGATTTCGATTTGCTTCTGCTGCGGTGGCATCGACTTTCTCTGTCATACACGTCATCTTTCACAGTGACGTCACGCATGGGCTTCCCACTCAAGCGTTCAGCTTCAGAAATCTAAACAAAGGGATGGAATTTATTTATTAAGCTTTTTTTCTAAGTAAAGCACTAAATCATTTGAAACTCTTTCGAACAATAATTTTTCATGAAAGTGATAATTGTTTGGTGATGCTGGCGTTCCTTTTATTTCTTCACACTCGTACCATAATATTGTTTTCGTTGAAAATTTCACAATACCTGTTTTACTTTCTAAAATGACCAATTCTTTCCAGGAAAAATAGAAATTTGAATTTTTCACTATAAAAATATACTTTTTGAGTTTAAAAACATTTGTCACAGATTTTCTTAAATATTAAAAAATATTTTTAAATTTTGTCAGAATATATTTGTGTAGCATCATTACCCTGAATATATGAATTCAATAAATACCCGAAATTTGAAAATTTCTTTTTTATTAACTTGTGATATTTTCAAAGTATCTAAAATCGTGCTGTTATTTTGAATCCTCTTAAAAATTAGGATACGTTTGCAATACCATGGAATGAGTGGGAAATGTTCTTTCTTTCTGTGAATCTCTTATAGCATGTCTTAGGTAATTTAAGGCTAAAAAAACTAGAATATAGTTTTCCTTAATCGCGAAATTATTTTTAATTTAATTAATACCAAGCAAACTGTAGAAAATGAGCTGCATTTTGATTCGTTATATTGAAATATTTTTTATCACAGCTTTCATAGTATCATTTCTGAGAACTCTGTTAAACAACTGTTTCTTTTAAAGTATAAGAATAATTATAAAATTCATTTGTAATTTAAGAGTTGTGCTCAAAGGCGCTGGTAGTTTAAGAATTTTTAAGTGTCATAAGTTCCTATTACAAAAAAGTACTTTAAAACCTTCTTATTCTATATCGTAATTTAAAATGTGTGTGATAACTTTGATAATGATTTAAATATTGTCACTAAAATAACGGAATTTGACTCACATTTCATACTGTTTAACATACAGCTTATAATATTTCCCGGATCAATATAATAACCTTGTATATCTCAGCAAATAATATAATAGTGTATTCTCATATGATCAACTGATCTTTTATTCCCTTTACGATCATTTTAAATATATTTCGATTAACAAAATATGATTTACCATGAGCCATAATATGAGAATTTCACTCATAGTGTTTAAAATACAAAAACTAACGTATAGTATGTTTTTTTTTTTTTTTTTTTTTTTTTTTTTTTCTCATTTAAAAATAAATGAGTATAGAAGCAAGAAATTTGATGGAAATGTCAATAAAGCTATTATTTATTGTAAAGGTAACATAAAATAAACATTTCATTATTAAAAAACAAATATGACTTATAATAAAAAAAGAGAAAGCAATATTTCACAGTATTATGCTTAAATATGCCATAAAGACACTACAAAACTACGTTTTAAAAAGGAATTTGTCAACCTCTTAACTGTAATACATTGACCCCATCAAGTTTCCTTGCTGCCAATTAAGATGTCGAATAGCAAAATGAGAAACGAAGACCAAACACAAAGTAACACCTGTTGCAACTGATATAACAGCAATGGAAGAGTACTCAGGGGAACAAAACTTGCTTGTCAAGACTATCCCAAACAATTTATATATATATATATATATATATATATATATATATATATATATATATATATATATATATATATATATATATATATATATATATATATATATGTAGGTTGATAGATTCATAATCCCTGTAACTGTTTCTTTCGAGAATGTTGGATTGGTGAATCAACAAATACTGTAAATCACTCTCCAGCATAAACCTGAAATCATTTGAGAGAAGATCAACAGATGACCATTGCTGGTTGTTGAAAGAGGCGCAGTAACTGTGACTGTCTTACATGGAAAACAACATTGTGCAAGCAATCGTTGTAGTAAAGATTGTTCGTGATGTGATTGATAATGGTTTGCAGAGTAATGTTTCATTTTCATCGGGTCTACAGAGTTTTAAAGGCTCTTCCATGCATATTGTAGCCGGTAATCGTTTGGAATATGCCTTGATTTTGAATTTTCATATTAAAACCAATCCTACAGTCGCGTGACCATACCGTTAAGAATATTAAGATACCCCATATTGTGCCAACCAGTTTCCAATCCAACAAATCGGATAGGTGACTTCTAAAGACAGGTGAATTATTTCAGATGTTTTCTATGAAGTTATCAACAAAAATTGAAGATCATCAATTTACATCAAAGCCTATATATACATGAAGTTACGATGTTCGATTTATTTACATTTTTCCCTTTTCAAAAATGTTTATTTCTTTTTTAAAAATTCGATCTAATATCTTACATATATTTTTTAATTGATGCCATCGAAATTTATGTAAGACAAATTTTAGTTTCACTTCGATACATTTAATGATGTGCTTCAAAAAGCATGTTGTATGTTAAATTTTCGAATCTAAATAAGTTTGAGAGTGCGATTTAAAAATCTAAATAAAATGTTTTCACATAAAACAGTTATCAAAAAGTATCGAACAATAATTTGTAACAATAACCAACGAAAAACAATAACCAATTAAGTATTTATCAAACAAAAAATTTAGATTGATATATTTTATTAATAAAATATCTCGTTCCATAAAAAAGAAAAACTGATGAAGTTTTAAAAAATGCATTTCTACGAAGTTTAAATTTCTACACAAATTTTTATACTACTTAATTATTAATTAAATTATATACATGGTTTTAATGTGAGGAAAATTATACATTTAAAACAATCGTCATACAAAATGTACAATAAAACAATCGTCATTTTGTTGTTATTATTATTATTAGCACATTTATTTATTTTTGCTCTCATATTTCCTTAAAATTTTTACTAATAATTTAACATTTTTTCATCTAATACTGAATTACAAAAACTACATCGAAATAATAAATTTGAAACCCATTTGCATAATTGTAAGGAAAAATATCATACGAGTACTTAAAAACTGAAAGTAATGAAGCAGATATGTGATTCATATTATGTGAAAATTTCATATTTACAGTTAATTTAATTTAAAACTGATAATTAGAAATAAATATATTCATAACTAAAATTTTATCAATAAAAAATGAATTACAAAACATTAGTTAAAAATTACTTCAGGTATAAATAAGTTACTAATTATGAATCATATTGAAATTAGAAAGATGACTATTGTAAAAGTAATAAATAGAATATAAGTGAAAGTAATATGTGTAATCTAAAAAATTTTGCTTTTATGTAATCTAAAAAAATACGAAAAAACTGTTATAAGTTTAAAAATATTTCTTAAGCCTTTTCTCATTTTTTATATTGCAAACAACTTTCGCATATCTTCTCATTAATCATATATAATGCTAGAATTACAAAATGAAAAGTATTATTAAGAGGATTAAATTAATAATTACAAATAGTATTAAAAATTTCATCTATTCATTAAGAAGATTTAAGCGATAATATCCAATTCTGGAATTGACATTAACTATCGTGAGTAGTAATTAAACTAGAAATTTTAAATCTTGATAACAATTTCGCCATTCTCCCCCCCTTTAGAAAAACTCAATAATTTTTATCCCTCTACGATTCTTTTGAAAGATAATTAATTAAGTATTTCGATTGAAATTGCGTTCTGAAGCAACAGAAAAGACCATCCCTTAAATAGAAGTTTAACCTACTAGCAATTAATCTGAAAGCTAAACAGTGATTGTAGCTATTAGTTTTTGATTCACTTTTAAAAAATACTTAAAGAATAATTTTAGTGCCTATTAAATACCTCCAAGTAACAATACTACTAAGGAATGAAGAATTTTTAGAAAATGTTATGGTATCAATCTTGGTTACAAAAATTAATAATAATTAAAATCATTTTTTGAAATATGAGCAATTTACTTTCAAGTACCATTACTTTTAAGAATTAAATATTTGAGATTTAAAAGAAAGTAATCGGAAATATTTTATTTAATAACAAATTAATCAGGATTTTAAGTTTAGAAAAAAAAGTCATCTTAAATAAGTATGTTCCTTTCCGTCCATAAATTTCTAGTCTACTACACTTATCTGGTTTAATAGGGACAAAGAAATAAGTTCCTTAAATAGCTCAAAATAATTTATTATAATTTAGGGTACAGTTTGAGCACAACACAAATACATATACTACAAATAAAACCAAATGAGATCTAAACATATCGAGTTAAAGGGAAAAGAATAAACATGAGAGCCATACCAATATACGTCTATTTCCCACGATTGCTGAAGAGAGGCTCCTTTCCCTATTTATGACGTCATGGGTGGTGTTGTCGTCAGGGAGTGTTATACTAGTAATTTACAAAATTAAAACTCTTCATTGAGGTAGTTATAAACGAAAAACTATTGGTTCATTATCCAACTTGATAACAGTTTACAAAAAGTTATTAGATATTTTACAAAATTTAAATAAATAAATAATTCAAGAAGTTACCTCTAACAGAAAAAAAGTACTGTATGCAATATTGTTAAAAATGTTATACAATAAGTTATTGTTAAAAAAATGAGTTATAAAATTAATAATTGAAATCATTATGCTTCAATGATCACATAAACGATTTAAGGAATCGGAAAATTCGATAAATCTACATGTTTCTGTCGAAAATTATCTACTATATGAAGAACCACTGTTGAAAAAGAGATGTGATTTTACTCTAAAAAATGCTACATTTATTGGGAAATTCATAAAAACATTTAACATGCTTTGTAGCACATTTTAAGAATGTTCAAAAATAATTTACATTTTTGTCTTTATGTCCTGTTTCTTTTATCAAAATTGAACTATTCTAAGCCAATAAAATATTTTTAAATTTTCCAAAATTTCATAATTTATTACAGGTTATAACTAATTTAAATAATATTTGGTTCAGTAAATTTTCTAAAACTCAGTAAAATTTAGAAAAACTAAATTTTTTGAGTTTTTTATAATAAAATTCCGCATTTTCTATAATAAATTTCCTAATAAAATTTTAATAAGAAGTCATGTTAATTATGTAATAAAAATTTTAATAACAAGTTTTGTTTATTCCCAAACCTTTTAAATTTTCTGGATGAAATTAAGTATTAAGAAAAAAGGAAAAGCAACTAAAATTAAAATGTAGAGCATTAACACTTTTTACAGTTTTATTTTCGTAGAGAATTTTCAACAAAAGTATAATGAAAATCTATTAAATTGGATGTAAATAATATTGAGGATAAAACAAAACTCATTATTAACAGTATTACATATGTACCACAATAGAAAATGCAATCTTCCCCCTCAATTCAAATGAGCAACATTTGAGACTCTTAATACAATGGTCTCTGATTGAATCGAAAAATTAAATGCAAATTTTTACCATCGCAAGTAAAGGATGACATGACGTCATATTACTGTGACCATTGCCTACCTCAGGTTAAAAAGGATAGAGCCAGTAAAATAGCAGCATATAGTGCTAGGTCCTCTGTTAATATAAAAGTTAAGAACATCAACTATCGTAAAATTTATCTTTCATTATTTCAATGGATAGAGTGTGAAATCTATTCTACTTACTACAAAGAACACCCATTTTCGCATTAAAAGCAGTAATATTTCAGAAAACGAAAATATATTCTTAAAAAAATACTCTATTGAAATATATAATCTGTGAGGTATATTACATAATATTGATATGAGAATCAATGATGGTTTTTGAGAACAGACTGGCATGCTATAATTGAATAACTAACTTTTCAAATCAAACAAAAGATTTACGACTTAGATGACAATGTAGCGAATCTCTTATCAAATATAATATTAAATTAACAGGTACCAATAATATGGTACTCTATCGAGTATCATTGCCAAACAATATGCTTCAGCTCTTCCCATTTTTTTTCTTTCTCTCTTCTTTTATGTCGTACTCAAATAATGCTATTTATTATTATCAAAGGGTGATAACAGTCCTAAAAATTTCATGCTGATATTTCTCAAGCCAATTTAAAGAAAATCAGAATTCTATTTTGATTTTTGAAGAAGAGTAGAGAAATATAACAGTTTAAAAGAAAATAGTAGTTTGAAAAGACTTATTTGCATAAAATTTACAAAAGTCAAAATAAAAACAAAAATTTACAACAGAATAATTTATTTTGAAGATATAAGCATAGAAAATAATGTAGGCACTGATGCAGAAATTATTCACATGATTTAGTTTCTTTTCCCTTCATTTTTATTTTTTTAAGAGTAGACTTTAATTAAATATATGACGTGTAATTTGACACACTTAAGTCCACTACAAGGTTCGTTTTCAATCGCTCAGTATCAACCTCGCTTATGTAAGTGAGTGCAATTTCGAAAATGTTTTCCAGAAGAAGCTCGGTAATTGAGAGGAAATCATTGGGTGAATATTAATTCCTTACAAATGTCTGCGTCTTTATAAACAGTGGTGAACATTGAAAATTTTATATTTCTTTTCAAATGTTTTAAACTCTTATTCGCATGCAGAAGCTTCAAGTTATTGTTATTGAACAGGCCATTTAAAGACCATTTAAGTCTAAAGATATTCCTACAGACTGCATATAAATAGCTCATTTATTTCTAGACAATCGGATTTCAAAGAAACCATTTCATGATGAACTCACGGACGTTTCGTTTGTATTCGATCTTTTTTCTCTCCGAAAGATATTAGAAATTTAAATATATAAACAGATTATACAAACTATATCGAAAACTTTTACAGTAACCAACTAGAATTGCTTTTAGGGTACAAAAAAAAAAAAAAAAAAAAAAAACGAAATTATACTTAAGAATAAGAGAGAAAGTGTTTTAAATAAATAAAGTAAA